>CM031242.1:402755588-403355588 GCA_018340775.1 Taxus wallichiana var. yunnanensis
CTAGTGTTGGATGGGAATATAAAAAGGTGATTCCTTCACATATATACAAGAATAGATTAGCTAGATCAAGGTTGCCCTAAAAGATAGTTCTAAAGGATCCCTAGACTCTAGGAAAACTAGCCCTAGATAGAAGCAATAATTACATGTCTAGATGTGAGAGTTTGCTTGTAAACAACGAATCCTCTACTTAAGTGTCGGAAGCCAATTTTCAGCCAAGGAATTTCCTAATGCGCCACAATTACATGGTTTTCACAATTGGACAACCTATTTTCTTTTTACTATTTTCTTGATTTTTTTTTGCTTGTTTTTCTAATATTATGAGGAACTCCATACTCAAGCATAGAATCACTTAAGATGCATTGAATTCATTGGTTCCTTTAATTCCTCACCATCTAAGTAAGCCAATTTATATTCCCGAATCTGTACTTAGTGACCACAACATATGGTCCTAACTAGTTGGGCTCAAAATTTCTTTTCTTCTCTCGATCCTTGATTGTGTTAAACTGATTTTCTTTCAAAACAAGATCTCCTACCTCAAATTTATGAGTTATGATCCATTTTTTATATCCTTATGAAAATCATTTCTCATATATCTTCAAATGATTGAGTTATCTCATATGCTTCTCATCCAGTAACTCTAAATTTACTAGCCGAGCTACCCTGTAGTCTTCGTCTTTGTCCAAATAGTCCAGGAGAGATATTCTCAAGGAGGGAAGCTCAATTTCCAAGGGTATAATGGCCTCAGTTCCAAAGACTAATGAATAAGGAGTAGCACCAGTAGGGGTGAAAATGGAGGTTTGATAGGCTCTAGAGGGTGGGATGGATCTCAGAGGTGCTAAATATGGTTAGTTTTTCTAACCATCTTCTCCGTGATATGAACAAGGGTTTTATTTGTGGTTTCAGCCCATCTATTACCTTGAGGGTGATAGGGAGTCGACCACTTGAGTCGATGTGGAAGCATTGGCATAACACTTTGAACATTTTATTCTTAAAGGATTTACCATTGTCTTCTACAATGGCAGAGGGGATGCCGTAATGGAAAATGAGATGGTTCATTATGAACTTAGAGATCTGGGTGTTGGTTACGTAAGTGAGAGGTACAACCTCTACCCATTTGGTGAAGTACTCGTGGTGGTGATAATATGAGTGTGGCCATCTGAGGAAGTTGGAGTGAGCTTCCCTATGAGATCCAGTCCCCATTTTGAAAATGGCTAGGGTGTTGTGATGGGCTACAAAGCCTATGGTGGTGCATGTATCAAGTTCCCTATAATTTTTGAAAAAGTTCACATTTCTTGACAAAGTTAACAAGGATGCTTCATGGTAGGCCAATAGTAACCTACTCTCAATAGTTTCTTAGTGAGGAACATGTCGCTTATGTGTGCTCCACAAACACCTGTGTGTACTTATTTAATTTCTTGGACCGATTCTCGGTCATATCAAGAACACGCAATGATTCCCATTATAGCCAAGATGATAAGGGTGCATCCTAGGAGGGTATAATGGGCTATACAGAAGATAAGGGCTCTTTTCTTAGTATGGGAGATATTCAAGGGAGAACTACCATCTTATAAGTAGTTAAAAATGGGATTATACTAAGGAGATAGAGGACCAACAACATCACATGCTAGAAAAGATTTTGGCATGTCATATGTGCAGTAATCGTAAGTGTTCAAAAATAAAGGCATCTTGTTAGCCTAAGTGTAACACCTTGATTTTTGTAAGTTATCATGGTAATTACTTTTCATAATGTCAGAATTACTGAAATGAAGATAAATATGTTAAGACACATCTTTTGATCTTAGAGGAATGTGTTCATTGATCCTGGACCCTTGTTTCTTTGTAACTTGATACTTGGGACAAAGTTACTATTGCTTGTGTGATTGCTAATGAGACTTGATATGGAAACTAGTTAATTAAATATTAGGGATTAAACCCTAACCAACCCCTAAGTTTTATCTTATACCCTAACTACTATCCTATATGGATTTTAGATTTCATAAGGAGAAAATAGATATAAATTCCATTAACCTATGAACTAGCGCAGATGACCTAGATATGGACTATTAAAATCCTAAACTAATTCTAACCTAAGGAAGGGACACATAGACCCATGTGGAAAGGAAAGGTAAGAAATTTATTAGGACAATAAATAATGTCCTTACAGTTTCAAAGCGCCAAGTTTGAGAACAAGAAAAAGTTGGAGGCATCCAACTAGCTAAGTGGCTAAAAAGGAATTACATGCAAAATTTGAAAAAGGAAACTCGCCAACCTGAGTCGGCGGTGGCGTGAGGAATGAGGAAAAAGCACTGCATTCAATGCATTCAATGACCTTGGTCTTAGCGACCAGCTCGCCTTGGAAAGAGGAAAAAGGAAATTTGTTTGTTATTGTGTGCAATCAGATTTTAGTTGCTCTGCATTTTGTTCTTCCATGGTTCTATCGAACCTGCTATTATTTTTGGTTATTACCTCTATTCTTGGAGAAGCTAGGCTATTTTTGGAGCCTGTGGAAGTTAGGGGACTGTTTGGAAAGCTTTACTGCTGTCGCCGTGGAGAAGAATAGCTCCTGTGGGCGCGGTTTTCTTCGAGCTTCAAGAAAAATTACAGGCATGTTGAGCCCTTCTCCTTAAACCGTTTGCTTTTGCTTAATCGTCTCATTAAAACAACCCTGCTCTTATGAAGGGGGTTTGGTTATTCGATTTTGCTGTTATGTTGAAGTGATTTTGGGTTGAGTCATTTTCTTTGCTGTATGCGACTTGAATATTTCTTGCAAAATGGGTAAATGAAATGAATCTGTTCTTGCTGTATGAGTCTGCATGGATAGTATTGTGTAATTGTTTCTATTACCCAATATGGGTTCGATTTGATGAATGTATTAGCTATACGAGTATTGTTTTATGAGTTCTGTGCGTGAAAACGATTTGGGGAAAACAAAATCGTGATAATGTTGATGAACTGTTGTGTGAGTTATTTCTCCTAGTTGCTTTACATTGCATTGATTACGATTTTACGGGACAGGAATTCATTTCATCGTATTACCTCTTCACGTTAAAAACGTTTTAATATTTTCTTGTGAAATGAAGACCGTGACTGGTTTCCTTTCCTTCTTTTGGAGAAAATATGATGTTTATGAACTGAACTAGAATATTTGAGGAGTGAGTAAAATATATTGATATCTTTCTTAAATCTTTTTGAAAAGTATATAGATATATAAGTAATAGAGATGTTTATTCGAACTCCTTCAATGTAATTGGTCGAACTTGAATCTTGAAGATTCTTGTTCTTGTAAAAAAAAAAAAAAGAAGAAAAGAAAAAAAGAGGGGTTTCTCACTTATTTCAGCTAAATGATAGTAATATGTTTGCCGTACATTTACTCATTTGAGACTAATTTAAGGTATGACTATTTTTAGCAAACACGTATGTTTTTATATATATAAAAGTATATATCCAATTCGTAATCTAAACTCTTTGTTGTTTCATCAAGATCGAATCAAGTGGAATTCTTACTTTAAATGTTTGAAAAATTATTCCTTTTACTATTATGATAAGAATCATGATTTCGTAGCTAGTTATACATTCTTGCTTGTTCAAGCCTAGCTGAAATGTTCATTTTGGTGAAACATTTTGGTTATAAAACTAGTACATTCTTGCTTGTTTATATCGGACGAGAAATTTATTGAGAGAAATATATGAAAGGAAATGATTACATTTTGAGGTTCCTTTGGTACTAATGCTTATGGACCATTTGTAATGAATTTGGTCAACTTTTCTCGAAAGGTAGATAATGGGTTTTGAATACTGAAATATATTTATTCAGAAGGAAACACACTAGTGGATCAGGTCTGTTCTAACTAGTGAATATCCGGTTAGACAGTAGGAAGAGGTAATATGATCCTCCTTTTATTCGATTATTGATTTTCATTCATTTCTCTTTGGACTGTTATCATTGATTGATATCACATTTGAATTAAAATTTCTAGTACAGTTATGAGGAAAGGAAAGAGAGTGTGAATGGATAATTGAATTAATGATCATTTTCTCTCATACAGTTAGAAATCTATAATTGTTATGGAATGAATTTCGTACTGCTTGGGTTAAGCATTTGTATTTAAATTTGTTTACTTTTCTCTTCAGCGTTTGATTGTTTGAGATTAGACAAGTTGTATGAAAGGAAAGGAAATGGTTATGGCTTTGGAAGTTTTAGTTAAAATCTAATTGTGAATCTTCCTCTAACTAATGTAGGGGAAAGGAATTGATAGCATTATGTTAGAACAACGGTTGCATAATTGTATTTTCAGTTCTTACGGATGTTTGTAACTGAAATGTTTGAAGGAAATTACTTCTTGTTATAAGTATTTGGAAAGAGGACGTAATCCTTCGATCGATGGGATGGTAATTAGATGATTAAGTTGATATGCTTTGTTCATCCTTTTGGTATTTAATTCGGAATGATGTTCATATTAACGTTTCATAAAAGCAGGGTTCTTTTATTGAGACAGTTAATTAAAAGCACTTCATTTTAAAGACAAGTGCTTAATATGCTCAGTTCAATGAACTGACCCGTGCAAGTAATTTTACAGATGGAACTTGAGTATAAACAAAGACATGGTTGTTTTCTGATACTTCTTTTGATTGACTGAAGATGGATTGTAATTGATAACTATTACTCCTCTACGAGGAAATGAGAAAAGAAGAAATTACATTCTTCTAACTTATGAGTTGTAATGTTGTTTAATATAAACAAAGTCCAGTCATTTGGATTGGCAAATGTATAGATTGTAAAGCCGATGGAGGAATACAAGTACGAGTGTGATATTTTTAATGACCGTATTAGTTTGATATTGTTGAATAAGTTTGAGAATATAACATTATTCCTTGATTTGGAATTATTCAAATGTTAATGGATGGATTTAAAAGGAATAACATCTATTCTTTACCTAAATGCAACTTTTACGTTGAAATGTGCAATTAGTTCATACTTGGGTTATGATGAATTTTAAATTGACATCAAAAATGATTTAGGTAAACATGATCTCTTAATTGAAAGGTATTCGGATTAGCTTGAAAGCTAAGGAATATCAAATAACTTAGGAGCAACTAAACCTTGTATTCGAACTCCGTTAATAGCCTCGAATGTTTAAATTCAGAAAATAAAGATATGGGAAATCATATCTAATGTTAACAGACCTTAACTAAGTAAGGTTAAGGAGGATAAATGAATAAATTCATTTAGAATTAGACCTCATTTAAATGACGTCTAATAAGATGGAATTCTGAATTTGTTTACAGTTGTGGAAAACTTGGTTAAGTTTAATAGGTTAAACTTATTAAGTTATCGATAATGGATCGCTTAGTCCAAAGATTAAGCAAGGAACCAAGTAGAGAAAATGCAACCCTTCGGTAGAAAGGAGGAGATGCGTAGTAAGCTAGAAGATGGATTAAGTCTCTCTTAGCTACATACAACCGTAACAAGAACGAGAATAAAGGGATCAACATGGTCTTTGAAAGTTGATCTTAAATATTAAGGTCATAACCAAATCACACTTGAGCTGGATGTGTACTCGATGGGAGGATTCGTAGGACATTGACATACGCCGGCTCTGATACAATATGGTGTCTTCATGAAGGCGGGGCCTTCATGACGACACAATGTTATAATGACATATTACAATGCCCTCCCGAATTAAATCATCAAGTTTACATAATTTGGATACTAAGTTATTGGTTGGGGATAAAATGTGATCACGTATACGGAGTGACTCTGAGGACTAAAGGTAACTAGACACACGGAGTCGCCTAGGGATGACGTCGTATGTCTACGTATCTTTAGTTACCATGAGTAACTTCTATACTCGCTCATATTGCTAGTTGGGGATTGGAGCTTGACCTTAAATGGAAGGATTGGAAGAGACCAGAAAGACCATTCTAGATAACTGACGAAGTGAGGTGAAGGACGTATTCCAATGATGTGTACCACATCTAGGAATATGATCATGCAAAGCATGTGAAAATCTTTGGCCAAAGTATTGCAAGTGCTGGTTGCATTGTCCTAATCACCTAGTTTAAGATGCAGGATGTCAGACGAATATCAGTAACAGATATTCAAATAGGCTTCTTAAATGGATCACTTCGATAACCGGAAATGGTAAGAGAACCTTGTATATTTATTATACTATGCATGAATTAACATGAAGGATCGGTAAGTCACCGAGTCATGAAATGAGAGATCGCTGAAACTCGAGCCATAAAATGGGAGATCGGTAGTTCTGCGAGTCATTTACAGCAGCATATGGTATCTGTTATATGATTGAATGGCATTGAATGTGTGTTCCATATTACAAGTATGTGAACAGAGAACATTGGTTTTAAAATAAATTGTGTGATCCAAACTACATTAGTTGGATAGAGAACAATTATTAAAACTTGAACGTGTGTTTGAATTATATAGTTCATAACAAGGAACGTTGTATAAAAAAAAAAATTCCCTTGTTCTAGTATCTTAAAATGGGGATGTTACACTAAGGTAGAATGTGTAGTAAAGACCCAATTGTATCTATGGTGTCTACTTGATCGATTATGTGATCTTGGCCTTTGTTCAAAGATAATCTATACAAATTACTCCTTTAGAGTTTTAACCAATTTATATATGGAACAAGCTTCTCATCTTTAACTTTGTATTCATCATTAACTTGCTTAGTGATCAATTGGGAGTCACCAATGACTCGTAGCTGTTTGATGTTCCATGTGATAGCTAATTTCAAGCCAATGATGAGTGCCTCATATTCTATAATATTATTCATACAAGGGAATCCCAAATGAAATGCCCATAGAATGAATTCTCCAGTGGGAGTGATAAGTACCACTCCTCTTGAACCATGAAAGGTGAATGACCCGTCAAAGTGGACTTGCCACATGATGAATTCTTCAATGTACATCATAGATGCATCTGGAAGATCCAAACACAATGGTTCCATTCCTAGTAGAGGAGATTTAACCAACTAATCTGCAAGTACCTATCCTTTTAGGGATTTTTGGTTAACAAATTCAATGTCAAACTCATTGAGGAGGATGATCTAATTAGCCATCTATTATGTATGGGCAGATTTATATAGTAGATAATTGAGAGGGTCAACTTTGGATATCATCTTGGTCTTATTATTAATGAGATAGTTGAAATGTTTTTGAAATGTAAATACCACAACTAGGCAGTCTTATTGATCTAAGGATAGTTCATCTCATAGGCAATTAAGGTGTGGCTAAGGTAATAAACCACCCTTTCTTTGTGGCCAATATCATATTGGGCAAGCAATGCACCAATAGCGAATTATGTAGCTAAAATATACAACAATAGGGTTTTTACTTTGGGGTGGGCGGCATAAGGACAAGTGGACTTGCCAGATATTGTTTAAGAAATTCAAAGGCCTTTTGACAGTTAGGTCCCCAATTAAAGGTGACATCTTTCTTCAACATATGTGTGAAAGGATGACACTTATCTGCAAGCTGTGATATGAATCAGCAGTTGCTGAATCTTTCCTTGTAGAATTCGTAGTTGTTTGAGATTCATTGGTGGAGGCATCTTTGTAATAGCTATAACCTTGGCAGGATCTACCTCTATCCCCCTTTGTGAGATAATGAAACCCAATAAATTTCTGATTGTACGCCGATGATGCACTTATTGGGATTCAAGCAGACCTTGTAATCTCATAGGCATTGAATGATACACCTCCACATACAACCATAAAAATATGTCTGCAAACTATCGTAATAGTGTTGTGAAGGTTTTCTATTCTTGTGTTGAGAGTGAATCTCCCGAATTTATCATTTTAGGATCCTCTTCGCATATTATGATCCGATGTTTACATTGATTGTCTCTTCAACTAACATCAATTAGATTTTGCATGACCAATGCTAGGTCCAAACCTCGCCCTCCATCCATGTAGGATTAGGGGGGAGAGTAAGACCCAGTTCTATAGGTGGGTCAAAGAGATTTTTATCTTTACATGGTGGAATTACCTTTTCTATTGATTCTTTTTTTTTTTAATTCATCCACAAACACCTCAAAGAGTTTGTCACTATAGGACTTATGCTTATTCTTGCTACAAGGATTTTTGTAGTATTTTTCCTTGATTTATATTTTCTTGTTTAAGCGACCACACAATTCTACCTCCTCCCAAAGTATGCACATGCATCTAATTTAATGGAGAAACCCTTCTTATGATCACTGTTTGGAATGGTATCTCTAAGTCCCATGAACTCTACGATTTCCTCATCATTTTCAAATAAATCAACCGACATGTGAAGTTGTTGATCCCAATCAATGAGGTCGGGATATACAAGGGTGACTCGGTAACTAGCTTGGGAATTAGTTCCAAAAAGGGTGAAGATAATAAATCTAGAAACATATTAGTAGAGGCAAGGTCCTTGTATAAGCTACATTGGGAATCTACATCACTGTACGAATGAGATGAGCTATCCTCACGTTCATAAGAGGTAACATCTATTTCGAGGGTGGATCTTCATGAGGTGTAATACCAAGGAAATGTTTGTTTGACTTATAATGGGGAATAATATCGCTCGATCTATCTTACAATCGGCACCGCATCCAAATCCCTTATAACCCATGACATGCATCATGCGAGGACCCTTGATATATTGTGGAGCCTGGTGACATGAATCCATCATTCCTTCAGGTACCCAGCTGGTAGGTGTATCTAACATATTTTCATCTGATAAGAGACCACTAGGAACAAACCTCTCAAAGGGTTCAGGGTAATTGGCCCAAGTGCTCTTGAACTAAAAGTATGGTCTACCACATGTCTTAGGTGACACTGAAAGATCAGATATCAAAAGAGCTTGTTGAATTTCAAATTTATCATTTAGACCATATTTTCCAAACCTTTCTTCCCATGAGGTAAAGGGATTAACTAATGAAGGAAATTTTTGATCGTAAGGAGTCAAAGTATCTATATCTATAGGATCCTTCATAGCCTCAGTTCGTAATGGGGCAAAAATATTGCGTAAGGATACTCATATGCTACACAAGAAAAGTTGTGTAGTGATATACAATGTGTAAATGGTTATGAATCACCTGGGATGGTGATCCCATTTCCTCCGTGGCATATCTTGATAGACTAATGGAAGGTCAAAGGAATGGTTTGCAAGGCATGAATCCATGGGTGACCTAGGTGCATATTATACAAAAGGTCCAAGTCAAGAACACGAAACTTTGTATCATGATACATGGGCCCCACTTCCATTGGGATCACTATGGTACCTACTGACTCACGCTCTTCATTATCATAAGCCATGATCATAATGGTCCTAGCATCCAAATCGCTTTTGTATGGGCTACATTCTTGACAAGCTTCAATGTACATATATATGCAGACCGGATCCGTCATCCACAAACACTCTCTTTATCTTATGATGAGTAACAAAGACTTATATGTACAAAGGTAGGTTGTGTTCAAGATCGTTACAAGATTTTGTTTCAATCAAGGAGATATATTCATTGGGATTAAGATTTGCAACCATTTCTTAAAGGTGTGTAGGATCTACATCTGTGGATACTCCTGATCCTTGAAGTGTTTTGTACATTATGTTTTTATGAGAATTTGATATTTTGAGGAGTTCTAAGATCGAGATCTTAGATGTTGTTTTTGCCAATTGTTCTAATAAGTTATACTAACCTTCCTAAGAAATAGGTAGAGGAGTTTTGGGATCATTAAGTGAGCACGTCGCGTTCCCATAACACAACTATCACCTAAGATCCTAATAGTGTTTACTTGTTCACTAGATGAATGAATACAACCTATGAGGGAATCAAAGGATTATTGTTTGATGGATACACATAGTTAGCATTTCTATAGTCATTAGAGGACTGACACTGGATATGAATTTTTGTTTCCTTGTTAATTATGTTGTGGAAAAGGTTTTTGAATATTCCCATCTTCTCGTTTGGAAATTGACCTTGTCTCGATTCAGGTGACTCCACTTCAATCTTGCCTTCTTCAATAAGGTCTTGAATGAAATGTTGCAACTTCTTAGACATATTTCGGTCTTGTGTCCTTTGACACAGTGAAAGTCACAATATTCATGTTCTTTGAACCATACTGGTTTAGGTGCATCATTTGGATAAGGTACTATTGCGGTTGGATACTACACCATGTTTACAACATCTAACTATTTAAGGATGGTAGATAATGATTACGTTAAAGGTGTAAACATTCTTTTGTGGCCACTTTTGGGAAAGGTCCTTATGTAAGCTTCCGAGTGAACCATTTTATATAACCTAGAATATTTTAAGAGTTAGTGATTCCATCTTTAACGACATTCTTGTTCTTATTAAAAACTTAGGTTTGTCTTCGGATTTTGAATTATGTTTATCTTTTTAAAAGGGCTCGATCATTCCTTTGCTTATAAAAAAATTATCGATTTAGTTGCCCTTATAAATAAATTCCTCAAAGTTAGTGTGACAAAGGTGCATTTGAAGATGAAAGGATATGTCTTGATTCAAGTTTGGAACAAATATGTTGACCATTTTCTTTTCTGGAATGGGACAAGGGAAATGACTTGCTAACCCCTGCCATCACTGTAAGAAACCAACAAAGGTCACATTTGGTTTTTGTTTTGACATTAAAGGTATAACATGGTAATGTCATCTCCATGTCAAAAGATAAATGACACAAAAAAATTTCAGCTAGCATGGGCCATGTCATGATCATTCCCTTAGGTATGTGGAGGAAAAATTCTAGCGCTTGTCGTCCTAAACCTAAGGGTAAAATGTATGAGATAGTTATCGCTAAAAGATACTTCCTAGCAAGCCATGTAGAAGTCTTTAATATGATCATGAGGATCACCTTTACCTTTATATTTGTTGAACTTAGGACAATCAAATATTTTAGGGAATGGTATTCGTAACATGTCTCTGTCAAAGGGATAAGGACATAGTTCTTTGTATTGGTAAATTTCATTACTATGACCTACACTACTCTCCTAGAGATTTATGATTATGTTCTTCATGGATTACAAAAATTATGTGATGAGTTGTTCTTTTGTAGGGGATGATGGTCTATTCACTCAAGTAACCTTTAATGTTTCATCATCGTAAGGTTCGGTGTGAAATTCACCAGATTTGGTTTTAAGTCTTTCCTTACGTGTACTCTTGCTCGAGGAACCTAAGTTTGCTAATTTTTGACTAAGATTTAGTATCTATCTTTATATAAACTATTCTTTGGCTTGAGGATCATATTATTCATCATATTAAGGAGGAGGTAACTCCTTGTGTTCACATTCGATCCTAACTTTGTGTGAGGCTTTGAAGTATGGTCTCTAAGAACCATCTATATGTTTTGGCCCTTCACTCTCAAAGTTTTTATTACGAGCACATGAAGTGGAATCATATCCTCCATCAAAATGATTATCCATGTCGATAAAGGGAGTTCGTTGTGGCTCTTCTTCCTCTAGGTTAATGGTTTTGATAGCCATTTTGCATTCTTGTGGTAATTTGGCTCCTAGTTCTAGGACTCGTGTGAGTACTTGATCTCTATTATAGAATAGAGTTCATCAAAGTGAGCAAGATCAAGGGTGTGTTGCTCTTCAGATGAATCAATATCATCCCCACTATGGTCAATTAATACTTCCATGTCTTTAACCTCTGAAAAGAGGGGACCCAAGTTGTGACCACTAAAGGGATAGTTGGCAAAAGGATTTAATTCTAATTTGCATTCAATTTTCTTAGATGCCATTCTTGTGATAGGTGACATTACTAGTCTTTTTATACTAGGTTTTGTCTAAGTGTAATCAAGGTGTAACAAACCTAGGTGCAACGTGGTATAAGTTTCTAAATTCTCAATGTTTCACCAATCAATGTTTTAATGAATAATGGGTTAAAGAATCAAAGAATCCAATGAATTGTCCTAGATATAAGTCTATGCAACTGTTATCACACAAGGAACAATCATGCAATCCTACGAGTAAACCAATAATCAACCAACAGATTTACACCTTATGTTTCTCAATGGTAGTTTGACGTATAAATGATCAACTCGATGTCAACACTTATGTCAAGTTCAAAGTGAATGTGGCATAAGTATTAACAAGGGGTAGATGTGACTCCCAATCAAAGGATACTATGACCAGTTTAGAAACAAGCAAGACCTAAGTCCTAAAAGGTAGAAATTACGTATGTAAGAAACACAACAATACTACTAAGGTACATTAACCAAGTTTTAAGAGAAAGCAAGGTTTTAACACCGAAATAATATGGATACGATACACAAACAACGTAACCACCACTCTTCAATATTTTAGGTAATTTTTAAACAAAAATAAGTGCAAGTATACTAAGGATTTGTTAAGATTTAGGAAGCACAATGCCACAATGCGGACACTTAGATCACATGCACAAGGAATGAGGTAAGTATCATAATTGTTTTGATGTAATGTGGACAAAGTAACACATATAAGGGAGATCAAAAGGTGAACCAAGCCTAACTACATCGAAAATGTTTCTCAATATCATTTTGAGACATAGGCCTACTTAGAACATGACGACGTACCATTCACACTTTAAACACTTGTATTCGACAATGCAACCTAGTCATACGAGTAGACTATAAAAGTGGTGGAAACGATTGTTTCTAGTGATACCCATGCATTTTTATCTCTTTGATCCCAAATGGGAAACAAGATAAGAAAAGTGTAGACCAAGTGGTGATGAAACAAACTAAGCGTAAATTTGGTAGAGTTTGACCTACTCTTAAGATAAGTGAAGAACTAAGATAAAGTAACATGTCATAAGTCTCGTGATGAATATCACTTAGCTTCAACTTAAGTGGACTCTCACCTTGTTTGAAAAATAAGGTTTTGACTCCTAGAAATTCATCACTTGGTGAGAGCTCTATAAAACATGATGGCTTGATACGGAAAAATGGGATCCAAGAAAATATGGCTTTTCTAGGTGGTTCCCTCAACTAGTTACCACAAACACCCTCTGTAATATCGATTTACCAAGAAATTATCATAGAATAATCTTGGAGTATCTCATATTTACTTTACCGCCTTCAAATATGATGAGAAATGAATTAGTTCATGCGTATCTTTCACTGGGGTCACAATGGAGAATGTTGGTGTTAAAATCACAAGTAAAATCTAGTCAAGTGGGTAAGTGGAGCACTTCCTATTTTTTCACAAGGTTCCCTCTTGCATGGACTACTTTGGGGTTCCTAGGACCACCCCCTTTTTTGTAGCTTAAGACTTATGCCAAGAGGGTTATGTCCTAGTTTAAGGAAGACATGGTGTACCCTTATCCGAAACTCAAAATCAAGTGTGTTGAATATGGTGTGTTTTTATCTTTAAGACTTAATGTGGTTTTTTTCAGACATAATCGCATTTGTTTAGCAACCTATAATAAATGAGTTAGTATTCATTTAAAATCTAATTCTTTTACAAGCGATTTTGGTTCTAACAATAAAAAATAGTAAGTGTCCAAGTGATCAAATCATCATATAAAGGAGATAAAATGTCATTTTGATTTCCCATATCATCCTAAGATGTAAGAAAAGAGTATACACAACAAAATATGTCACTAATCTTGTGAAAATGGAAAACACTTAATCAAATTAGAAAAATTAAACTCTTTTTAACCAATTTTGAAGTTATTTCCTATTAGAAACCTTAATTGAAGTGCTTGTGAAAGTATAAAGAAGGTGCAAATTATTGGGTGAATGTATTGAAAATAATTTTCAAGAGGTTTTTTTGGGAGGAGAGGGAATGCTCTACTAGGGTTTTAGAGTCTAGTTGCTTGTTCATGTCTGCCACCATTCGTACACCTATTGTACCATAGTCTATTGGTAAACCTGTAGTTTTTTTGGTTTTTTTGCTCATTAATTTTATTACGCGGGATTTTACTCCACCTTTTGGGTGACATTTTCAATTTTTAATGGCCTCCATGTCAAAACCCCCATCTATTGATGCAGGGCTATATAACAGTGTGGCTCCCAACCATGGCTCTGAAGAAAGCTTGGAAGTTCATCCCGAAGGTTTTTAACGAGATAATGAGTCTGATTCTACTGTTCCTGATGTCATTCTTGATTTACCTGCTTTTGATAATGCATGTAATTGGTTTGAAAATTACACATTGGTGGCTTATTTTGTTGGCCAAGTCCCCCCTGAGAGCCTTTTAAAGTAATGGGTTCACAACCACTGGCAGCACCATGGTGTAAAGCTCAAAGGCATTCAAAACCTCAGAAAGTGATTTTCCCTATTTCATTTTTCGAACCCTGAACACTGCAAGGCCATTTTTTAACCATGGCTCTTGGTTTATCTGTAACTATTTGGTTATTTTTTCTCGCGAGACTCGTAAATTTCAAGTCTCGGAGTAGGCTAAGCTCAAGGTCCCTGTCTAGATCGATTTTCTAGGGCTACCTTTTCCTCTATGGTCTTTTATAGGGGATCTTGTCAAACCCTTAGGACGACTCATTTGCAATGAGCAACCCAAATTTTTTAATGCTCACCCTCAACGCCGTGTGTGCGTTGAAGTTGACCTTTCAAAAGACCTTAAAGAATCCAATGATATCTAGGCCGCTTATGATTGATTCACTTAAAGGATTCTTTATATTAACCTTCCAAAACTTTCTTTTGTTGTCATCCTCCGAGAACATGATTCGTGAATTTCTTCTCATGGACGAATCACATCCTACTCCTACGAAAAAACACCATCAAACCCTAAAAATTCATCCAATGGTTAACAAACCGTGAATTCTAAAATGGGGATTCAAAAGGCCCCGCAAAACTGAAAACTTCTATTTATCATCCCATGGTCAACAATGGTGCTAATGCCTTAACCCACTAAGATTTATCCGCCTATCTCTTTCTCTCTTGTGGCTATGGCTGATATTACTAAGGTTGCTCTTCCAGATAACCCCTTTTTGGGGTTTTTGTGCCACCCCAGAATGATAGAAAAATGCATTCTCGTAGCCCTTCCCCTATAGAGGATGGTGAATATGTGCAAGAAAAGCATAGACCTTGGACCTTTGGAGAGCATTTGAGCCCGGTTCTCAACCAAACCTCTTTTTCTCCCAATCAATATGAAGTCCTCTCTGCATTGGATAGTGAGGGAAATATGAATTTAGATATTTCTCAATGATTGTGTATTCTTGGAATATTTGAGGGCTTACTAATCGACCCAGTGTTATTTGGTCAAGGACAATTATCAACACTTTATCCATATGAAAATTTTGTGTCTGAAAGAAGTTAAGCTTTTTGGATTTTTGTTACATTCTACCGCTTGTAATATTTGGCTGCAGCCATATGTCACACCTCAAGTCATGAGCAGGGTCGTGAAGGGGTTATGAATTTGATTGCTCATGAATTTGCATAACATGTGATCTCGTGGGGTTTAGACCCCACACATCGTGTGGTGTGGACTCTTTTTGATTTTGACGGTCATATTTTTGGTCTTGCTAACATATATGCCTCTAATGATGCGGGGGAAAGGGCTCTTTTTGGTGTTGGCTTGCATGATTCTCTACCAAACTGATTTGTGGGTGGTGTGTTGTGATTTCAATAGGGTATAAACCCTAGCTAATAATCAAGGTTTCCTTAAAATGTGGTGGTGTGTGGGAGAAAGGGAATCTGGTTCCACTTCAGGCATAAATTGGGCCTTTTTGACCCTAATATTCCTTACCGTCATCCTTCTTCATCTCTTTGGTTGACCCTAATATTCCTTACCGTCATCCTTCTTCAACTCCTTGGTTTACTTGGTCCAATTTCTAGGATGGACAAGATCACGTTGTTAAAAGACTTGACCAGGATCTTATGCCCTCTCAGGATTTTTTTTACTTTTATTTTGTCTTTGGCTGTCCCGTGGTTGTTGCCAACACTGCTTTGCTTTCCAATCACTCACCCATTTTCTTTAATGTTTCTTGGAATCAACTTGTTAAGAAATAAAAGGGAATTTCTCAATTTTATCTCAATACTGCTCACCTCAAACATGCTCGATTGTGTCTCACATACAATGCATTTGGAACCTGGTCCCTTGACCTTCAAATTCCTCTGCTGGATCCAATGGTGGAACGATGCCATCAAATGCACTAGTATTTTTTGCATGTATGGTAAACAAGCTTCCATTTTTAGGAAAAATGATCATGCAGCTACATACCATGAGTTTGAAAGAATCTCTTTCAAGATTGAATGTTATCCCTTTAACAATAATTTACAGTCCCAAACAATTTTTCTGGTGACATAATATTAAGATTCATGAATCTTACAATTCTTAGGGAGCTCAGCTGCATGCCAAACTACATTGGATCAAGACTGGTGATCGAGATTCCAAAGAATTATTTTCTATGTTACATTCCAAGAACTCTTCGAGATAGGATAAAATCCATTTTGCATGATACTATAAGGCTAACTGCCTTACCTAACATCTTGTACACCTTTTTCCAACATTATTATGGAGTTTGTTTTTTCTACTCCTTCTCGATAGGAAGATCTTTTAAAAATTTTACTGGTGTGTTCCCTGTAAAGTTTCACACTCTCATAGGACTGCATGTGATCACCTTCTTTCACTCTCTGATCTGAAGGAAGCTGCTTTTCAAATGGCATCCTGACAAGGCTCCTAGTATTGATGGTTTTCCAGTGGAATTTTACCAAACCCTTTGGGACATGGTTGGTTCAAACCTTCACCATGTTTATTTGGAAGCTCTTGATTCCAATTCTTTGGGGGACCTCATTAATCAAGGTAACATCAAGTTCATACCCAAGGCAGGGGATCCTGAAATCATCACTAATTGGAGACCCATCACCTTGCTAAATGTTTCTTATAAGATTATTGCTAAAGATTTAGCTAACAAGATTTCTAATCTTTTTCCTTTAATTATTAGAAGTGAGAAAACTAGTTTCATTAAGAACAAGTTTATTCTTGATAATATCATTTTTGTTTGGGAAGGTATGGAATGGGCTAGACAATCTTCATAGCAAGAAGCTTTATTTGTTAAGATTGATTTTGCTAAAGCTTATGACAAGATTGAATGGGATTTCATTTTAGCTATGCTCCAAGCTCTTGGATTTGGCCCTAGGTTTGTTCAGTCTGTTCAAATGCTTTTTCAGAATGTTGGGGCTTGTATTACTATTAATGGGGCACAATATTCCAATGGGTTTGGTCTCTTTAGATCTATTTGTCAAGGCTGCCCTCTGGCTCCCTCCCTTTATGTGTTGGCTGCAAAAGGTTTGAATTATCTTCTCACCATAGAGATTCTCAAGGACTTGTTAAAGGTATTTCGTTACCTTCCACATCTCAAGCAACTTATCAATGGTCATTTTGTTGATGACTCATTTCTCACTCTCTTGGAGGAAGAACAATTTGTGTGTCATGCACTGGATTGTTTAGACATCTTTTGTCTTGCTTTAGGGTCTGCTATTCAATGGGAGAAAACTCAATGCTATAGACAGTCTCAATTACCCATGCCTAATTGGCTTATGAGAGATGAAGTGGAGTTGGATTGAGCCTGGTGTGCAATTTAAATTCCTTGGGATCCCTTTCACCTTCTAGGACACTTCTGCTCAACTTTGGGCATATGTTGTTTAAAGAGTTGAGCGTAAAATTTCTTATTGGATCTCCAAGCCTCTCTCTTTAGCAGGTAAGTTTCAAATCTGCTCCAAAGTGCTAGCTACCACTCATGTTTATTACTCTTCTTGTTGGGCTCTATCTATTGTTGCTTATGCCAAACTTGAGAAGCTTCTTTTGGGACTTTCTAGAAGAAGGGTTTCCTGGGGTGTCTTGAGACATTTGTTGTAGACCCAAAGAAGTTGGGGGCTTAGGTCTGATTGATATCAAAATTCAGGGAAAGTAATCAATGCTAAGTAGATTCTACATAGTTTAGAGGGTAATGAAGCTTAGAAGTTAGGGGGTTCCTTTAGGTAGGCTTGTTTGGAAAGGACTTAATTTTCAATATTTCTAGCTTTGTA
This sequence comes from Taxus wallichiana var. yunnanensis, assembly GCA_018340775.1. Taxonomy (NCBI): domain Eukaryota; kingdom Viridiplantae; phylum Streptophyta; class Pinopsida; order Cupressales; family Taxaceae; genus Taxus; species Taxus wallichiana. Next base: position 402,773,556 of record CM031242.1, read on the forward strand.
TAGTTTATGTTAATATTAAAGGTTTGTTTGTTTTGTAGAGTATCTAGAAGGCTTGGGATTTATTTAAACCCAATCAATCTTCTTTGGGTGCATGATGGCTTCAGCTTATGGCCTTTCTATTAATTCATTGTCTCTTTGGTGGTCCCCTATGATTTATTTTCAAGAAAAACCCCTTGCTGTAGTCCCTTGGTCTAAAGCCCTTTGATTTTTCTAGTTTATTGGGGATTTATTCTACAGGCATTACAAAGAGTGGTTTTCTTGGGATTCTCTTACTTTAAAATTTCAATTTCTCCTTCATAAGTATGCGTCTAATCGACAATTAATTGAAGTAATTCCTACCGAGTACTTATAGAAAATTGGGCTTACTCTCTAGTGTTACCCTGGTGGCATGATTGGAGTTATCCTACTAATGTGCCTTTTCACCGATACAAACCCTCCCTCAGCTATTCATTGATGGCTCTTAAAGTGGTTGATTTTTCTACTCTTAATAGACGTTGGTGCCTCTCATCTTTAGCCTCTATGTGGTCTCACCAATTTAAGAGGGTTTGGTATGCACATGTTAAGCCCAAGAAGGCATACTTATTATGGTGCATCGTGCATCAAGGCCTCTTGGTTGGCACTCGACTTGTTTATCCGGGGTTTACTTCAATTTTTTTGTGTTGCCAACAATAAGAAACAATTATGCACATTTATTTACCTCGGGCTTAGTCATCTTGGCAATGGATTCACACCCTTTTCCAACCCTTTTCTCTATATTTTTTCTCCTAGAAAATGGCTCTTTTGGGGGACTTAGCCATGCTACCTACAATTTACACCAAATTTTAGCACATTTTCATAGCTGAGATATTATTTGCGTTATGGAAAGATATAAATAATGTTATGCTTGACTATGATTTTTCTATTACTAATAAAGTGGTTGTGATCTCTAATGTCCTGCTTCAGATTCAGAACTAGGATGAGAAGGTTCAGCTTGAGGTGGAGCATCTCCTGTGCCTCCTTGATCATTGAGGTTCGACCCCTTGTGTTGTTAGTCAGGTTCCCTAGGATGCACCCCTATGCCGTTGGTCATCGCCTTCTTGTCGTCATTTTCCACCACCGCCCTGCTGCTCCTCCTCCTAACTATGGGTGGGGGTGAGCTCATCACCACCTGCAGAGTATTTATCCATGACAAATATATTCTCACTCTCGGCTTCCTTTTCCTATGCTTCCTTCATCATCCTGGTTATGGATGGTTCTCTTCTCGCTTCGAGAAATTTTCCTCGGCTTTCTTTTGGTCGTGTCTCCCACTCATCCTATTGATGACTCTAGTGATCCCATTAATGATGAGGCTCACCCTCTAGTTCGTGATGGGCGATGACAAGCCTAAAATCCCCCTCCACCTCCACCACTTTCCTCTATGTCTCGTGACTATTGCTTAGTTGGTTTTTTTTTTATTCAATTTCACACTATTTATATGTAGTTGTTCTAGTGCTATGTTTTTCCTCTCTCGAGGATTTTATTAGCTCGATGTGACTCTTGGAATTTTGGGGTGTGACTTCTCCACCCATTTTTGTACAAATGGCATTGTACATATTTTTCTAATATAAAAGTATAAAGAAGGTATTTGAAACATTTTTGGTTCCCAAGATCACCTAGAAGGTGTGAGGGAAGAGCATACACATTTCAAAACCTTATAAATAACAATGTAACATTCATCAACTCAACTAAGTAAAGTTAGCACAAAACTACAATATTATCAAAGTAACTTGCAAAACCACTGATTTATATCAATAAAAATTTGCGTATGTCAAAAATCCAAAGAATCAACCCCTACAAGTGTTAGAACAAAACTTGATTTTAACAACAACGCCAATGTGCCCTTTATGACATGTGTGTGCTGCTAACAACATGTGCACACCTCAAATGATAAGTGTGAATTTCTATGGAAAATATAGGGGAAAATTACACCTACAAGAACAAAATCACACCTACATGCTCTATTATGCATGTGCGGGCCTCATAAAGTGTATGCACGTGTAAGGTAAAAAGATAAGTTCACATAGAGTTTAATAAAAACCTACACGTATCGAGAGACATATGCACTAGTATGCAAACATGTGCATGTTGTTCATGACATATGCACGGATCTACGGTTTAAATTCTTGATAGGGGTAAAAATATAGGGTAATAAAGTGCCAGCTAGGAAACATATGCACATTTCCTAGGGACATGTGCACATGCTATCAAATAGGTTTGCATGATTTTTGATGTGTGTGCATCCCTCTAGAACACCGTGTGCAGCCCTGAAAAACCACAAAAATGATGAGAAATAGAAATATAAAACTACAAATAGGTTAGATTATCTCTTTTAATTCAACTTCTAACATAAACCCAATAAATTTACATGCAAAAGGAATATTTACTACTTTTAATATTATCAAAATCTTGAAACTACACTAGTTAACCTTCAAAATGCATAGAAATGGTTAGAACTTGAAGTAAAAATCTTGAAAAACAACTTCTAGAGACCATGGAGTAAGGTCCCACTGGGTGTGCCATATGTGAACATGAGTAAGTTTGAAAATCTATAGAAATGAGGTTAGAACACTAAAGAAACCTCAAAGCTTAACTAACTCAACTATGAACCATCAAGATAAGAGATAAATAAGAGCTACTCCTATGCATGCATCATAACTTTGAAAAAACATCAAACTAAACATGTATACATCTACTCTCTACTCTTTGAATGCTACAAAACATGAACCTATGAAGATCCTAGCAATAAAATTTGATTGTTTGATGCTCAAGGTTTTGAGAGTGAAGGCTCACCATTAATGGCTACAAGACCATATGGTTCCCCTCATTTACCCAAGCTTGAGTTTTGAATATGCAATGGAAGGTAATAACTTAATAATAATGGAAGAAATACTCTAATCCTATTTTCCTATAGTTTATGTTAGAGGAAGGAAATTTTTCTTAGTAATGAGGAGGAGGAGGGGTCTATCTATAGTTTTCCAATTCCAAGAATGAAATGATTTTGGTGCATGTGGGACAAAAGGTAAGTCCAAAAATAATTTTTAACAAGTCAAAGTAAGATTTGACTAGGATTAGAGACTAATTAATATTTTAGGATTAATTAGGGATCCCAAGTAGGCTTAGGTAGCTTTCGGGAGCATCTAGAGGAGGTTTTGATTGATTTTGGAAGTGTTGGAAGTGGGATTTAGCTAATGAGAAGATCCATTAGTAAACTACGGGATAAAAGGATTAATCAACCTATAATGGTCAATAAAGAGGCATCAAGGGTAAAGAACCTAATTGATGAAGTGTCATCAATTTTCAGGAGTAGAATAGTTAGTGCAATGTTAGGAATAATATTGCTTTGATCCAACTATAGGTGTTTACAAGTAGATTGATCAATAGTTATTGTTTTGAATGTTGTTTCACCTTCACTCTGCATCCTCAAAGGAAACATTCCTTTTGTGTCATCTTCATTGTTTCAATTAGCCTATTGCTTCCACTTCTATCATATATAATGCATTCTTTATTTTCAAGCTTCACCTTATATCCCTTTTGGACAAGCTTCAAAATACTCATAAGATTATATTTCAATCCAGGACATAAAAGACATCATTGATCTACCTCTTGTATTATTGCTTGGTAATAATGGATATGTTTCCTTTCCCATCACCAGAGCTTTCTCATTTTTTCCCATCTTTACTTCAGATCTTATTTCTTCATCTATGAGATTGAACATTTCTTTGTTTACACACATATGGTTGTTGCATGCACTATGCAAATACCATTTTGTTTGTTTCCTTTCTTGGCTACATTACATGTTAAAAAACAATTTTACTTTTTTCATTCTTCCCAAGTTCAACTTCTTTTATATTAGAGAAGCTTGGATTATGATTTCTTATATCATACTCTTTCTTTCTCGCATTAAGCGGCATAGTGTCTAATAGTTTTTCAATAATAATATTGTACATTTGACTTACCATACCTTTGTGAAGAACCATCGTTGGAAGTGTTGTTTGCTACTTATTCTTCATCTCATTTGTGGCTCTTGATGGCTATGTCTCCACCTTATCTTGGTTAGAAAATATTCATCTTCGTCTGTTGTAGGATCCTCTTTCCCTACCTCTAACTTTTGTGTTTATTTTGAAGTCTTGTTCATGAGGAGGAGGTGTTTGTCCTAATCATCCTCTATCCATGGGTTTGTAAATAACCCATTAAATCATCAACTGTCATTTGTATCAAATCTTTAGAATCCTCTATTGCAACCACAACTAGATCAAATCTGGTTGGAAGGCTCTTTAATACCTTATCTATGATCTTATTGGCTTTAACAACATATCCATTAGTCCTCATTTGATTGAATCTAGTCATTGTTCTTGTGAAAAAATCATTTACTGATTCTGACTCTTTCATGAGAAGAGTCTCAAAATCTCTCCTCAACATCTACAATCTGACTACCTTTACCTTGTCACTTCCTTGATAAGCATTTTTAAGCTATCCCAAGGTTTTTTTGAGTTTATGATCGCTATTATTCTTGGGAAAACTTAATCAGTGACAAAATTTTTAATGTAGCTCAAATCCTTTACATCCTTTCTTCTATTTTCCTTCAAAGAAATCTTTTGGGATTGTGTAAGTACATTGAAAGAAGCCCGGTCTACCACCTCTATGTATCCTCCTTAAACTATTTCTCATAGATCATGTGAAGAGAACAATGTATTCATCTTAATGCACCAGATATCATAGTTCTTCCCATTAAATATTGGGGGTTGTTACCATAAGTTCGGCTATAAGCCATTAAAAACTCAAACCAAAAAATAAAACTCAACAACCATGTGCTCTAATACCAAGATGTTGGCAAAATTTAGTGCCAACACAACCAACAGAGATGAAAACACAACCAAATTAATATAAAACACACAAAACCAATATATATATTTAAAATAAAAACTTCATACAATCAAAGTTGTTGCTTTGTATATTTTCTTTTGTTTCTCTTCTTGTGTCCTTTCTCTTCTCTCTCTTCCTTTCTATTCAATTCCTTTGAGATGCTTCTCTATATATACCCTTATTGTATATTTTTGTTCTCCATTCTTTCAATGTGATGCTACACTATATATCCACCTCGATTATATTCTCCTCTTCTTCTTATTTTTTGTTGTTTATCTCTCCAAGATTCTCTATCTATATACCACATATACTACCTCCTCGTGTCATCCATATGGCCCAACCTAGACCCGACGCTATCTCCAAAATAGTTAAATCCAGGGATCAAATTCCATCAAATTCCATTGATAAATAATGTGGAGGAATCGTGCCACATGTCCAACATTGACGGTTTGATCACCTCCCGCTGACTCCTTGACTCTACCTCGTCCAAACCTGAACCTGAAAATTTATACAATGTGGCTCATTTCACATGATTCACGTCCGCAGGGAGTGGGGAATTCCACGGAAAGATACAACGAGACATGTGCTTGGCAGGAAGTTTAAAATTCAATGGCCAAAACTATATTAAATGTCTATTAGTTGGGTAGTTCTAAGAGAAGGAAAAATGGATTTGAAAAAACTTGTTGGGCTCAAGATTACTAACCATAATAAATTATGACAACATCTACAAACCAAGTTGAAGGTACATATGAAAGATGATACCAAATATTCATAAAATAGTTTATTAACCCTCGGACTAGATATCTATAAATTTATAACCTTGTTACTTTTATCCTTTATCTATATGTGGGATAAATATACTTACAATACAGTGAGCTTCATAAGGAGCCTTGAATCTTACAACATATTTTAATTTATGTTGACTCCAAAACTCCTCCACATAGTTGCATTTTCATAATAATATTCAAATGTCTATTAATGTGATAATCTACCAAGTGGGATTAATTTTTTAGTTGTTCTCCTCATAAAGAAGATGTTGTTGACTTATAAGAATCCCAAGTTCCTATCCTATACACCCACAAAAAATTTGTTTTAATATCAATTTTTTTCACCATAATTTGGAAGGAATAGCTAGTAAGAGAACCTTCCTTTGGGAAAAATGCTCTTGGTGTTCACTCCCTCCAATCAAGAGAGTCAAGGGTACTAATAACTAGTATATAGTGAGGAATTTATTCAAACACATTACGTGTATTCTATAATATTCCAAATTTTATATACTTGGTAATCCAACATGGGGTTATAAAATGTAGTATATTAAAGGAAGTATCATATATCACATCATTTTATAAAAGCATGCACTCATCAACATTTTCCACTAGTTGATATAGAAAAAAATAGCATTGTACAACCCCATAGTCATGCATAATCCATTTGGAGAATAATATATATAATATTAGAATAATTCAATCTCAATAGTCCTCCCTAATCTTTATATCGAAATATCCCAATCTTAACAAATTCCACACCTAAAACCCTTTCAAGGAATCATAGTTTTTCACCTCCCTATGCACCACATCTATTATTCCTCTATATTTTAAAATATACCTATTTAATTCTTATGATGTGATATTATGGTCTATATATTTATGTCTACCATGTTAAGCAAAATATCAATAGATTTATTGGTCCATTGGTAAAGTTTTATGGCTCAATAAAACCTACTGAAAATCAAGTCTTATAAAATGTAAAGGCCCCACATTTTTGAAGGGGATGAGTCCAAAATGTTATAATTATTTACGTAAGATTATGATATTTATCATTGAATAAAAAATTTATTCTCTAAGAATAAAAATAGTACTACAATCTATATCATACAAAATATTATAAAAACATGAATAGAAAGGAATAAAAACTTTATACAAAAAAATATTTAATACTTGAAGAATATTGCATCAATATTTGGAACATTGATAATGACAAGACAACTAAAATTTTCTAATATTTTTCCATAGTAACAAAATATAGACCCTTATCTAAGCCATTCCCTAATGATAAAAAAATATGGCTCAAGAACAAATGGAAACATAACATAAATATTTAATTCGTAAACAATATTGATCTTATAACTTAAAATAATTCAACTCCCTAAACTCAAGTATTATGTCAAAAAGGTGTTCTATAATAACACCCTTGGAGGTGGTGGGGTGAAATGTCATAAGTGTGCTCAATTTTAATTCTAATATTAAATTTTACATCCATTTGAGTGTCACTTAGAAGTCTTCTTTATTAAAATTATATTAAAACATATTATCTTGTCTAGATGGCAGACTTAAGATCCCTTTTTTCTACAAATATGTTTTCAAGTCTCAAACATTAGTGGATTTATATTGACACCTTTATTAATTAGTCATGGAAAATATACCATGAATATATTTTTTTATTAATACTCATGAAATGAAAAATATATAAAATAAATATCAGAAAATAATATCTAGTTATTAATAAATCAATTCCTAGAGTTGATAATATAGTAACATGAGTATAAGCACATTTAGATTTTACCTTTCAGATTAGATAAAGGGATGTATTTCATAATGATTGAAATGAAATTAAGCTTCGAGTAATCATACATGTAATTGAGATAAATAGATCCACTTAGTTGATTCATAAGATTAGTGGATGTGACACCCCCAAAACTATGAACTATGCAAGATTCTTGATGAACCTAGATCGGGTGTTCATCAAAAATTCTCTCTAGTATGAAAATGTACAAATTTCAAAATGAAATAGTAACTCTTGATTGAGTTGTATGGTTATGAATTTTTAACTCCTCTATATATGATCTTTTCTAGGTTCTTTGTTATCATTTATTTCAAAAAAATTATATATTCGTATCCATTTGTAATTTAATATTTCACACCTATACCTTTAAAACAAAACCCTAGCTATCCTACACCACACTCAAAATATTATTAAATATAAAAAACAAAAGATACAAATTATTAAGTCGAATGACCTCAATGCTCACCCCATTTGTGAGCCATCGAGTGCTACACTACATTTCTGACTCAATGTAGTTCTCCAAGTGCTTTGTCCGATAGGCAAGTAATTATCCCTTCACCTAGGTTGGCCCTTTCTCCTCAACACTAATAATAGGATATTATACTCAAATCCCAATAGAAACCATCTTTGTACATGATAAAAATCATATTTATGCCCTCCTATGTTGTGTATACAATATATAAATGTATCTCTTGCTCCTTTAGATCATTCTATGATAGATAGATAAGTTATTTTGTAAATAATAAATGCATGTATTATAATTGTATGATATGAGTTCTTAATTTAAAATTTACACCTTAGTAGTGGGAAAGGATGACCTAGAAAATATAATTTGAAGATAGAAGAGTTACAAATGGTCCCCTAAAGAGAAAACAATAGAAAAACAAGAGGGGTTAAGACCATATAGAAGCATCGGGATCAGTATGTACAATTTTGACCCCTATGTATGGTTTTAATCCAGACTTAGTTAAAAAAATAGTAAAGGGAACTACAAATTACTCTATAAAGTAGCTCAAAATCACACCAAAGAGGTAAAATAGTAAGATATATGGTTAAATAAATACATTAAGAGAAATAAAAACAAGACTAATGCCAATAAGACCTGTTTCATTGATCAAAACCCACATTTATATAACTCCAACAAATCATGGTGTAATAATGATTTTTTTGTATAATTTAGTCTTTATATTTACCCCCTTTATTCTTGTGAATGGAATCTACTAGTTTAAAGGAGAAAAGTATAATAAGTGGAAGAATCTATTGAATAAAAATAACTATAAGCATGCCAAGAGAAAGTATAAATATGTTGTGAACAATGTGATTCATTGGTTAAATGGCATAAAGATAAGGGAAAAACATATTATAGGTGTTAAACTGAGATATCGTAGTTATAAACAAAATGTTTGGAGATATGGGTATTTTTACTTTCCATATTTGTAGAGTTGAGGGAGATAAAATCCCCAAAAATTACAATTTTTTGAAACAATGTGTAAATTGGGTGTCCCAACACCAAGGGAAGAGTGTCACAAAGCTTTCTAGTTGCTCCCTACAATGCCTCCCAAAATGAGACCACATTGTTGCAAATGGATCTAAGTCACAAGGATTTGAAAAAATCATGCAAAGGTAAAAGGGAAAAATGTCTCATTGCTCCCACTGTATAACACATGGATTCATAATTTGTAACTATATGTAATGGTAATTCTATTTATTTGACTTACCCCCTTAATTTTTTGAAATGTAATGTCGTATATTACTCACAATTGAGTACATTTTTTGTTTAGTGCATTTTCATAATTAGAGTTGACCATTTTCTCATAAGATTAGATTGAATTGAGAGAGAGAGAGAGAGAGAGAGAGAGAGAGAGAGAGAGAGAGAGAGAGAGAGAGAGAGAGAGAGAGAGAGAGAGAGAGAGAGAGAGAGAGAGAGAGAGAGAGAGAGAGAGAGAGAGAGAGAGAGAGAGAGAGAGAGAGAGAGAGAGAGAGAGAGAGAGAGAGAGAGAGAGAGAGAGAGAGAGAGAGAGAGAGAGAGAGAGAGAGAGAGAGAGAGAGAGAGAGAGAGAGAGAGAGAGAGAGAGAGAGAGAGAGAGAGAGAGAGAGAGAGAGAGAGAGAGAGAGAGAGAGAGAGAGAGAGAGAGAGAGAGAGAGAGAGAGAGAGAGAGAGAGAGAGAGAGAGAGAGAGAGAGAGAGAGAGAGAGAGAGAGAGAGAGAGAGAGAGAGAGAGAGAGAGAGAGAGAGAGAGAGAGAGAGAGAGAGAGAGAGAGAGAGAGAGAGAGAGAGAGAGAGAGAGAGAGAGAGAGAGAGAGAGAGAGAGAGAGAGAGAGAGAGAGAGAGAGAGAGAGAGAGAGAGAGAGAGAGAGAGAGAGAGAGAGAGAGAGAGAGAGAGAGAGAGAGAGAGAGAGAGAGAGAGAGAGAGAGAGAGAGAGAGAGAGAGAGAGAGAGAGAGAGAGAGAGAGAGAGAGAGAGAGAGAGAGAGAGAGAGAGAGAGAGAGAGAGAGAGAGAGAGTCCTTATACGGCCAATTGTGCTTGATTTTCATGTGATTTGTGTGGTAGATGGTATCCTTGCATAGTTATTCAATTAAATTTTCTTATTGATTTATGAATAGAAGAAGAAGAGGACAATGTGGCCTTACATTGCTAACCCTAAATATTCCCACTTCAGAAAAAGGGAGAATGTGAAATACAATTTCTTGAGATTAAAGATAGAGATATGTGTGTTGCCTTTTCATTTATAATTAAAGTTGTTTGTGATAGATTGCACATAATTGCATAGGTCTGTGTCAGAGTATAAAACAGGGACATAGTATGTGAGAGAGTAAGTGTTGTGTATAATGACAGATAATCATAGTGAGTATGTTGGGATAAAGTGTTGATTGTAAATTGTAACATTGAAATATTGTTTGATATAATAGTACATGTCTTTTAAAAAGTGCACAATAAAAGTCACATCTTGATAAAGGAGTTATATTTTTAGGAGTTTTTGAAATAGTGATTATTCTTATTGATATAATCTAGAGTGTGTATAAAGTGATCAAAGAATACCAAGTATTAATAAAATAGATGTGAATCATATTGGTTCATGAATGTTGTATTATATAAATTATTGTAGGGAGCACATAGGCTTAACATGTGAAAATAGAATTACATAAAATGAGGTTTATGACCCAAATAAAATATGAATGGAGAGTCATTGTAATTTAGTATAAAAATAGGGTGAATGACAATCTTGATTCCAAAGGTATTAACACAAATTAGAGAAAGTAAGAACAAAATATGACGTGCAAAAGTGATAGGAATGAAGAAACTATTATAATTAGGTCGGGATATGTGACTATGGGCCACACTGTGGGGTCATGTATGATAAACAAGTATGGTAGAAAGTCAAATAGTACTTGCATTATTACCGTGATTGATAATGAATTTTTATTTGTGATAAATTGGTGAGAGATTGGATTTCACATACATCGGAAAAGCTTCGTGTTTAGGATTATTATTGAGTGGAAAATTCCATTAAGGTTTGAATAGAAAATGATCTTGTAGTCATGAAATCTATGAAATTGGGTACATTCATAGGTCTTAAAAGCATGCTAGCATTTACATGATTCCTAAGCAAGAAAAATAGTAATTGACAACTCCCTTTAGCCATTTACTTTGTCTTTTATAATTTGATTGACTCTACACATCTTGTATTATTTCCGTAATTTGATTGTTTTATATTTCTTTGGCCTCATACAATAGCTCCCGGTTGGGACACTAGTTCTAGGAACTCTTATCCTTCTTTACCTTTTTTATCCTTTTGGACTCCTTTCACTTCTTAATTAATTTTTACTACTTTGGGTCTACTTTTTAGCTTTCAATTATAAAATTCAAACAAGTGAATCATATAAATTAACAATTATGTTTTTAAAATAAGGGATCAAAAATTAAAAATTATCTATCATCACCTAAGCTTGCGCCCAAAGGAACAAGAGCATAAAAGGCATCCATATAAAAATCAAACAAGGGACAAGGGTTTCATAAAATTTGCTTACGAAAAATAGGAGGGGAAGTTCTATTCTATTCCATCCACACATTCTATACATCCGGTACATTCGAGATTTATCCCGATATCACCGTGTAACTTCCATAAGGGCATCCTATGACATCATTTCTACAAACACATACAAACAGATAAGAAATACATGGATTTTGATATGTAGTTCAGTTCTCGGTTATAAGTTCATTGTTTAGGTGACCGCAAGGGTCACTTAGACTCCTCATCCTACATTTTCATTTTTAGGTTTGATGCGATTTTTGGGTATGTGCAAGTGAAATTATTTCTTGCAGAGTTAAAGGTACCTTCGGTGATAAAGGAGTGAATCTCAATTGATAAATAGTAATCAACAATGAACCTCTTCCGACATAGAAGATATCGAATATGAGCATTTTCCTTGTCAACATCTCTTAGATCCAGGTCACTAAGTGCGAGAAACTTTTGTCCTCTCCCGGGTGCTCCTGCGTCTCTTGTGTAGCTTCATAGGTCAAAACCCCGAGTGACCCTCTACGATAATATTTGTAGTCAATTTTACTACCATTATAAGAGGAAGGAATCCATGCACACCTTTGGTCTATCACCCGGAAGAAGGCGAGTACTCACCTGAGGTACACGCGAGTGCCGAGTCTCTATTTTATGTGAGTTTTTAGTGGGAAGCATTCATCAATGATTAGTATAGAAGTATTCAGGAAAGAAGTTTAGACATACAAAGATTAGAGGGCTCATGATGGCCTTCAAGTCCTTGTAGTTTCTTCAGAATGTGTGTTTCAAAAGACTCCATAACATATAACATAACATAAAGAAATCTAGAACCATTCATTCATAGCATGAAAAATAAAGAGAGCTTCTATGAATGAAGTATACATGAAACCCATTGATATTCATATCTAATTGCAACAATTAACCTCATTGTATTCATTTGTTCATTCAAAGAGCCATAGATGGATAGGCTGCATCGTAATCATGCACATCACTAGGCTTGTATAACTACGCTAAAATAGAAAAGAAATTACAATGTGAAGCTCAATACATTAGAACCCCACTCGCGGTAATCCTGTGAGAGCCCTACCCATGTTATATCTCTCTCTCTCTCGTGTATCTCTCCTATATTCTCCTCTTAGGTCTCTATCTCTATCTCCACACACCTTTCTTGGCCCGCAGGCACTTGTATTTATCACCTTCCCATGCTGCCAACTCACCTTGCCGTGCCCTCAGATCCATTGCCAAGTGTCAAATGTGGTCCTTCAGCGAGCATGTTTCCTCAAACCTGAGCTCTCCAGTCCATCTCATGATGGTCTTCTATAAGATTCCTTTACTAGCATGCTCTTTCCTGGGCCACCTATTGCCAGGCTGGCATGTTATCCGTGCACAACCGATCACGCTTTTCACGTGTTCTACCTTTGTTGCTTGAATCGGCTAAGTCTTGAACCTCCTTTTGCGTGCCACACGCTATATGCTTCCTTGAGCCTTTTCTCTTACGCACTTTTGCCTTGTGCACCATCCTATAACTAGGGTCCCACGCACCCACGTGCCTTTGTACTTAGTCAATATTTCAGGAGCCCAACATCACCCCACACTACTGCCTGTTCTCTGCCCTAGAAACATTCTACTTGACCAAGGTGCAAGTTGGTTCAAATGGAACCAAGATGTAGATAAATATTACAAAGATGAATAAGGAATGAAATAATAGGGGAAAGAATGAAGAATGGGGGGAACACTAAACCAAAAGGCTAGGGAAGTCCTTCACAAGACTGCCTCCAACTTATTCCATGTATCGACCTCGTTCTCCGCCCTCTGAGAGGTCGCCAACCAGGAGGTTTACCTCATCAAAACTTAGGCCAGCTCCTTGGGCACCCAAAGTGTCCAAAATTTGTTCCATATCTTTACCCAAGTCTGTGAGCTTGTCCATTCTCTGGTAATTTGAGGATATAGTTCCTTTAGTCATGTCTTGGTTGAGCCCCTTAGTGCCTCAATCTCCTTGGATCTTCTTTCTACTTCTGCCAGGACTCTATCCCGCTCCACCCTGTTTCCTTTATTCTTCTCCTGGAACTCCTTCAGCTCTGCTTCAAGTGTGGTGACCAAGGATCTCGCCACCTTATCTCTATCCACGCATGTGTCATATGCGGCCTCAACAGATTGGGAAGCAACCTTTACATCTGTGAGCACCTTGCTATACTTGGCAACCAGTGCTATCACCTTCAACCGGTCCTCCTCCTTTAGGCATGCGGCTACTTCCTCCATAGATTCCAATGCCAAGGGTCACCTCTCCATGGTGAGGATGCACGTTAAGTCTTCTAGGCATTCCAACGTTGATGCATACCTCTGGGGGATAGGCATTAGATCTGGGTGTTTCAAGATGATGGTGCTTTTTATCGAGTCTACTTTCTTGTAGACCTCCTACACCTTTGCCTTTTCCTCCTTGAGCTCATGCCTTAGCTGTGTGCTAATTAATTCCTCCTGTTTTAAGTTTCTGGCCACCTTAGCCAACTCTTCCTCCTTCTTGGCCAGCTTTCCCTCTAAATCCCTTATGTTATCATTCTGCGTGAATAGTCTCACCTTTGTTTCCACTGCGACCTTGTTTAGAGCATTACATACTTGCTCGTCTGTGAGCTCCTAGGAATTTACTAAGGGGTTGTCTCCCTTAGACTCTGGTAGTGTGATAAGTTCCTTTTGGTATACTTCAAAGTCCGGCTCATCGATGTGGGATTCAAATGCCCAAGAAAGCATCTTCTTGGTCTTGGGGTACACGCCCTCCTTCTCAAACAATCCCATGGCTATAAGTCTTTTGGTGGGTATCGTGCTCTGGAATCATGCATGTAGCACCTTGAGTCATCCACGTAGCCCATCATCTACCTCTGTTCTACATCTAGAGGTCTTCTACCCGAGTGTGCGCCTTTGGGGAAGCTAACTGTTAGAGCGGGCCTCCTAGGTTGTCATGTCCCTTTTCACTGCTCTCTTCCCTTCCTTCCTTTAGCACTATGTCTACGCTCCGCTCTAATTCCTGGTCTACAAGGATCTCAAGCATCTTCTTCGCTTCTCGCTCTACCACTTTAGTTATCTGCTCCTTGGTAAAATCTGTGGCTTTCTATCCCTCGGTGTCCTTCTCTTCTACCCTTGTATCTTTGGTGCCCTCACCTCCTTGTGCGCCTTTCTACCGTTGTGTGAATATGAACTCTTGCTTCTCTTCTCCACTCTCCTCCTCTGAGTCATAGACAATAACTATGTGAGGTTCCAAAGGTTCCTTGTCTTTTTCTGGCTCTTTCTCCTCATTGCCACCCTCTTCACTCTCATCCTCTCCTTCTCCCAGATATCTCTCCATCCGTCGGTCACTTCCGAGTCAAATTCTTTCACCTTCTACCTTCTAAGGTTGCTTCTTCCTTCTCTTCTTCCTCTTGGGACTCCTCCAAGGTGGTGGGTTGTTCAGCACCTCTACTTCTGGCATCTTCTCCTTTACTGGGGACTTCTTCCTCCGAACATAGGTGCTTGGCTTGGTGCTCATAGAAGGCATGCTCACTGTCTGAGAAGTTGGTACACTTGGTGCTCCTTCCTCTCCTCTGCCCCTCTTCTTAGACATTGGCTTCTTCATTCCCAGGGGGTCTTTAGGTATGGAGATCTCATCCACCAAGTATGCGCCATTTTTGAATTTCGGCCTTATGCGCATGTATACGTGCGTTGTGGATCCTCCAGCAATAGGAAGTGTTATTGGCCTAGTCATGTGGATCTCGTGCGACATGTACTTTTCCACGTACATGCGCTTACCTCCGGGATAGTTCAGTTTCTTCCTCATATCCCTGTGTTCCTGGTCCAATTTACCTAGCTCCAACCTTAGCTTTTTCGACTCTTTAAATCTATTCACTCCCACTTAGAAGTCTTGGGCAATGAACACAAAGGGATCTTGAACCAAGGGTTCCATGATTCATCAACAAGTTTGAACTCCGCCCAAGAAAAAGTGCTGGTACATTGCGAACTCAACTTCTCCTTTGTGGTCTTTGGGAGTTATTCGGGGATCCTTCACTTTTCCCCAAATGCATTTCTCAAGCACATATACCATTTTTCAAGCTGCAATTTTTGGGAGTCCATCATTGTATCACATGCATACCAAACCTCTTCACGGGTGAAGGATCTTTGGCTTGGTACTCCCACACAAACTTATCTGGTGCATCCGACACGCTAAATTTTGTAAACACTATGGTGAATAGGAAATTTCCAAAGAGGATCCTGTCCCCTTCCTTTGCACACTTTACAATTTCCTCAACAATGTATGTAGACAAGTTGTAAATAGTCCCCTTTGTGATCTTCCTGCAAACATGTAGCCATGGCTTGTTGACTTGCGTCCACCTTTCTTAGCCATTTAGTTTTGTTACCAGGTGCACGGCCATCTTCATAACTGGGTCCTTGATGTCTGAGATGTCATAATACCATGACGCTTTCCTGTAGAAATACTCGTGATGGTCTCTGAATAGCTTCCTTGTCACTAAGGTCATCTTCCAGGCTATCTCCCTCACATATGAGGCCTGTAAACTATGCAATCAACTGAGGAGTTACGTGCATCTTGTGCCCAACAAAGTGGAAGTAGTCCTCATGCACCCGAGACATCAACCACTAGTACAAGTGATCTGGCTTCCCAAAATAAGGAAACTCGTAGAGTTGCAACAACCCTACCTTCACCAGCTTGATCTTCACGTCATCATTATAGATAGCAACCATTCAGGTGTTCGCTTGTTGGTTGGGCGTATCAATTCTAATGTCATTTATTTCTCTATAGTGCTGGTATGGTGATTATAGTCACTGACTGGTATGTTCCTCAAATGGGATTCCCATTCCTTTCCCATCATTACTCCGTCAAGGTACTACATTTCTGCATACCATTCTTCATTTGTTTCCACCTCGGACTCTGGTTGTTTAGCCTTTGCTTTGCCCTTCCCTTTCTTTGGTGCCATGGTTGAGGTAATTGTATTACTCCAGTCCTCTCCTTGTTACTCTGTTTTCCTTCTCCCAACCTTCGATCTTAGATCCGTGATATAAATCCCCTAAACCCGTGCCCTATTTTTGCCGAACCCTAACTTTGATAAATTCTTCACAAAATGTCTTTTCATTTAGTTCCAAACCCATTCAATTCCTCCCTTCTAGTTTGTAATCTCAAAGCGGCACTTTACTTATTTGATCACACAAATCTTCTCCGATTGAATCTAAAAATGTCCTAACTGATATCTTTCGCGTATATCTCCAACTCTTTGTTTTCACAAAGTAAAATGAGAGTGCCTCGACCCTCTATTTATAATTTTTCCTTTTTCTGGTCATTAAATGCTACTTTACCTACCCCATACTTTGTTCATTTAATGTGGATTTTTAAAACAAAACCTATCTTCAGTGCCTTTACTCACGTGCCCTTCCTGTGTGAAAACTCCTCCAACCTTCTAGTGCGCAACCAAACCAACCTGATAGGAGACTCTTACGCACACTGCACATTCACGCCGAAGGCACTTCTTCTATCTAGATTCTTGCTTTTTCCTACCTTGTGTTTCTTTAAATGCACTTCATTTTCCTTTGTACGTGGGATCTATGAGTAGCTTTACCTTGGCACCAACCATTCTATCTTTTCTCTTCATCTCTCTTTTAACCGGGCTACTCAACAAGGCTCTTCAACACAACTTCCTTGGTACTTTTAATCACGCGCTTCTTCACTTTTCTCCACCCCACACTTAAATGATGCATGGTCCTTTGCACACTCATAAATTCTCCAAAAATAGCAATAAGGTTACTGGCGCCCGAGGCACAAAACAAAACAACAACGTGAAAGGGAAACACAAGGAAAAGAAAATGCGTAAGGGAAAATTCTAGACTAACTGGAAAAATTGCCTTATTTACAAACACTAAGAAGAATTATTTATAGTAGGGCTTTAACCTACTACCATTGAAGTGTCCAGACAACTTCGCTCAATCCAAAGACTTATAACTAGCACGCACCGACTCAAGGATGTATGAGATTTTGTAGGGGCCTAACCAATGGACTTTCAACTTCCTAGGATGATGCAAAAATTTAGAATCATACAAGTAACACCATTTTCCCAACCTCAAACTTCTTGTTTCTAATATGAAAATCATGCCAAGCCTTTTGCTTTAATTTTTCCATTGTTTGGCTCTAACGGGCAAGTGATTGTCTCTCATCTAGTTTCATTAGTTCATCAATTCTTTCTTCCAGCACTTGTTCATCGGCTAATCCTCCTATGTGCACTATTCATAGAGAAGGTAACATAAATTCAACCGGAAAAATAGCTTTCGTGCCAAACACCAATTGAAAAGGTGTGGCTTTATTTAGTCTTTTATACGTAGTCTTGTACGCCCATAAAACTATTGATACCTTGTCATCCCAATCATATCTTCCAACATCATAGATTTTGGTCAAGGTATGACTTAGTATTTTGTTGAATGCTTCTACCATTCCATTTGCTTGAGGGTGATAGGGCGTAGTCTTATGATGAGCCACCATGAACTCAGATAGTAGGATCCTCACGGTCTCATTTAGAAAATGTGTACCCCTATCACTGGTCAAACTTAAAGGGCATCCATACCTTGTGATAATGTTCTCCCATAGGAACCTTGCCACCATTGCTACCATGTAATATTTAGTTGGGGCTGCTTCCGCCACCTTGTGAGATAATCTGTGTAAGTGATGACATAACATGACCTAGTCCTACACGCTGCCGGTGCAATAGGTCCTACAAAGTCTATTGCCCAATTTTCAAAAGGCTCCGCACTAGGAATAGGATGCAAAGGAATTTCATCTCTCCTTCCTAGTTTTCCAATGCACTAACAGTGGTCACATGCTTTATAATAATCTCTACAATCCTTGTATAAGGTTTCCCACCATAAACCTGCCATTAAAATCTTGCACGTGGTGGCATCACCTGTGTAATTCCCACCTGCACTTCCTCTGTGTGCTTCCTCCATTATGGCTAGGCACTCATGTTCTAACACACACATGCGTAAAACTTCATCACATCCTAATTTGTATAAATATCCACAAATCAACATGTAGGGCGTGATGCGTATGGCCAACTACTTTTTCTCCAATGCCTTCATTCCATTCGGTGCCACACCTTCTTTTAAAAATACAACAATCTCTTCCAAATCTAAGGGTGCGTGCCACAATCTAAACAGTTGCGTATTTGGCATTGTCTCCTCAATACTTTGCACATCCTCTCCTAAATCAATTCAGATGATCAAGTCCACAATTTCTTTTTCCAAGTTTCACTACAATGGTGAACTCAAACTCTTGAAACAACAACACCCATCGACATATGTGCCCTTGAAGAATGGGCTTGTTTACTAAATACTTTAATGCCATGTGGTTGGTGTAGAATACAAAGGGTGTTGCTAGCAGATACTATCAAAATTTGAAAAGCGCATAGATCATTGACAATGCCTCATGCTCGGTTGTGGTATAATTCTACTCTGTTGGTGTTAACTTCCCTGCTACGAAATAGAGAGGATGATCAACAATCCCCTCACCTGGTTGTGTAAGTATTGCTCCAATGGCGGTTCCTGAGGCATCTACATGGACATGGAAAGGCTTGTCCCAAGAGGGAAATCACAAAATAGGTATGGTAATAAGCCTATCTTTTAATGTATCAAACACCCTACGATGCACTTTCCCCAATGGAAGGTACTTTTGTGTCTAAGCAGCTCCTCTAAAGGTGCGGCGATCTTGGCATACCCCTTAATGAATTTTCTGTAATATCCCATATGCCCAAGGAATCCATGCATTGCGCTCTAGCTAGTAGGTTCCCTTAATCCCACAATAACTACAACCTTAGCGGGATCTACCAATGAAGCCCTCCTTACATATGATATGCCCCAATAAAGTCCCAAAGGGTGTAGCAAACACACACTTCTTAATGTTGAGGGATATCTTCAACTACCTACACCTTTCAAACATTAATCTCAAGTTGTCACAATGGTCCTTAACTAGACCATATACTGTCCAATCATCCAAGTAAACCTGAAGAAACTTATGAATGAAGTCCTGGAATGCTTGCACCACTATGCGTGAAAAGATAGTAGGTACATTTTTCAACCCAAAGGGCATGATCGTATATGCAAAAATTCCCACTCGGTGGAGAAATTTGTCTTCTCCTGGTCTTCCTTTGCAATCTAGACTTGGTGGTATCTTGAAAATCCATCCGTAAAGGAATAGATTTCGTGCCCAGCGACTCCTTCCTAGAATTTCTTCAATGAAGGGGTTAGAAATGGATCAATGACACAAACTACATTCAATTCCCTATAATCCACACAAATTCTAATCCGCCCATCCTTCTTGATGCTAATTACCATCGGACTTATCCATTCTAATTCTTCTACTGCCTCAATGATCCCAAAAGCTATCATCTTATCTATCTCCTCCTTAACCTTCACGCATAAGTTGGGATTCATCCGGTAGGGCCTTTTTCTAACCAGGGCATGCACCTTCCTTCAGTTTTATCCTCATCTCCCCCAAGGAATGGTGGATGCCTTCTAACTCATGGTACCTACGCAGAAATAAGTCCTCAAATTCGCACAACAGATCAATGATCTTTGATACTTCCTTCTCTATCCAATAGTCCCCAATAATAGCTTCCTTAGGTTCTTCCCGAACTCGATGTTAACTTTATTTGTCTTTAAAGGTTCATGGTAGGCACGTGTGAGCATCTATACTACCCACCACTTCACGCATCCCCATAGAATGGATTACATTAAAAATCTCTTAATCCTCTTCATAAATCACATATACTAACTTTCCTTTTACTTTTCCAAACATGCACGCTCAAGCTAGGATTATTTTTTTCTTCAATCTCTTCGAAGCACACCTCCAATCTTGGTTCACCTAGTAGTTCTAACAGCCTATCTTCCATTCTGGCACTATCCCCCATTATAAGGTGCTTGATACCTTGCAAGGCCTTATCAACCAATGGTTTGGTACTTCGATACTCAAAGGCTTGAATAAGATCAGCCGCAAGCTCTTGCCAATTCCTTGTTTGGCGGCATGTCTCGAATGAATGTACCATGCACACGCATAACCCTACAGTGTAGAATACAACTTGTGCACCTAGAGGGATGGTGGCAAGGCTTCCACGCCTTCTCTCTAGACCCGTTCACACTCTTGGATATGGAAAGAGGCAGGCTCCTTCCCATGGTACTCCTTGATGATGGTGGGTATATTACTTCTAGAAAATCTGACAGAGAGAGCAATTCTTACCTCGCGCCATTCTAAAAGGCTCTCCTGATGCGTGGCCCACCAACAAGCTACTGTGTCAAGTAAGATGTAACTCAGCATCCCTCTTCATTCCTTTTGTTTTTCCACTGAGCTTTTATCTCTTGCAGAAAGACCTCAGGGAAGGCTCCTCCAGAGTACTTGGGTAGTTCTTTCCCCCCAAGGCGCCGAACCATGTGTGCCTTAGTTACCTTGGTCACCGATCCTCTCAACTGCCATCCCATTAATTCATAAGTCCCATGCACCCAATTATCACATGCCAGGATGGTGGTATCACTCACTGACTGAGCATCCTCAAAATGAATAACCCCATTAATAGGGTGTACTATCTTAGGGTCTTTGATTGAGTGCACATAAATCTTTTCAAAACCTCTTCCCCCAACGGTTCAATGTAGGGTGTTGAATACCCATCAACTAGGGGTATAATGACTCACTCCTCTTTGTTCTCAAAACTGATGTACCCTTTGTTGAACCAGAGGTCTGCATTGTTCTTGTAACACCAAGGGTGCCCAAGTAGTGCTGGGAAATTGTCCACCTCGGTGAGCGCCAAGACTTTGAAGTCCCCAGTAAACTTGGCTCCTGGATAGTAATAGCTACATCCTTCAAGACACCAATGGGCATTTCCTTAGTCTTTTTTTCCATATACAACACATTTGAAGATGGTTGTAACACAGGTCTCCCCATCTGATGCCATGCATCCAAAGTCAAAACATTAACCTCTGTGCTAGTGTCAATGAGTATATTGCTGAGGAGCCATCCATCCACAACTGTATTTAATGTAATCTCCTTGTCATAGTTGAGGCTATGAGGGGGAAGGTTTACATGCAAGACCTGCCTCTCACGCTCTTCTCCGGCGCGTGGTACCTTCTCTCTCAACAAGGATCCTAGCAAAGGAATGATGTTCTCCTACCTTAGCATTTTACACACCTCCTTGACCTCATCCAGGTCATATTTCTATGCCTCGATCCTCCTTCCTTGTTCCTCCCTCCTAGATTGCTCCTTTAGACACTAGATCTCCCCTTACAAGCTTTGAATAACATCCATGGTGTCCTGATATATCTCCTTCTGATGCGCGGGGTCTAGGTACTTTCCATGAATGACCTCTTCTCTCGAAACAAGGCTCTTCTGTCTTGGTATCTCTCTTGCGTGCATGGCTTCTGCCCTTGTTGTTACCAAAATAGGCTCCAAACCTTCATCTTGTGTTACCCGAGGCATCCATTGTATGTCTACCTTGATCTCGACTATCGCATACCTTTGTCCTTCCAAGTGCTTCTGCTGATTCACATGCTCATATAACTCCAGGAACTCCTCATACTTATGCTTCTTTCCATAAAAAGAGCACTACAACAAGTCCGCAAACTCATGCTTGTAATGTTCTGTAGATCCATAGTTGAAACATGTCCCTCACGGGAACTCACTCCTTCCTTTATGGTTACCACGTCCACGGAATCCGCTCGAAAACCTTTTCCTCACGTGCCTCCATTTGCACACTCATCATAATGATGATCATCATTCTTATAACTACTGGAAATGCTAGTTTGGCGCACCCCATGATCAATGGCCTCATGTATCTAATCAATGAGCCTACAATCTTTAGTATCATGGGTTATGGAGGTGCAAATCTTGCAATAATAGGATACATTCTTTCTGATCGTGCATTGTAGCAAGGGACATCTACTGGCATCATGGTCCTTATGACAAATTTCACAATCTAATGTTACAACGTGTACCACCCTTCGGGGGAAATTATCCTTAACGTGCCCCTCTATCTCACAATATGTGCACCACAAACCAATGTGAGTCACATGGACCGAGTTTGTCACAGATAGCTTTTCCAACTTTTTAGCCATAGCAGCAATCTGAGCCTCCAAGAATGGGCTAATGCCAATATCAATACTACCAACGGCTTCAGTGCGTAAGGAAGCCTCCAATGCTTCACGTGGGTCTGTGAAAGTCTTATGAGATAGGGCCCTTCTAAAAGGGGTGATCAATCCTCCAACAAACCACTGTGCATGTTGAGAAGGATGTATATCATATGATAATTTAGACAAGAGAGTCTTAAAGCACACATCATACTCTCGCACACTCTCTGCCATTCCTTGTTGTATCTCCTTCAAAGTGCTAATGATTTTTGCTCAAACTCAGGAATGTGGAACTCTGCCAGGAATGCATTCTTTAAGGTAGTGTAATCCACCACTATTTGATGAGGATCATACTTTCTATACCAGCTATGTGTGCATCCTTGCAATGTGGTTACAAATTGACTAGCCTTTCATTTTGGGGTTGTGATACCTTTCACGCGCCATAGCAATTCACACTTGTGAACATGTTCCACAACATCCTCAATACCCATGTAATCTGGTAAGTGCAGAGACATTTCAAAGAAAACTTGAGGTGGTGGCTAAGGTCCTTGTCTTGAACCAGAGCCTTGGTTCCCTCCGGTGTTTCCTCTGTCTGATCCACCAGGTCCACCGGGTCTTGTACCTCTAGAGCCATAAGATCCACTAGGACCACTGGGTGCAATAGGGTATGTAGGAGTTGTGCCAAGTGCCCCATGGTCCCACCGACTGCGTGCGCCAACGGTCTGTAATGGTGCCCCACCACCGCTACTTTGTCCCGCACCACTCCCTAGTGCGAGACCAAAAGTTTGTATGCTTGCCCCTTGTCCAAAAAGTCCCTCAAATTCTAGAATATGTGCAGCCATAGAAGAAGGGAATGTAAAATTATATCTCCTAGGTGTGGATATGTTTCTTCCACTAGTTTCAACTAGATCAATACTTCTTCTTGGTTGGGAAAACCAAGCACTAGGGGTTCACTAGGTGGGTTCAGATATGCACCAATGACTCTCCTTTCTCCATGCAATGAACTCTCACCAGAAGCTAAAGGAGTCTCCCTCACGCACTTTCCAAGATGGGGTAGCACAAACTGCTCAGGCTCCACATCCTCTGTGTGAACCTCAATTTCTTCCCACAGCATCTGTCTCTATAGATCCATCACACTAGCGACTTCACATCATCTAGTAATCTCCCTTTCACGTGCTTCGCCATACTTGAGCCATCTTTCTTCCCTCTCCTTTTCTATCGTATCATCTGCCATCTTCCTCCACCCGAGCTTCCTTACCCAAAGGCTTAGAATAGTTTAGCCACCATTGGGAGCACTTCTAGACTCATGGTAACCATCAATATCTTCATAGCTAGAGGGATAACATGTAGAAATGATCCCTAGGTTCTCATAGAAACTCGAACTCAACAACCTCTGGACAAGAATACATGGAAATGGCGTATTCAGAGTGTAGCTAGCTAGTACTCCTCCCCACCAGTGATCTACAACATGGGTCCATGTCAGATTTGCATCTTGTAACCTTTGGTAGTCTTCTTTGGTCCATATCCATGATCCATAATGCCAACTTGATCTAGATGCATAGGTTGAAAGCCACCCAAATAACTCTATTGGGAAGCAGTAGAAAAAAGTCTCATATAGATCATGGTAGAGATTCTCCTCTACCCATCTACATGTATCAAACTTAGGTCCAGTGCTAAATCTCTGGGAAAATTCATCCTTCGTGCTCTTGAACCATGATTCAACATTTTCTAATATCAACCGATCCATCATTACTCTTTACACAGATCATGATGCATGTTATATCCACTAAAAATTTGAAAAGAGGTCCAGGAAATGAAACCAAGATGTAGTCAATTTTACTCCCATTATAAGAGGAAAGAATCCCATGTGCGTCGGCCTATCACCTAGCAGAAGTTGAGCGCTCACCTGAGACACGCGTGGGTGCCAAGTCTCTCTTTTATGTGAGTTTTATGGAGATCTTGTTTGATTTTTGGTACTGAATCTCTTCTGGTTCGAATCTTCATTATCCTTGTTGGGTGTTTATTAAATTCGAACTGTGTCACTGTTTCCTTGTGTTTGCATTTCGGTTTGATTATGCGAAACTTGTGATATGTATGATTGCTCGGCCTGTTCGGCGTGAGCCCATGAATCGATCCTGTGATGGGTATAGGCCATTGATTGTTATGTTGTCGATTTTTGGTCGTCGATTCTTGTTTTGGAAACAGTCGGATTAAATATTAATGGGACTGTTTGTTTGATCAGTTTGTTGAACCTTTGAAAACCCTGTTGTGGTTTTTAGTGACAGTGACTAATGATACTATTTGGGTTCGTTCTGTCTGTTAAAATGGTTTGGAATCAGGTAACTAGTGTTACAGTTTTTCCTTTCGACTCATTAGTAGTTGTTTTTCCATGTTATTTGTGTAACGGGATCTAAACCGCTGATGCGATTATACAGTATGAATTCATATGCAATTGTTTTAAAGTTAGTGCTTATCATGCTCTGGTTCATCAATTGACTCATGTTGACTATTTTTTCAGATGGTTCATGTAACACCTCGAATCATTGTTACTTTCTCCTAGACATACAAGTGTTGATATGTGAATTCTTGTATAAGGATGTGTTCTTCGATTTAGAAATCATGCTTGATATGTATTGTAATTTCTCTTGCAGATTGCAGATCTTGGTAGTCGAATATGATTAGACTCTTTTATTTATTTCATTTTGTATACGAATATTAATCGATCTCGGAATGAATTATAGAATTATTCATCTATAATATCTAGTCTTGGATCAGTGGAATTGATCCAAGTAATGCTTTAAATTTGTTTGTGATGAATTAGATCACGGACCTTGAAGCAGTTGCAAGGTATGGAAGCATTGATTAAGTTTGGTCGGGAGTATGACTCGGGCTGATCTTGGGAAATAAAATTGGTTCCCGATATCGAAGTATATCCGGAAGGTCTCGATTGGACCAAGTAATATTTGCATCATGTATATTCCTATAGCCTAACGTGTGTATAGGAGTAACTCTGTTCGAAGGATGCATGATAGGTCTTTTCGAGTTTACGGGATAAAAGACCTAACTGGAATTATTAATGGTTAGTAACCTAAAACTAAAACCTAACCTAGGGGTTAGATTATTGTTAATCTAACCTAGACCTAGGCTATGTGTTAATATCCTAAGTTAGTAACTACGTGTAAATTGGTTAGTATGGGTATTACCCTAAATTCTAACCTAAGTTACTAACCTAACTATTGAGGAGGATGTAAAGGGGCCTATGGAGGGGTGCGAACCATGGGCGGCGTTTTCTATGGCAATTAATGCTGGGGATAAGGATGAGGGACAGGTCATGGCGGAGGCTTAAGCGACGGCTAACCTGTGCAGACGTGGCAATTTGCTAAGTTTGGAAATGAACTTGAGTTTTAGTTGGACTGTCGCCAATTCTGGCGGTCGGTGGAAGTTGAGTTTAAGCGGGAAAGTTGGTTTAATGGCATTCAATATTCTCGGAAGTCGAGCTCGGAACTCGCGAGAAGGCATGCAAACGGGAAATTTGAGGGTTTGTTTGGCTTGTCGCGATTTTCGGTCTTCTCTCTCTCTCTGCTTGTTTACTGGTTCTTCGCACCAGTTCTCTTTGAGTTGCATGGCAAGTATGAACTGCCATAGCTCTTTTCTCTGTCATGGAGGATATATATGTGATGGAGACAGCGAAATTTTGTTGGTCGCTTTATCGTGGAAAAAGAAAAGGAAGTTTGAGCTCTTCCTGTGGTGCTTTGGAAATTTGATAAAAAAATACGGGTATGTTAGGCCCTAACCTTTAAATAGCTTGCAATTCAGTGATTTCATTAGAACAACTCATTCAAATGTTTTGAGATAATGGATGATTTTACTATGGAGATATTGTTTGATTTTGATGTACTATATCTCTTGAAAGTTCGATTTTCAATTTCCTCTAGATGGGTATTTGTTAAATTCGAATTTGCTCTATTACATAAAATGTAATTGTTCTAGTTTAAAAGTGAGATATTTATATATTTAAAAGTATGAATGCTTGTATTTGGCGTGAGCCGTCGACCTTCTTCTTGTGAAGGGTATAGACCCATTGTTTTGTTGAATGCTTTTTGATCGACAATGAAAGCTTGCAAGAAAATGAGATTGAATTAGGAAGTGATTTAGTAGTTCTAATTTGATTGTTAGCGAAAGCAATTTTAGGAAATTTTGGAAATTGTCTCTAAGATAGGTTAAAAATGAGCCTAAATTTTGGCTAAACAATTTTAGCTTAGGATTAAATTACTAATCCCTAGTCTAACGTACCCAGTGGACAGTTTTCTTCCTTGGATTGTGGTAAGGATTTATTTCTTTATTAAAAAGTATGATATAAATATTGATACATCTATACTTTATTTTTACGAGTTGGAGTCCATGATTAAATCGAATTGTTATGAGGTATCTGTGAGAATGTAGATTCATCTTAGAGGTTTTATTATTTGATTTTCGTGATGAAGCCTTGTAATATCTCTACCAAAATGGGTTTTGAGACGCGGTTATTTGTAATAAATAATGGGTATAGATTTCTGAGTATGCATTTGCATCCTTTTTTAAAGTAATTTAAAGCTTCAAGTGCTCGATTGATTTCCTTGATCTTTGAAATAGAGGTGGATTTAAAGGCTTACACTTGTTTAAATCTGAATGATTACCATGGATGGAAGATTGAAGGATTTATCAAGCAAGTTTATCTTAAGACAGATGTTGTTGGGTTTTGCATTGATGGGTATTAAGAACTTGATCGCATGAGTTACCTGGGACCGATTAAGAACGTGGATTATACAGATTTATAATTGTTGCGATTTGAATGACTCTGTGGAGTCGATTGAATGATTACGTGTTTAAGTCACTGTTCATGGTTGAAATCAGAGATTTATTTGTTTGTCTGATTCTTTTTATGCTTCGTTGATGAATATCAGTATGAATTTCATATGTAACTATTGAATTGTTACCTCTGTTTGAATCATTTGAATACGGAAAAGTAGCGGTATGTTTCAAATCTTTACGAACTATCGACATTTGACCGTTGTCTTTGTCACTGTTTGTGATCCTTGAGCATGAATATTTGTCTCGTGTTCTAGCTTCTGCTGAAGTGAACCGTGAATATCAAACTTTAGAGAGAATGCGCTAAGTATTGTGTTAAATAAAATAGATTTGTTGTATTCTATTCCGTTCACTCTTCTGATTGAGTCATGTTCGAAATTTTGAGTGATTGTCTTGGATAGTTTTAGGAAACATCATTGCCTAAGGCAATATGGTCTATTCTTGACCGCATTATGGGTTTTGATTTGAATTGTGAGCCGTAAGCCTTGTTGTTAGAATTTTGGGATGCAATTATGATTCTTCTGTTGTTTGAATGACTTGTTCTATTGTATAAAATGAGGATGTTACATCTTGGTATCGGAGAGCTGAAGGTTGCAGCTCTTGGACCTCTATTGAGTCCATAATATGATAAAAACCTGAATTTTCTTGTAAGCGAAAATGGTTAGAACAAGGGGGAGCGTTGCGAGTAATGCTCCACCTGAAGGAGGAGCGGCAACAACCCAGAAACTTGATGAGATCCTTGCTGCCCTGTTGGACACAAGAGATCGCTTGGCTGTACTTGAACAGCAGGTGATGGGAAATGAGGAGGATGAAGAAGCTGATAATAATAATCAGCAACCTCCTGAGGACAACCCCGAAATGGCTGTTGATGTTAATGCTTTGTGAAATGCACTGTCCAACGAGAAAACAAAAGGCAGTTAGCGTGAGAACTCACTAATGATATAAAAGGATAAGTCCACCTAAGTATGATGGCACCACATTAGGAGATGGAGCGAGGCGGCTCAACGAAATGGAGAAGTACTTTGATAAGGAACTTCTCGAGGAAACCAAAGCTATTTGGGGAGCCTATCAGCTTTCTCACGAAGCGTCTTCGTGGTGGGATAGCCGAAAAGCTGAGCTAAACATTGATGAGACCAATATTACTTGGGATCAATTTAAAGGCTATTTTAGGCAACGGTGGCTGCCACAACTTTTCTATGATCAGAAAATGACAGAATTTCAGAACTTAGCTCAAGGGAAGCTAACGGTAACTAAATACTGGGAGCGGTTTACAAAACTCCTCAAGTATGTACCACAGTATCAAACTGACGAAAAGTTCAGGATACGGAAATTCATCATGGGATTGAATCCAGTGATAGGGGGAGAGGTCGATGTTCACAGTCCAACCACTATGGAAGGAGTTGTTGAAAAGGCCATAAGGCAAGAACAGAAATTAAAGGCTATTTCTGCTCATAAGGAGGAAGTGCGGAAGAAGGCGCAAACCCTTCTTGACCTCTCTTACACCTTAAAAGGACCATGGAAAAAGTTTGGAAACAAGAGTAAGTTTCCAGGAGATAACAATAAGAAAGCAGCAGTAAATAAGCCTGCTGGAAATGTAAGGGATAATTTTGTTAAAAATTATAACAATGGGCAGAAGCCCTATGGAGGACAGCGTG
This sequence comes from Taxus wallichiana var. yunnanensis, assembly GCA_018340775.1. Classification (NCBI taxonomy): domain Eukaryota; kingdom Viridiplantae; phylum Streptophyta; class Pinopsida; order Cupressales; family Taxaceae; genus Taxus; species Taxus wallichiana. The sequence goes on from CM031242.1 coordinate 402,802,645, forward strand.
ACAATTTCAAGGCTGGAGGTAATCTTTGAGCCTAAGAAGGGACTGTAGGAGGCTGCTACAATTGTAGCGAGGACCACTATGCGAATCAATGTCCTTTGAAGAAGGATGATCATGTCAATGACATAAGATACATGTTGCGATGCGAGACAAGCAAGGAAAAGCAACAACACCTATAGAAGTTAGGGTAAGTTATTCGGCATACATGTCACTATTCTTTTTGATACTGGGAGAGCTACTCTTGAATGTTTTATTTCTAATAAACTTGCTTCTAAACTTAAAAGAAAAGCTGGGAAAATGGATAAATCTTGGACTGTAGAGTATGGTAATAATTCTGTTCATACAGTGAGTATGTGTCTCTTTGGAGCAGTCCTTGATTTACCTAATTTCTCCACGGAAGTTGATCTCTATGTTACACCTTTGGGATCGTATGACATTATTATTGGTGTCAATTGGTTAGCTGACCATAAAGCAAAGGTAGATTGCCATGAAAAGAACATAAAATGTTTAGATGATCAGTTGGAATCAGCAGAGATTCAAGGTGTGAAACGAGAAATTTCAGTTAGAAAACTATCAGCTATGCAGCTTAAAAAGGCTAAGAATAAAGGATGTACTCTTTATGTGGTAAAGATATCGAGTCTTGAAGAAGATGGTGATTACATGAAGCAAATTCCCTTTATTCAAGGTTTGAGGATGTTTTCTGAAGAATTACAGGTTACCACCCAAGAGAGAATTTGACTTCACCATTGAAATCAAACGGGAGAATGAACCTATTTCCAAAGCGCCTTATAGGATGACTACTACAGAGTTAGTCGAGCTTAAGGCACAGTTGCATGAACTTTTGACAAAAGGTTTGATTAGACCAAGTGTTTCACCTTGGGGTGCGCCTGTAATATTTGTGAAAAAGAAGGATGGAACACTAAGGCTGTGTATTGATTATCGGATGTTGAACAAAGCAACAATCAAGAACCGATATCCACTTCCAAGGATAGATGATCTGTTTGATCAAATGCGTGGAGCAGCGGTTTATTCTAAGATAGACCTTCGATCTGGTTATCATCAACTAAGAATTAAAGAGGAAGATATTCATAAAACAGCTTTCCGAACAAGGTACGGACATTATGAATTCACAGTTCTACCCTTCGGGTTAACTAATGCACCTGCAGCCTTTATGAATTTAATGAACAATATTTTTCAAGAATACCTGGACAAGTTTGTACTTGTATTCTTAGATGATATTCTCATTTATTCTAAAAGTGTTGAGGAGCACAATGAGCATCTGAAGATAGTTTTGGAAATTTTGAGAAAGAGAAAGTTGTATGGTAAGTTATCCAAATGTTCTTTCTTTGATTCAGAAGTTCACTATTTGGGTCATGTCATAAGTAAAGAAGGAATTGCTGTAGATCCTTCAAAAATAGTGGCATATCTGAATGGCTGCGCGAAAGAATGTACATGAAGTAAGAAGCTTCATGGGTCTTGCGAGAGTTACTATAGAAAATTTGTAAAGGATTTTTCTAAAGTATTTGCCAATAACTTCTTTAAAAGAAGGATAAGAAATTCATGTGGAATGACAAGTGCAAAGCGGCTTTCAAAAGTCTGAAAGACCGGTTGACTTCGCACCTATTTTGGGTATGCAGGACCTAATGGGAATTTTTTGTTGTAACGGATGCTTCGGGAAGGCCTTGGAGGTTTTTTGTTACAAAATGATTAGGTCATTGCTTATGAAAGTAGAAAACTTAAGTTGCATGAGCTGAATTATGCCCCTCATGATTTGGAACTTGCTGCCATTGTTCATGCGCTTCAAGTCCTGGAGACACTATTTACTTGGGAAACCTTTTGAGTTGAAGGCCCGATCACTTGGGACTGAAATATATTTTTACTCACCCCAATCAATGCCGACAGAGAAGGTGGTTAGAATTTTTATCACAATATGACTTTGATATAAGTTATATCAAAGGGAAGGAGAATAGAGTAGCTGATGCTCTAAGTCGTAGGAGGCACATTTCTGCTCTTATAACATTAAGAACTCAGTTTAAAGACGAGGTAAAAAGTGCCTCAGAATCAGATGCATATTTTCAGCAAGTAAAAGCAGCGCTTGCTGCAGAACCTAAAGATAAAAGGTATGAAGGTTTTCATTTTGATAATGAAGGAATCTTGCGTTATGAAAATAGGGTATATGTACCTGTGCTGAATGATTTAAGAAAGAAGTTGTTAGTTGAATTTCATAATTCACCTTTCTCTGGACACCCAGGTATTACAAAAATGCTTGCTGATATGAAACAACAATACTTCTGGAAAGGTATGAAAAAGGATGTGATTAATTTTGTGACTCATTATGTCGGAATGTCGGCGGGTGAAGGCGAGAACATATGCATGCAATTTGCTGATATATCCTCATAGCATACCGCAGTACAAATGGCAAGTAATAACCATGGATTTTGTACTGAGGACTACCTATGTCTAGGAATAAACATGATGTTATCCTGGTAGTTGTAGATAAATTGACTAAGGTAGCTCATTTCATCGCTGGAAATCTAAAGGATGATTCACGATCTTTGGCCAAGAGGTTCGTACCACGAAATTTTCAGATTGCATGGTGTACAGAATTGATTATATCGCGGGGATCCTAGAATGACGTCAAGGTTTTGGGCGCTTAACGCAGCCCTAGGAACAAAACTAAACTTCGATTCGCATATCATCCAGAAACGGATGGGTAAGGCGAGAGGGTAAATCAAGTGTTGGAGGACATGTTGCGAATGTATTGCATGGATCAACAATATAAATGGGAAGAGTATCTTCCATTAGTTGAGTTCACATACAACAACACTTATCACTCATCTCTTAAGATGGCACCATTTGAAGCACTTTATGGAAGAAAGTGCGAGAACCCCTGTTAGTTGGGACAGGTGTTGAGGATAGAGTGGTAATTGGACCGAGAGATTCTCACGAAATGGGCAGAGCAAGTTAAGCTGATTCGTGAGCGATTAAAGGAAGCGCAGATAGACGAGAAGAGCTATGCTTAACCTTAAGCGGGTTGATAGAAAGTTTGAGCTTGGTGATAAGGTTTTTCTTCGTGTTAAACCCAGAAAGAGTTCTATAACTTTTGGCAAGGCTGCCAAGTTATCACCTCGATTTGTGGGACCTTTCGAAATTGTTGAAATAATCAACCCTGTAGCTTATCGTTTAGCATTGCCACCTGCTTTATCTCGCATGCATGATGTTTTCCATATTTCTTTGCTTAAGAAATACGTTTCAGATCTGTCACATGTTTTAAATTGGAATTCCTTGCAGGTCCAAGACCCAGGAATAATCGTGGTTAAACCCACACGAGTGTTGGAAACTCACCAATTGCATTTAAGAAATCGTGATATACAGCAATGTAAGGTCCAGTGGGACCAGTTTAGCGAAGAAAGTGCAACTTGGGAAAATCTGGAAGAGATGAAAATTGCTTTTCCTTCTCTTTTTGCAATGTGAATGAAAAGCTGATTGACAAAAATATACTTTTATGAAGCTGATTGTTTTTAAGTATTTATGAAAGCTTGATTAAGCGAGACTTTATTCGGAGTTGAATAAATGTGTTGTGACATTGATTTGGAACTATTTAATATGGAAGTAGTCACATTGTTTGTGAACTAATAAATTGATTGACTGAAGGTTAATTTAATATGTAATTCATCGGGACGATGAATCTTTTTAGGAGGAAGCATGTAACACCCTGTTGTTGTTACTCTCTCCTGGACATACAAGTGTTGATATGTGAATTCTTGTATAAGGATGTGTTCTCGATTTAGAAATCATGCTTGATATGTATTGTAATTTCCTTGCAGATTGCAGATCTTGACTGAGTCAGAATATGATTAGACTCTTTTATTTATTTCATTTTGTGTCTGAGTATTAATCTGATCTCGGAATGAATTATAGAGATATTCATCTATAATATCTAGTCTTGGATCAGTGGAATTGATCCAAGTAATGCTTTAAATTTGTTTGTGATGAATTAGATCACAGACCTTGAACAGGTTGCAAGGTATGGAAGCATTGATTAAGCTGGTCAGGAGTATGACTCAGGCTGATCTTGGGAAATGAATTGGTTCCCGATATGGAAGTATATCTGGAAGGTCTCGATTGTGGATCAAGTAATATTTCATGTATACTGTACAGTTCTACTTAGCGGCTGTATAGGAGTGAATCCTGTTCGGAGATGCATGATTTTAGGTCTTTTCTTGGCATATAAAATGTTATACCTAACTGGAATTATTAATGGTTAGTAACCTAAAACTAAAACCTAACCTAGGGGTTAGATTAGTGTTAATCTAACCTAGACCTAGGCTATGTGTTAATATCCTAAGTCAGTAACTACATGTGATGTGGTTAGAATAAGTGTTATCCTAAATTCTAACCTAAGTTACTAACCTAACTATTGAGGAGGATGTAAAGGGGCCTATGGAGGGGTGCGAACCATGGGCGGCGTTTTCTATGGCAATTAATGCATGGATAAGGATGAGGGACAGGTCATGGCGGAGGCTTAAGCGACGGCTAACCTGTGCAGACGTGGCAATTCGCTAAGTTTGGAAATGGACTTGAATTTTCATTGGACTGTCGCCAATTCTGGCGGTCGGTGGAAGTTGAGTTTAAGCGGGAAAGTTGGTTTAATGGCATTCAATATTCTCGGTAAACGAGCCCGGAACTCGCGAGAAGGCATGCAAACGGGAAGTTTGAGGGTTTGTTTGGTTTGTCGCGATTTTCGGTTTTCTCTCTGCTTGTTTACTGGTTCTTCGCACCAGTCCTCTTTGAGTTGCATGGCAAGTATGAACTGCTCTAGCTCTTTTCTCTGTCATGGAGGATATATATGTGATGGAGATAGCGAAATTTTGTTGGTCGCTTTATCTTGGAAAAAGAAAAGGAAGTTTGAGCTCTTCCTGTGGTCTGCTTCGGAAATTTGATCAAAAATCCGGATGGTTGCGTAAGAGGTAAAAGCAATGCAGATCGACAAATTTGATCAAATTGTTTATTTGATTTATAATGAATTACTGACTTGATTTTTACGGATGTACTATATGTGAAAAGATGTTTCTTTTCCGTTGAGCATTGTATCAAGTATGTTGTTGCATAAAATATAATTGTATAGTTTTGAAAGGAATGGAATTAAGTGTTTGAAACTTATGTGTTGTATTCTATTTCTGATAGTTGACCTTCTTCGGTTTATGTAACGAAGGGGCATTGTTATCATTGTATAATATGAATGCTTTTGTGATTGACAATGAAAGCTTGCAAGAAAATGAGATTGAATTCTTATGAGTGTTTAGTAGTTCTAATTTGTGTTAGCGAAAGCAATATTGGATTTAAATAATTGTCTTTCTAGAAGATAGGTTAAAAATGAGCCTAAAGAGAACGCTAAACAAGCTGGATTAAATTACTAATCCCTAGTCCTAAGTATAACAGGACAATATTAAATTGGATTCTTAATCATTTATATCTTTATACTAAAAAGTATGATATAAATTCAATTAAGAGAACTGATATTCAATCAAATGGAGTTCAGATGACAATCTCAAGCAAAGGTTATGAGGTATTGTCCGATTCTGTTGCTTTAGAATCAGGTGTATTCTAATGACTCCTTGATGAAGAACTTGACCTTAATATCTCTACCAAGTAATGGGTTTTATAGAGGAGGGTCGTCTTAAGGTGAAGAATCCAGGGATCGGAAAGGCTAACCTTAGGGAAAAGTCTTTAAAGTAATTTAAACTCAAGTGCGTAACGCTTGTTACTGAGTAGATCTTTTCGAGGCGGATTTAAAGGTTGACGACATAAGTCAACTGCAGGGTTGTACCTCCGAGAAGATTAGGATCTTCTCGAAGTTACAACAATGCAGATGACTTATGGCGACACCCTTTGCATTGATCACTAAGATTTACACTTGATTTCCTGCACGAGTTACTCCCCGGGACCGATTAAGAACGTGGTCATGTTATAAGGCTGCCTAGGAGATTCGGGGTATCATGACACACCTTTGGTTGAACGCAAGGTTGAACCCAGTATGTCACTATATCCCTAATCCTCGTGGGCATCCATATAACATTATCACCTTGTTAATCGCCTCCAGTGATTCAATTGTGAAAGGAAGGAGCTGGCAAGTAGATCAGTGTAAGACATTCTATATAACATATGAATGGGTGAAGGGCGTATTCAGTTCGGCGAGTATGCGCGTTAGGAATACGAGACAAAAATAGTATGTTTCAAATCTTTGGCCAAAGTATCGCAAGCTTCGATTGCATTGTCCTAATTCACCTAGTCTAAGGGATGAGATGCCGATGAATAATAGTAACAATTATTGGTTAGATTCCTCAAGCAGAGCATTCGAATCCCAGTTAGGGAAGAGAACCGCAAGAGTATTGTGTTGAATAAAACACCGACTCTTATTACTCATGAATAGATCGGTAGATTAATGAGTCATGGAATGAATAGATCGGAGGTACTCCGAGTCATTACACTGCATATGGTTATCTCTGTTATATGAATGGTTATTTGAATTGTGAGTTCTAAATTATGTATTTAGAACCGGGATGCAATTATCAAATTTTTTTTTCACTTGTTCTAAAGTATAAAATGAGGATGTTACAATTTTACTCCCATTATAAGAGGAAGGAATCCCATGTGCGTCGGCCTATCACCTAGCAGAAGTTGAGCGCTCACCCGAGGCACACGCGGTGCCAAGTCTCTCTTTTATGTGAGTTTTTAGTGGGAAGCATTCATCAATGATTAGTATAGGAGTATTCAGGAAAGAAGTTTAGACATACAAATATTATAGGGCTCAGGACGGCCTTTAGATCCTTGTAGTTTCTTCAGACTGTGTGTTTTAAAAGACTCCATAACATATAATATAACAGAAAGAAAGCTACAACCATTCATTCATAGCATGAAAAATAAAGAGAGCTTTTATGAATGAAGTATACATGAAACCCACTGATATTCATATCTAATTACAACAAGTAACCTCATTGTATTCATTGGTTCAGTACAAAGAGCCATAGATGGCAGACTACAGTCATGCACATCACTAGGCTTGTATAACTACGTAAAAATAGAAAAGAAATTACAATGCTGAGCTCAATACATCAGAGCCCCACTCGTAGTAATCCTGCAGAGCTCTACCCATGTTATCTCTCTTTGTGTGTATCTCTCCTATCTTCTCCTCTTAGGTCTCTATCTCTATCTCCACACACCTTTCTTGGTCCATAGGAACTTGTATTTATCACCTTCCCATACTACCAACTCACCTTTCCGCGCCTCAGATCTATCACCAAGTGTCGAATGTGGTCCTTCAGTGAGCATGTTTCCTCAAGCCTAAGCTCTCCACTCCATCTCATGATGGTATTCTAGAAGATTCCTTTGCTGGCATGCTCTTTCTTGGGCCACCTATTGCCAAGTTGGCATGTTATCTGCGCGCAACCGATCACACTTTTCACGTGTTCTACCTTTGTTGCTTGAATCAGCTAAGTCATGGACCTCCTTTTACGTGCCACACGTATATGCTTCTTTGAGCCTTTTCTCTTGTGAAATTTTGCCTTGCGTGCCATCCCTGTGAATCGGGGTCCCGCACGCCCATGCGCATTCGTACTTAGTCAATATTTTAGGAGCCCAACAATATTCTTAGTCTATTCTAGTATTTCATCATCCCCAGATCGAGTTCCTATTTATTCATAAATTAGATAATTACCTCCATCCACCTCTTTCTTAGGGTTTTGAAGCACTTGCTTACTTATTGTTTTTTCCACATTGTTCTTTATCATTTTTATAAAATTAGGTATAGTAATTACTACGAAATAAATATATTTAATTCTATTTATATTAAATCATTTGGTGAACCCCACTCATGATCGATCATCCGGTTCCCTATTCTATCAGTTTGTACTTCATGTCTCATAAAGTTCCTCAAGTCTCCTTGTATTAATTAATTCAAATGCACTTGCCTTACAAAGAAGCTCTTCAAAAACCCCTACACACTATGTACCTCCTCATGATACATAATATTCACAAATAATTTTCATCTTTAATCCTCTCTCGATGTCTCTATTAGTCATAATGTCACAATGATCAATTCAAGCATTACACCATGATTTTCAAGATAGATTTCAAGCTTTGGAAACCATGATTACATATCAAAAAGCTGAAATCCAACATCTTAATTCCCATGCTAGTTCTTCTATTTTGACCTATATGCTAAGAAACATGATATTATTTATGAGATCCTTAGTCACCAGTTGATCAAATTTCTAAATAATCATTTTTACCATCTTTATCATCTTTCTAAATAAGAAGTTATACCATTTTTCAATTATCATATACTTAATGTAAATCATGACAATGATAGCTATGTTTTAAACTAAGAATTAAACACCTTGACCATCGAGATTTTATTTCATTTTCTTCACAAAGTTATTCTACATATTCATTTACTAAATCCCAATGGGCTCCCAAATCTAATCCCTCCATGTCTAATGAGTATCATTCCATAATCACTAATGTTCCTTCTTTGGTCAGTCAAGAGCCACCTATCCAACCCATTCCAACTAAGCAGCCTCCTTTAAAAATATGTCCTCCATCCCCTCCTCCTATCAAGTCTTCTACAATGTTACCAATTCCAAATAAAAACAATGAACCAAGCAAGTCCAACCAATTCACCCTGTGATAGCTAACCTCTTTAAACTTCCTCCTATCAACTCAACTCTAGTCCTACTATTGCTTCGCCTACCATGTGATGACTCTCTCTCTCTCTATATATATATCTCTCTCTCTTCTCATGACATAAATAACACTCTCCCACAATGGCATGGTATCTCTTGCTTGAACAAATAGATCTCCATCATTAGAATACTTGGGGCATCACACTTCCCCTTCTAGCGCTATCCATTATCTCTAGTATCTACTACCACACTTCACACTCTATGTTTTATGTCTAAATTTTATAAGCATAATTTACCAATACACATATGTATGTATCGTCATTACCCTATGACGCACTCTTGTGTTACATTTCACACTTAATTGTTGAAGGAAAACTAACTCAATGAACCTCACATTACATAATTTTTGCTTTGTACTTCATGATACATATTTATAACATCTAATCACATGTGACAAACCCATTTCTTGATGATGTACTCTTTTTCTATGGTTCATTCTAGACTACGATGTGGCATTTATAAATGAGCCTCATTTCATGTGCATCCACTAGGGGAAGCATGAATCCTTCCAATTTCACATCTTGCACACTATGCCATCACACCATCATAGCATTTTCATATCTTGGTCTCATTTACCCTTGTTTTATTATTCTACTTATATGTTGCACCTTGCTTAATATGCTAGAAGGATACTCAATATGCCATTATATTTATCATATAAACATGCATGTTCAGTTGGTCTCTCGGAAGTCAATGAAAATATCTCACGAGATCCTTACACGTTGCATAATGCTCAATATTATATCCCTATCCAGTCCCAATGAGGATCCCAGGGGCATATGTGTTTACTACTCTCATACTACACGTATCATAGATTCTATTATTAAATTCTTTCCAACTTCTCATTATAGTCAATTTATTTTTCATTGTAACATACACACTTTGACATACTATTTATCTTTCTAACATGCTAACGGGTGCTTCATGTGTAGCATTTTCCTTATAGGACTATATATAACCATGGTTATTTGATACATTTTGCTTGTTATTATTTTCTATTGTATGTTATTGTTTGTAGGATATGCCCTATGTCTTGTGTGATCATTGTATGCTTTTGGCCACTTCAGCCCTGATTGTCTTGTGACATTGTGAGTGATGTCCCATGTATGAAACCCATGTTTGTGGTGCATCTTATTCGTACACTTTATTTTTATATTATTTGATATTACATGTTATATTTAATACTAACACTTATACTAGCCTAATTTTTTTTCACGTGCCTTGGTTTTACCAAGCACATCGCTGTTATGATCCTCATGTGCGGATTTCACTAATGCCTCGAGGTTTTTGTGTAATGGTTCGTTACATTTGGTATCAGAGTGACCACCCAAGTTCAAGTCCCAACACGGGTAGCTACATCGACATTGCAGTGTTCACTTGGGGCTCGTATAGGGCAGGGTGTGGTCCTACTATACGGGCACAAATCTAGCTCGGGGTTTGGGCTATGGAAGCGTGGTGGGATGTTATGATCCTCATGTGCAGATTTCACTAATGCCTTGAGGTTTTGGTGTAACGGTTCCTTACACATACCCTACCCCCTACAGGTATCCATTTTAGATAAGCATTTGGTCCTTTCATTTTCACCGCATTGTCTTACAGATGCTACATTCACCCCAAATGAGGGGGAATAAATTTTGTGAACAAATCACCCCTATAGTGGCTCGAGCTATAGTTAAAATCAACACATTACGAAATAACATGGGCATACACTCACGAGAATAGTCCAGAATCATACTTGGACTTCACACATAAGTACATACACTAGTGCCCATACCTTAAAACTAGTACTAGGAACTCCTGTCCTCCCCTAAGTGCTAATGTCCTAGGGGTAGACATAATCATTTTTCCTATTTCAATACATTCTTCAACAATTTTCAACTTTGTTCTCAAAAAGAGTAGGCACTTGCCTCCAAACATAAAATGAATTCTATCATCGTCATACAATATAGAACAAAACATAGAACAAACATAGAAAAACATGGAACTAACGAGGACATACTATCTCTGCAGTGGGGATTATACGGAAGCAAATATGGAAGGAGAGTAAAGCTATACGTCTCTCCCCAACACTCTTCTCTTGGTGTGAGATCGTCTCGAAAAAATTACTCTTGGCAAGACATCACAAAAAAATATCACCATCAAAGAACAAAATCAAAAACAATTAAGACAATTCTCTATCTTTTACACTCTTATACATCATGTGCACACTTTCCTTTTACATACCTTTACACAATTTACTTACTTATTACATGCATTACTTTGATTTATATATAGAAATTTGACTACTTGCTCTCTCTTCTTTTGCATGTTCATCCTTAATACACAACAAGAAGTAACCTACAAGCACAAAAACATGTATAAGCCACACATATGCTTCACCCCTAGGCTCCACTTCCCTTTCCTAGTCCCCACACTTCACTTTGTGATCATTTCATGCTTCACTTATTTACTCAACATACTATTCATTGCTCTTCTCTACAGGATCATAAGGTATGCATCTTTTGACTACTTTATGCTATCAAGTATTCACTCAACATCATAATGTGAGGGAAAATGTAGTCACAAAATATATGAACTTGGGTACATTTCTAGGTCCTAAAAGCATGCTAGCATTTACATGATTCCTAAGAAAGAAAACTAGTAATTGACAAATCCCTTTAGCCTTTTACTTTTTCTTTTGTAATTTTATTGGCTTTACACATCTTGCACTCTTGCCGACATTTGAATTTTTTATCTTTCTATGGCCTCGGACACTAGCTCCTAGTTGGGACATTAGTTCCAGTGAGCTCCTATCTTCCCGGGAAATCCTTTCCTTCTTTACCTTTTTCTCATCCTTTTGGACCCCTTTCTCTTGTTAATTACTTTTTACTACTTTGGGTTAGCCTTTTAGTTGTCAATTATGAAATTTAAACAAGGGAATCATATAAATAAAAACTTATGTTTTCAAAATAACGAATCAAACACTAAGCATTATCTATCATCACCTAAGCTTACATCCAAAGGAATAAGATCATCAAATGCATCTATCTAACACTCATAAAAATGACAATGGTTGCATCAAATCTACATACACATAATAGGAAGGGAAGTTGTATTATATCCCATATACACATTCTATACATTTGGTAAATTCTAGTTCTAACATTATATCACTGCTTGCAACTTGTGCAAGGGCATTAGTTCTACACACACACAATAAATACAGAGTTTGAGATGTAGTGCAATGCTTCATTATATGTTCACTCAATGGGTGACTGTTGGGGTCATCGAATCACCATCCTATATTTTCCTTTTTAGGTTTGATGTGGTTTGTGGGTATGTGTAGGTGAACTTATTTATTACTGAGTTCTGGTACCTTCGAGATATAAAGGAGTGAACATCATATGATAAATAGGAATCAACAATGAACCTATTTTGACAGAATATATCATAAACCGAGCATTATTCCAGTCACGGCAAGAGATCCGATCCAGCCACAAATGACAAGAACTCCTATCCTCTCTTGGTTTCTCATATCATGTGTATTTATGGATGTCATAACCTCCAATGAACATCTGCAACACTCTTCTCAAAGTGTGTTCTAGTATTTTATTAGCCCAGATCACTCCTTGTTCATTTGAAAATTAGCTAAGTCCTTATATCCCTCTCTTGCGTAGGGTTTTAAATAACTTTATTTCTTATTGCTTATGTCACATCATACATTATCATTTGTATAACATTAGGTATACTTGTTACTCTAAAAATAAATATTTAACTCTATTTTTATAAAAATCGAGCTACTAAGTGTTGACATCTTGTAATTTGGCTAAAAATAATAGTAATTTTTAATAGTTGTGTAAAATAGTTAATGTGGTATGATTTTGTACTATTATAACTTTTTTAATAGAAACAAAGAAAATATTGGATAGTACCATGTCTTGATACAATTTCATGTAGTCGAGATTGGTCATATAGATGTCAAGGAATGATAAGGGAAGAGAGGACATGTTATCCAAATAAATTTCCTAGTTATTTAGACTACTTATATACATCTTCTGGCTTTGAGCTCTTCATTGAAAGGTTGCACGCACTCAAGTTCCCTTGGCACATTCCCCTCTTTTCCTCACACACCCTTGTACGCTTCCCCTTCTTCCCTTCCTTTCCTTTTCCTCTTTGTTCCATCTTCCCTTTGCGCACATTCACGTTCTTCCTAAGATGTTTCTCACCTATGTGTGCACCTAGCACTTTCTTTAATCATCCAAGTCCTTGACCCTTACGCGCCCCTTGTATATTACCTTATAATAGTTACACCTTGACCATATTTTTTCTACTCATTAAATTTACTCTTTTCCCCATGCATGTCATGCGTGACTCCCTTCTACCTTCTTCCCTCTCCCTTTTCTTCCATGCACATATCTTTGCATCCTCCCTTACGCTTTTCTGTGCCAAGTCATCCTCTGACATGCTTGAGTGTGCAACATGCAACACAGATCAAAGCATGCCAATAGGGCACCAAATCTTTACAAAAATCAATGAATGACAGGTGATAAAAAGATAAGAACATTTCTATAGTTAATAGTCCTTTGAACACATCCACACATGCCATGTGTTTTGTGTGCATTGATGAATCAGAAAAACTTCGATAGTCGTATCTTTTACCACACAGAGCTCTGATTGGTGCATGCCTAGACTTGTCAGATAGCTACTGATGTAGAATATAATGATAGACATTCAAATTCAAATTCTTAGTGGATTGGTAGGTGAGAAATGGGAAAATGTCTTTCTGAGCATTGATGAGAAGAGATAATTCCTCCAACCACCTGATTTTATATGATCTTCCCTCCTTCCTTCTCGTTGGGGAAACGTATTTGATAGATCCATAGTTAGAATTATAGGCATTGAATGTTTCTTGTTGGTGGTTGTATTTCAAATTTGGGTTTTCCTCCTTCTTCTCTTCTTCTTCCATGGATTCATCTATAAATGTAAGAGTTAGGATCATTTGTTATGTTGGAAACTTTGGATCCTTACACACTTTGCTAAGGATTTCATATTTTCTGTATTTTGAGTTGCAAACCTCTAGATTTGGCTCTTACATGTGGATATCGGCCTCTTTCGCCATTATAACAACTCTGTGCATTTCTAGAAGTAATAGAAGCATCATTTTGTGACTATTCTTTGTCCTAACATGTTTTCATTCCTTCTTCTTGCCTTTTCTTTTGCATTGCGTGCCTTTTGTGCCATTTTACATCCCTTGCAGCTCCTTATTTAGTTGTGTTCCATGAAAATGATCTGGTAAATACGTTTTAAGTTGTGCTTTACATGTGCCTAGCCTTATTTCACAAATTTCCCTTCATTTTCTCTCAGAACAAATAGTGTTCATCCCTCTTTTTGGTGCTATCACCTTTTAGTGTAGTTTCCTTTCATGTTATCCTTCTATCCTGGTCCCTTGGGTATTGTTAGTTCATTTTTCCCTTTCAACACTAGGAGTAGTAGTAGCAGTAGAAATAGATAGAGGAACCAACATTCTCTGGAGATCCATCCCAAGTGCACAAGGTCCCACAACTTGGGGATGGTTCCATTGTTGTCACAAATGACTCGGTTCTTCTAGATTCGAGACACAGTGCAAGTTTGATGACTAATCTTTGTTTGGAACACCTAGTGGGAGTAGCACTAAAAGCTTAAATTTCATATTACTAACTTCTAGTGCATGGAATTGGTATTTCTAGCCTTTTAAGGCTTATTTCAACACATCTGGTGACTCCCAACATTTGTAGATATCTGTTTTAGCATCCCTGAATGCCTTTCATGAGAAGAGTACATACAAGAAGAAGTGTAGTAGCTGAATATTCTTTTGAGTACCTCCAACTATCCCTAAGAAGAGTTTAGTCCAGAAATCCTACGCACGCATATCCATCTCCAATGTGTTGCGCCCATTCAACACCTCCTTAGAGAAGAAAACTAGAGTGCCTTATAATGGCTCATTAGCCACCTCCTCCACTAAGGAACTTTGTTAACTTCACTGGAGGAAGTCCCCTAGTTCTTGCCATGTAACATGATATACCAAATGGTGCATTAAAAATTATTCCATAATTTCTTGGTGAGAGTCAAGTCATGTTAGGAAATAAGGGATAAAATATGTAGAATAATCCCTCACAGAATCGCAATAGTAGAAACTAATATGCAGAAAATATTACAGATCTCAATTAAAAGTGCAAAATAAAATAAAACAACACAAGGAAACAATATTTAACGTGGTTCACCCAATTTGGGCTACGTCCACCAAGAATCACTTGCTTAGATTTTATTACAAGCCACTGCTCTCTCAATACAATACCTAGATCTATTTGGAGCTATGATCAACAAACTCTACAAAATTCACACCCGAATTCAAAACACATCTACAATGTTACATACATCTATCATATGCATAAAAACATATAAATAGACAACTACTTAAGCAGTTTTACAAAACTATGGGTATCAAAACCATGGGCCAAAACCATCCCATAAACCTATGGGTCAAAATCCTGCCCATATGAGAAAAACATGTTTCCCGGTATATCGGGCATGTTTTAAGGCCAAAAACAACATAGAAAGTGTACAATACTCTTAGTGTATAGTCTTCAACACTTTCACACATGAAAATAGACTCCACAACCTAACAATCTCCCACTTGGAGACTAGTTTTCCTCTGAGCAAGCTTCTCAACCCTTCACTAGTTTTCGTGAAGACCAACAAAAGCTGAACACAGCTTCATTTTTTCCCTTGTGACCACCTTGGTCATCATGTCTACAGGATTCTTACTGGTATGAATCTTCTCCAGCTTCAACTTCTCTTCCTCCAAAGTTGTCCTAGTGAAATGGTACCTTAACTATATATGCTTTGTCCTAGAGTGGAAAATAGAGTTCTTAGCTAGGTGTATAGCACTCTAACTATCACTATGCAGCTTTCCTTCCTCCTTCTTATGCCCCAAATCCTCAAGCAATTGTTGTAACCAAATAATTTCTTTGCTTGCCTCTGTGGTAGCAACATACTCAGCCTCTGTGACAAAGCCACCAACTTATGTAGTCATGAAATCCACCACTTCTTTGTTGTCTCACCTACAATGTAAACATAACATGTTGTGCTCCTGTTACTGTCTACATATCCAACCATATCTAAATCTACATAGCAACAAAAAGTGGTGTTTGATCCATTGTAGCATAAAACTATCCCCATGGTCCCTCTCAACTACCGAAGGATCCACTTTACTACCGTCGGTGATCTCTACCGGATCACTCATAAATCTACCCATTACTCCCCACTGCATGGGCAATATCAGGCCTGATGCATAGCATGGCATACATCAAACTACCAACTGATGACGAGTAAAGTACCTTGGACATCTGGTTTCTCTCTTTCTCTGTCTTGGGACACTGCTCCTTTGACAACTTGAAATAATCTGCCAAAGGAGTCCCAACCGGTTTAGCATCCTACATATTAAACCTCTCCAAGAATTTCTTAATGTAATCTTCCTGAGATAAAGTCAACTTCCGTTCCTTCCTATCCCGAGATATCCTCATACCAAGGATTTGTTTGGCTGCCTCCAAATCCTTCATAGCAAAGGATTCACTTAGCTGCTTCTTGAGTACTTTTATTTCTGCATGTTTTTACTCGCAACCAATATGTTATCCACATACGACAAAGAATAATATAACTACCATCCTCAAATTTTGTTGTATACACATAATGGTCAAAATGACATATAATATAACCTTGCTCCATCATGAATCTATCAAATTTTTATTCCATTGACGTGGAGCTTTTTTAAGTCATACAAGCTCTTTCTTCGGTTTGCACACCATCTCCTCTTTACCTTTGACCTCATAGCCCTCTCTCATTGCCGCATATATAGTTCCACCTCCAAATCACCATGGAGAAATGCAGTCTTTACATCAAGCTTTTGTAAGTGCAAGTATTTTGCTATAATTGTTCCTAGAAGCAGTCTTAATAGAAGTCATTTTTACTACATGAGAAAAAATCTCATCAAAATCTATAGACTTTTTTTTGTGCAAACCCCTTGACTACCAATCGGGCCTTGTATCTTTTCTTGCCTCCTTCTTCCTCTTTCACTCTGAACACCCACTTGTTTTGTAATGCTCTTTTACCTTTGGGTAGCTTCACCAAACCCCATGTCTCGGGTCTTCATGAGAGCTTGATGCTCCTCATCCATGGCTTACTCCCACTTCTTCCTGACATCTACTTGCATTGCTTCATCAAATCTCTCTAGCTCTCCACTATCAGTGAG
Organism: Taxus wallichiana var. yunnanensis; assembly: GCA_018340775.1. Taxonomy (NCBI): domain Eukaryota; kingdom Viridiplantae; phylum Streptophyta; class Pinopsida; order Cupressales; family Taxaceae; genus Taxus; species Taxus wallichiana. Next base: position 402,819,652 of record CM031242.1, read on the forward strand.
TAATAAATAATAAAGAGAAGGAGAAAAACATTCAAGTTCTCTTCTTACCCTAGAAGACCTCCTCAATATAGGAGTTTGGGGTTCCTATTGAGGGGGTTCTTGAACTGATTCATGTGTCACTTTCCCATCTGGAAGATCCTCTACCACTGCATATTCTTTCTTGGATTCTTCCTTGTTTTCCTACAACTGCTGCTTATACATGACTTTCTCATTAAAGACCACATCCCTAGATCAAATGATTTTCTTGTCCTTAATACTCCAACATTTATATCCAAATTCATCACCACCATAACCAATGAAAGTACATTTTTTTGATTTAGCCTCTAGCTTGGTCCTATCATCTTTGTCTATATGGACAAACACCTCACATCCAAAGACTCTAAGAAATGAATAATCAACTTTCTTACCATACGAAGTCTCTCGGGTATTTCTCAATCCAAGGCACTTGAGGGTCCTCTGTTTATCAAGTACACAATCTGTGCTTTACCGCTTCTTCCCAAAAAGAAAGAGGAAGTCCCTGCATATAACCTCATGCTCCTAGCATGTTCCATTATTGTTCTATTCATCCTTTCGACACCCCATTCTCGTGCGAAGTTCTGGAACCATCTTTTTCTTGGATTCCATTCTTAGAATAGTAATCATCAAATTTATTGCTGCAATACTACCCTCCATTATCCGACTGAGACATTTTAGCTTAAGATCTGTTTCATTCTCTATTAAGGATTTCCATTTAAAAAAGTGTCAAATACATCGATATGTTTCTAATATAATAAACCCAAACTTTCCTTGTTACATCATCAATAAAAGTAACATAGTAACTTGAACCCCCAAGAGATGATACAGAGCTAGCCCCCACACATAAGAATGCACCAGCTCTAACTTACTCTCTTTCTTGGTAGGTCCAACCTTGAGAAACCTTACTTGCTTTTGTTTCCCATATATGCAGTCCTCACAGAACTCTAAACATGTTTCTGTATATCCGGGAAAATCCTTCTTTATGATCTCCATGCCCTTATGGCTCATATGATCGAGCCTATAGTGCCACAATGTTGTATCTACTTCTGAAGCCACAAGATTACAAACATTAGTGCTATAAGTGGTTAAATACAAGGTTCCAACCTTCTTACCTCTTGCCACCACAAGAGCACCCTTAGTAACTATACGATGGAAAGTGACAAGTGAGCATGGGAATCTACAAGTACCCTTTCCTCATACCTAACTTCCGAGGTCGTGTCGAGACAGCCGGTGAATGTTGAATGTGAATGGATATGTATAAGCTAATCGGGTAATCTTAAATCCTCAACATCTGGAATCTGCGAATCTAAGGCGAAGAAGGCCCTCCTAACCTAGATTGGTGTAATGGCTCATTCAGATATAATGGCTGCTCGGAGGCTCCAATCGATGTCGAGCTCTGCCAAGATCCTATTTCTTGGTTGTTGGATACGTGGGAAGTGACCTGTGGGAGCTTCGTATATATCTCACAAGGTCATGAAAGTAGTGGTAGGTCGTTTTAGTGGATTTTGTGGTTAGCTATGGGTGGTTTTCTGGTCTAGCCCAGAAAATATTGGATTGATTGGCTTCTATGTTTAATACGGAGAATTACGTGATGATATCTGGCGGGAGTGGTGAGGATCTAAATACCAGTGTTCAAGTCGGTGTCAATACTTGACTGATTTGTAGGCCTGTTGGGTTGTGGGACTTTGGGATCACAACTGTGAGTTCGTGGTTGTTGAGGACTGTTATGGTCATGTGAAGAATCAATCCCTTCTTCCGACTATCCAGTAATCGTATGCCTTTTCAACTTCTACGTTTAGAACTAGAAGTTGTATGATTTTCTCGGAGTACCTAACAGGTGTTCTGGCAACTTGGATGCGTAAGCTAGTGTCTATATCAACAAGGAGGTCATCTGCGTTAGGCTGCGGAACCAAAGGATCGCAACCAAATGTTTGTTCTCATTTGAACCCTTACACGGTCATTCAGGTGTTTTATCAAGGCAATCTATAATTTGGATGGTTTGACCAGAATGTGTAAGCTTTTTCATCTTTGATATTCAATCCTCTTAGTTGCTCACTAATTACTTGTAAGTTTGTTGTGGCTCGAAAGACCTGTATCCTAAGGTCCTGATCTATATCAACTAAAGTCATGGGTAGATTTGGATGAGGCACTATGGGTTCAAATATATACTCTCTAGGCTCTCTAGGTCCTGTGATTGTCATAAAAATGATTTAACTTCTAATTAACATTAAATAAACTGATTACAAAAGAGGTATTTACACTATGCAAGTATCCTGCTATTTTTGTATTTTTTAATGACGTATTTTAATGAAATTGAAGAGTAGCTACTCTAGTATATCTATAAAATGGACAACTAATCTAGAAACAAAATGAAAACAAACAAAGTAGCCTGGTATGGCTATTTTCTGTGTAATTGTGATATTATACTAAATATCTAACTAAATATATTAAATTGAAAGACTCTCGATTCTACCTCAGAAGTGAGGAATGAATCATCAGTTTCTCAGAAACTATCAATCCCCATAGCTTCCTTGGTGATATCGAGAGTGAACTTTTAACTGAAATGAAATAATTCACTACTCTATTTGATATGTTGTAACTAGAACTTTGATAGCTCAAACCTGGTGTTTACAAAATAGTGGTAAATCCAGTTGTGTGTGATTTTGTCCCCTCAGTGTGATCTCCTCATTCCTTCATGTCCTCATGAATCCAGAAAGTGTGTATATGATAGTATCAATAGAAGATAGCAATCGAACAATGGCATCTTTGGATATAGACCGAATATAATGCGAGTAGGAGAGGGATAGCGCAAGTGAACAGAGCTTGACTATGCAATTCCTAGTGGGATTTATTATGGGAATACAACACAAGTGTACCGAGAGTTTCAGAAATTATCCTCGTGACAAAACAAAACCTACAACTTTAATGGATTCTAGTCTAGAAATGAAGCTATTCTATGTTTTAAATTGACTGCTTATAGTAGCAATGAAGAAAGACTTGAAACAAGAAGATAATATGGCCTCTAATAATGCCAACAATGGAAGAAAAACCTAAAACTAACAAAATACTAAGCAAGGAGTTAGAAAATTAAGCAAGAGAATTGAGAGGATGAGGGGCCATTTGCTTGAAAACAAGCTGGCTATTTATAACCAATGCATTTACCAGAGGGTAACTCCCATTATAACTCTTTTACTATAAACAAAGGAAAAACACTATTCCTAGGGAGCAAAAAACATTAATGTAAGCAAAAGTGGTGAAGAAAGCATGTAAAATCCAAGATTTATGTTTGACGTGATTGTTAGAAGGATATGGAAAATGCGTGAAGGACGGGACCGCCAGCGGTGTAGGGTGGTGGTTTCGTCACTAAAGACAAAATGCAAGAAGAAAGGGGGAAAAGGGGCAAAAAAAAGCATGCACTGGCTGAGTGGGGCATGGGAGATATAAGTGTATACTTGGTGAGCCTTTCTAGATCCCGAACAACTTGAGGAGACTCCGTATCATCATTGGGGCATGTGTAACATCGTTCCGGCGGTGCAGTACCCTACAATTTTGGGTACGTACATATTCCCCCTTGGAGAAGCGTTTTAACCATGAAGAGGCATAAAACAGTGGGTCCAAATGTGGCAGTCCAAAAATGGGAAGCTAGAAATTATACCTGACATTCCTGTGTGTCGAAGTGACGCCATCCAAATTCCCGCTACCTGTAAAATGAAAAGAGGACTCAAGTGTAGATAGATAAAATAAGTCGAGAAAATAAATACTAAATTAATATGGAATGAGGACTTACCATTTGCATGGGGATAAGAACTTACCTCTGTCGGTGCTCCAAACCTGTGAAAGGGGCATTCAAAAATGAGTCAAAACACTATATACATATATAAAACGGGCTCATTTTCCTATTCATTTGCGCATGTTGATTTGATAGTTTTTGAGCTCTGGGACCCACGGTGATGGTTTTCAAGAGTATAGTCAAAACATTCGTGGTGAGATAGTGATCATGCCTTTGAGAGCGGAACATCGACCCGCGAGATCTTAGGTTAGTTCTTCTTGATTTACCATTTTTGCACCCAAAATGTTAAAATGTCAAAATCTTTGTCTTGGGGGTCATTTTTAGAAATTCTAGTGTTAATAGGGTCACTTAGGGGGCACTTAATGGGTAGGCTTTTGTTTTAGTTAAAATGGTCAATTTTTACGTTTTTGAGCATTTTTAGGGCATGTGACCCATTTGAACTTGTGGGACAAGACCGCCGCCCTGAGCAGGGCGGTGGTTATGGGACCATTGCCTTAGAAGGTGGCGGTTACGGAACTACCACCCTGCACAGGGTGGTGGTCCATTACAGAGTGTCAAAACAACACTTTACTTGATTTGTTTTTGCATTTTTAGCATTCTTGCATGTTCTTAATAGTTTTTCCAATGCAATTTTGGTACTAACTTACTCCTTTTTGCATGTTTTTGGGTGTATGTAGAAGAAGGAGGAGTACATTAGATGGAGCTGGGAGAGGGAGTGTGATTGGCTCTCAGCAGTGTTAGAGGCACTCTCCCAGGCAGAGTGGGATACTCTCCAGAGGGCTAGTATATGGAGGATTACACAGGTTCCTCATGTTGCACCTACCAGTCACATATTGTGTGACTTGTTCTCTTATTGGGATGTAGATCGGAACACCTTCCGATTGCTAGGAGTTAGGGGTGAGTGGTCTATCACCCTGGAGGATGTTTACCGTATACTGGGGGTTCCGATCCTTGGGCGGTGGCTATCTCTTAAGACAGTTGTATCTAGATCACAGGTGGTTCAGTGGGCCACCTATATGGGAGATGCGGTTGTATCGATGGGGTTGAAGAAGGGCGTGAGGATCCACTCTATTATTGAGTCAGACATTCCCTTGCTTTGCAAGGCTATCATGGGCATCCTTGCATCCAGACTGATTGGGGATAAGGGAGGGGACACCCTCTTATATTGTTGGGCCCCCATTATTGCATAGATTGAGGGCCATGGATGTGTCTATGCCTGGGGAGAAGATATCCTCTGGAACTACCTACCATGACTTATATAGGGTAGTTCATTTATAGGGATAGTCATTGAGCCACCCGAATATTGTCATGAGTTGGGTGTATGAGAATATCATCCCATATGGGAGAGGTGTAGAGGTGGAGGATCTCGAGGCCGTTAGGGTAGCGAGGTGGATGGGGATGATAGATAGAGGGCAAGGAAGTTGGAGGTACACCCATAGATCGGACCATGGCATGGTAAGGTATGGGGAGAGGAGATTGTTACACTGCGACTCACCCGCACCACCACCCTATTTGATAGATAGGGTAAGGAAGTTGGAGTACACCCCTTTGATAGAGTTCCAAAGTAGTTTGGCCTCCCCTATAGTGATATGCTTCCTCGGTGGTGCCAGTGAATAGATCTATTCGTGAGGCTCGGGGAGGTCCTAGAGGCCGGGGTGGACCATTGTTACGCCTGGTACTCCTATTACGGCTAGGAGGGTGGTACGTGCACGAGGGAGAGCTGGTGCTCCTCAGGCACCCTTACTTCAGATTACCACCGGTCTTGCTCATAAGTGATGAGCCCATCGATGTGGACTCGAATCTAAGGAGTTCACTAGGGGAGAGACCGAGGAGGAGATAGAGGACATGGAGATCAGTGAGACGGGTGGTGGGGGGATGATAGTGATCCTGAGTGGCATGATACTCAGGAGATCCTGCAGGCCGAGAGGGTGGAGTGGAGCGTAGAGAGAGTGACTCTGGTTTTAGAGGAGTTTCTCTCTTAGGACTTAGGTGGAGATGGCGAGTCTATTGCAGGTCATCACATTGCCCCAGACATGGGCGAGGGGCACCAGTCAGTGGTGGAATCAGTGGTAGGTGCGGATCCTAGAGATCCTTCTTGGAGGCCTGGTGATCCTAGTGAGTTGTCACTCTTCTCCTGACATTTGTTTTAGTTAGACTCATCTTAGTTTGTTATTTCTTTTTGTTTTGCTTACTCTTGGTTTTATCATTGATCATTTTCTAACTTGTTTTCTCCTTTGTTTACAAAGTGAACTGTTGATGAGTGGCGAGACTTGATTTGCCAAGTGTGTATCGATACCTTGCTTCTCCTCTTGGAGAAGACTCGTGTTGAGCTTTCCGTGGACATGGGGAGCCCTCGGCCTGGTAGCACCGATTTTTTTGCCTCTGTCTGGTATGTGGCGAAGATTATGACTTCTCTCCACATGGAGGTGGCTAGATATAGGATAGTCAAGCGCCTGATGAGGGAGGATCTATTCTCGTAGCGAGATGGAATCTACCGGGCGTGATCACAAACCCTCAGTGCATTCGGAGCGCCGACGGAGCCGAGTCCTAGGCGTGGCCACACACCCTCTGAGGGATCCCATAGGGATTGAGAGACTATTTTTGTAGTATTTTTCAGATGTTTATACGAGAGTGTTTTTGTACTTTTCGGGCTCATTGAGCATTTTGACCATGCCTAGTGCATGATGGCATATATACGAAACCTATTTGATATATGTATATATATATATATATATATATATATATATATATATCTTTGGATCTAGACTCTTGCCTATCTTGAAGTTTGTGACTTATTTCTATATGTGTATTTAGATGCTTTTAGAATACTATTTTTCATGTTTTCAGAATGTATGCAATGGATAACCAATGATAGTAGATAGAACATTTTACTCTGTATGTTTTTGTAGTGTTGATATGAGATGATACTAACATATGGTAGTACTGAACTTTTGAACTCTTTGGGAAATGTGTATAATTTCTTCTTATGTTGGAAAAACGTGATGAATGTATAATGATAAAGAGATGAACTTGCCCCAATCCCAAATCCACGCAACTAGTAAGATGTGAGGGCTCAACACCAAGAGTTAGGAAGGGCACAAGTTGTATGAGTTTGATTGAATGGAATGATGAGAGACAGACAAACCAGTAACATAAGCCAAATTTGGACCTACACACCCACCCTACTCAAAACTACTACCAAGCTTAGAAGGCCACTTACTTTTCAGTTTATCTAGACTTAGATTCATAAATGGCAACCTGGTTGACAAAATCTGGTTTTGAGGATTTGATCTCTTTGGAATTTAGATATTTGGATATTTGCTTTCTCTTAATCAGAATTTGATTTGTGTTTAATAGCATACCAAGATTTGTTAGTTTGTGTGACTAGACCCCCCACACCCTGCCTCATGCCACTAGTAAGAAGCATGGGTTTGTCACCAAAGGCAAGATATAGGTGAGTAAGGGCCCTTCTTTCCTTTCCCAACCTCACATCACCAAGTAAGAGATGTGGGCTCATCACCGAAGGTTGATGGGGCAAAGAAGTGTGTAAAATAAAATATTTTGTTTGCTTGGGGCTTTTGATTTCATTTGATTTTGACATTCCGATTTATGACTTTGGGATATCCTTTCATTCCAAGAGATTTTAGAGGGATAGATGTGACACTAAGAAGCTTCCAGAACAGACCGTGGGCAAGGACAACTTCACCTAGTAGAAAGAAAGAGTAAATCCAAGTATGGTTTCCGTCAATGTTTGTCTGTCAAATTTGATGAGAAGATTTGAAAATAGTTGATGATGTTTGGAGAGATGTGACATGAATGCTTTTGCCAATATCTTCAGAAATTTACAACAGATTTGTTTTAAGAGTAAGCTCCTAGACTACCATTTTTATGAAATGGACAGAATGAAGCAGCTAAGAGACTAATGCAATGTAAGTAGCTATAATGTACTAGTAATGACTTTGGTGTTTTATGCATAAAACCACTTAAGATGCAAGGAATTGATAGTTTCATTGAATTCCTCACCTTCTAGTGTGCACAAGAGATATGCACCGTTTTCGTAGTCCTTCATGACTCGGTATGGGCCCAACCATTTGGGCCAGAACTTCCTTCCTTCGCCGGTTTTCTTATTGATCCGGTTGTCCAGTCTTAGAACTAAATCTCCTTCATATATTTCTTGCTCATAGACTTTTTTGTTGTACTACCGACACATCCGGTCAGCATAGGCTCTGTGATGTTGTTCGGCATTTAATATGGCCTCATCAAGGCTTTCTAGTTGAGAGAGGCATGCCTCCCTGTAAGCTTCTTCATCCATAATCCCTTGTAATGAGATATGGAGACTGGGTATTTCAACCTCAAGCGGGAGGCTGCTTCGCCCCAAATACCAAAGTGAGAAAGGAGTTGATCCTGTCTGGTGTTCTTATTGAGTTTCAATGGGCCCACAAGGTTGGATATAGTTTTAAATGCCAATCTCACTTGTTCTCCTCGACTATTTTGAGGAGAATAGCTCTTAACGCTTTGTTTGTCAGATCGGCCTACCCATTGGCTTGAGGGTAGTAAAGAGAGGCCGTGTGATGGTTTATCTTGAACTTGCTACATAACTCATGGACTTTGTCATTTTTAAAGGACGTGTCATTATTTGAGATAATGACTTGTGGGACACCATAAAAAAATAATTTGGTTCGTAATGAATTTGGCATCGAACTGTCACGGTGGTGAGAGGCATGACCTCTACCCATTTGGTAAAATATTCAATTGTGATTATAAAATTATGGCCATCGGTTGATAAGGAAAAAATTCCTATCAAGTCTAGACCCCACGTGGAGAAGGGCCATGAGTCACTATTGGTTGTAGGGATTGTGCTAGCATGTGAATCTTGTGAGAGAATTCTTGACATTTGTGGCATTTGCGTACAAATTCCACTATCGTCATGTTCGAGAGTGGGCCAAAAATAGCCCATCCGATGTATTTTGCAAGTGGTGGCATGACCACCGAAGTGGCCCCCACATATCCCACTATGGGATTCATGAAGAATCCTCTTGGATTCTTCTATGTCGATGCATCTTAGAAGCATGCCGTTGAAGGCTCTATGATAGAGCACTTGGTCTAAAACAACATATTTAGTGGCAATAATGCGTAACCACCTTCTTTGTTGTGACGTGGCACTTTCCGGGTATGTATGGTCTATGATAAAATTGATGATATCAAGAGTATCGAGGACATGTAGAAATGGGGGTCTAATTTCGACAAAGTATATACACTCATCGAGAAAGTTTAGATCTACCAGATCGCCCCATCTAGTGGATTTTCAGCTAACGTGCTCCTACAATGATTTTTCCTTTAATGGACTTTTGGTTTACATTTAACCGGAATGTTAACTCAAATTCTCCCATTAGGTTATGAAATGGCCAGCCTTTTTTAGATAAATATCCTTGTGTGAGAAATGTTTGTAAATGGTATGTCTTTACAATGACCCTTGTTTCCTAGTTTAACATGTAATGTCTCAAACATTTTGTTGCAAAAATTATGGCAAGGCATTTCTCTCTCTGCTGTGTGTAACATTTTTCATAATGAGAAACGTTCGCTAATGAACTAGATCACGTGTTCTTGTTGGTTATCATCTTCTTGAGCATTTGCGGATGTAGGCAGATTGCTTTGAGACATGAGTGGCCTCGAGAGTATAGAATCAAAGGGTGGTTTTCGGCTTGGGAGGCATTAGCGTGGTTGGTGACGACTCAAGAAGTTCTTAACTTCTTTGAAGGCCTCATTGCAATCTTCATCCAATTTGTATAATCTTTCTTGAGTAGATTGTTGATTGGATGAATGGTAAAGCTTAAAAATGGGATGAACCTTCAGATTGACTGAGTTTCCCAAGAAATGACCCGATTCGCACTCCTCTTCAAGGTGGGATCATTTCAAGAATAGCCCGTATTTTGGCCGGATCAACATCAATCTCTCATGAAGATATAATATATCCTAAAAGTTTGCCTCCTGTTACACCGAACACGCACTTCTCTAGGTTTAATGTGACACCATACTCAACCTATTATGATAGGATGATACGGAGCATCTCCAGGATGATCACAACATTTCTTGGCCTTGGGTAACAATTCATCCACATATGATTCCACAATTTTATGGATAAGATCATGGAATATATAAGTCATTGCTCAATCGATACATAGCTTGGTGTTCTTAAGACCAAATGGCATGACAACATAACAATAAGTTCCCCAGGGAGTTATGAATGTGGTTTTGGCTTGATCTTGTTCAAATATTTTAATCTGATTGTATCCTGAGAACCCATCCATGAGAGACAATAGTTCAAATCTAGTTGTTGCATCAACGATAACATCAATGGATGGTAATGGGAAATCATCCTTGGGACAAGCTTTGTTAATATCCCGAAAGTCTATGCAAATGCGTATCTTCCCATTCTTTTTTAGGAGAATAGCTTTCAACATTTTTTTGTCACTTCAGCCTGCCCATTGGCTTGAGGGTAGTAAAGAGAGGTCGTGTGATGGTTTATCTTGAACTTTCTACATAACGCACGAACCTCGTCATTCTTAAAGGATGTGCCATTATCTGATATAATGACTTGTGGGACACCATACCTATAGATAATTTGGTTCAGAATGAATTTGGTAATTACCGAACCTAGTACGGTGGTGGTGAGAGGAATAGCCTCCACGCATTTGGTAAAATATTCTATGGCTATGATTATAAAATTATGGCCATCGGTTGATGAGGGAGAGAATTTCCCTATTAAGTCTAGACCCCACGTGGAGAAGGGCCACAGAGTCACTATTGGTTGTAGGGATTGTGCTGGCATGTGAATCTCGTGAGATAATTCTTGGCATTTGTGGCACTTACGTACAAATTCCACTACATCATGCTCGAGAGTGGGCCAAAAATAGCCCATCCGATGTATTTTGTGAGTGGTGGCATGACCACCGAAGTGGCCCCCACATATCCCACTGTGGGATTCATGAAGAATCCTCTTAGATTCTTCTATGTCGACACATCTTAGAAGCATGCCATCGAAGGCTCTATGATAGAGTACTTGGTCTAAAACAACATATTTAGTGGTAATAATGCGTAACCGCCTTCTTTTTTGTGATGTGGTACCTTCTGGGTATGTATGGTCCATGATAAAATTGATGATATCAGTATACCAGGGACATGTAGAAATGGGGGGCCTGGTTTCGAAAAAGTATATGCACTCATCGGGAAAGTCTAGATCTACCATCTCGCCTCCATCTAGTGGATTGTCAGCTAACCAGTCTGTAATGATTTGTCCTTTAACGAATTTCTGGTTTATGAATGTTAATTCAAATTCTCCCATTAAGGTTATGAAATGACCAGCTTTTTTAGATAAAGATCCTTGTGTGAGAAATGTTCGTAAATGGTCTATTTTTACAATAACCCTTGTTTCCTGGTTTAACATGTAATGTCTTAAAAATTTTGTTGCAAAAATTATGGCAAGGCATTCTCTCTCTCTGCTTGTGTGTAACATGTTTCATAATTGAGAAATGTTCAAACTAATGAAATAGATCATGCATTCTCGTTTTTGTCATCGTATTCTTGAGCTAAAGCATGTAGGCTAAGCGAGACATGAGTGGCTTGTGAGTATAGGATCAAAGGGCGGTCTGGCTTAGGAGGCATTAGCGTGGGTGGTGACAACAAGAAGTGTTTAACTGCTTCAAAGGCCTCGTTACATTCTTCATTCCAATCGACGCTATAATATTTATTGAGAAGATTGTTGATTGGATGAATGGAAAAATTGAGATCTGGGATAAACTTGCGGATTGCACCGAGTTTCCCAAGAAATGACCTGATTCTAGACTCGTCTGATGGTGGGATCATTTCAAGAACAGCCCAGTATTTTGGCCGGATCAACATCAATCCCTCATGAAGATATAATGTATCCCAGAAGTTTACCTCCTGTCACACCAAACACACACTTCTCTGGATTTAATGTGATGCCATACTCAATTAGTCGTGAGAGGATGATACAAAGCACTTTTGGATGATCACAACGCTTCTTGGCCTTGGCCAAAAATTCATCCACATAGGATTCCACAATTTTATGGATAAGATTGTGGAATATATATGTCATTTCCCGTTGATACGTAGCACCGGCGTTCTTAAGACCAAATGGCATGACAATGTAACAATAAGTTCCCTAGGGAGTTATGAATGTGGTTTTGGCTTGATCCTACTCTGATATTTTAATCTGATTGTACCCTGAGAACCCATCCATGAGGGATAGCAGTTCAAATCCAGTTATTGCATCAATGATAACGTCAATGGATGGTAATGGGAAATCATCCTTGGGACAAGCTTTGTTAATATCCCAAAAATCTATGCAAATGTGTATTTTCCCATTCTTTTTGAGGACGGGAATGATATTAGATACCCATTGTGAATAGTCAATGGGCTTGATGAATCCTACTTGGAGAAGTTTTACTACTTCCTCTTTTACCATGAGAGCCACTTTTGGCTTCATTGGTCTTGACTTTTGTTTAATTGGCTTCGCATCTAGTTTAGTGACAAGATTATGCACCATGACTTGTGGTGCAATGCCCATCATTTCTTTATAGTTAAATGCAAAATCCTTTTGATGTTCTTTAAGGATTTGGGTGTGTATTTCTATCTCCTCTGGAGTTAACGAGGATCCTAACTTCAAAATTCTTGGTTCCTCCTCCATTCCAATGTTTATGTCAATGGTTTCTTCTATCAAAGAAGCATTACCTTCTTCAAATTCAGGTGGGGCTGGAGGTAATTCCAAGATTTCTCTTTTTCTATCTCGTAGATATCAAGACCTTTCTGTGGAGGAGACTCTACCATGGGATTTCCAAAGTAGGACAGAGGAATGAGGTATTAGGGAAAGATCAACTATATGGTGAGCAAGGTGTAGCTCCACATAGGCATTATATATTCAAGATTGACTCTATCATTGTTAAAGTGACCTATGATAGAAAAATCATCCTCAGTTTCTCCATGAGCTAGGAGTGAGTTTGTTGGTATTTTACGCACTAATGGTTTGGTACGAAGTGATACCATGAAATTTGTGTCCTCTAACTCATTTTTTGGGGTGAAACATGGGAAGTTGAGGTTGCTATTGAGTCTACGAGAAGGTTTTTCTCTCATGGGATTGATTCAATTGATATGAAGTTGAATCCCTTTCTTAGATCTAACATTTCCATTTTGTATAGTTGTAAATGTTCAGCCCTAGTTTCATATACCTCAGAGACTTGGTTTGTAACTAGTTGCGAGTCTCCTAGCACTCTAATGTTATTGACACCCATTATTTTAGCTAGGATGAGGCCAAGGAGGAGAGCTTCGTACTCAACTCCATTGTTTTTACATTCAAAGTTTAATTTGAAGGCGAAAGGTAGGATCTTTCCCTCAGGTGAAGTGAAGATCACCCTTGCCCTAGCTCCAAAGCGACATCTAGCTCCATCAAAGTGGAGAGTCCAATACTTGCTTGGAAAAATGGACGTTGGGATATCTGTCATATCTGTTTCCTCTACTTTGGTTACCTCTACCATAAAAACTTCATCTGATGGAAGAGAAGCGATTCCCAGGGTGTGTCCTATACCCATGGAATCAAATGGTAGGAGAATAGGTAAGTCTTTCTCCAGCAACTCAACAATTTTTGTGGTAGTCCCTAGTGATACTACTTTTATAGCATTGGTCTCACTTTTGAGTACTGGAACGTCCTCGGCTGGATTTGTAATTTCCAACTCAGTGGTGGGTATCAGCTTTTCTTTTGGTTGTGAATTAGTTGGCTTGACAAGCTGATTTGTTGGGAGTTCAAACTCGGAGTGAACACCTGGTCTTTTCTTCAAATCAGCTAGGTGTATATCGAAGGGTTTTGGGTCACCTTGTGCCACGAATATTTTCCCTAAGTGTAGAAATCTTATTTCTTGGAATAATGTGGAAGGGATTGCCTTCATGCGGTGTATCCATGGCCGACCAAGGATCATATTATAATTGGTTTCCCGATCTATAATATAAAACTTGGTGAGGACCGTCTTGGGTCCTAAAGTGACTGGTAAAACTATTGTTCCAATTGAAGTGGCTTTGAGGCTATCATAACCTCTTAGCATATTTCACATCGTGGAACAGTTTGTCTCTCCATATCCTAAATTTTGAAGGAAAGCGAAGGGGACTATGTTGACTACTGGCCCATCATCAACCATTACATGTTTAACATAATTATTGTAGACCCAAACTTGTAAATGTAAAGTTGGGGTCTCTTTCTTTGTGTAATTTCAGCGTCTGTTGGCATTTTGCTTATATTGAATATAAATTCAGTATCCCTATCTGGCTGCCCCAGAGGATAAATGTCAAAATCCACATGGTTTACTTGTGTTTCTAGAGGAGGAATGATGTTGATTAAATGGCCAACGCCTAATGCTTCTAAGAGGTCCACCCTATGGGGGAGAGAGTTTTTAACAAATCCAAGAAGGAGATGTGCGAGAAAGTTTTAGTTAAATCATTAATTAGATCATAGGTGCCTATAGGTTTTAGAAATGTTTGTTTAGTGTTGTTTGGATCTAATGAATAACTTGGAGTTGGTTGAGAAGAATAATCCCGTGTTCTTGTTATGGTTTCTATGGGTATCTCAAGTGTCTAACTCCACTAAACCAACTATCTTAGTTTGAGGTCGAGTTCCTAATTGGGGTGCGACTAGTGGATTTAATGAAGTTGAAGCTTCATGATCATTGTTTCCTATCATGACACCCTTATTTATTCCATTAGGATCTAACCTGTTGTTGTTAGAATGGTTTGGGAGTAGGTCATTGAAGATCTTGAGGGATGCATTTTGAGGGGAAACTACCCCTGCATAAGCGTTTGGTGTGGGTACTATAGAATTTTCTAAAAACATATCTATGAAGAGTTGTTTTTGATCTTCTGGAAAACACTGCATGAATTTATTGTATTCACGACAAGTCCTAGTATCGTGGCCTTGAATCTTGTGGAAGCCACAATATAGATTGGGATTGTAATTTTGAGGCTATTGATTTAAAACCTATTGTGGCCCAAAATTTTGATAAGGTTGCTAGTTTTTAGAGTTAAAATTTTGAGGTTGTTGCCTTTGGTTTTGACTCTGATATCCGGTTGGGTTTTGATTTGGAATTTGCATCTGGACTTGTCGTTGTTGTTGTTTTTTGTGGTGGATGATTAAAATCCACCGCATTGATTGTTGGGATAAAATTATAATTTCAGTTGATTATTAATAGGTGGTGAAATGTTTACAACATTTGCCCTTTTAGCTTGGTCAGTTACTCCATCTGTTGTAACCCCGTGGTTCTTGTTAAGGATCTTAGGTCCTTGATTAGCATTCCTAGTATTAGGATAGGCCACGGTGTTTTGATTAGGAGTGGTTAATTTCTCATTTGTTTTATATGTCTTACGACCACTATTAATCACTACTTAGTCGATTCGGAGAGCACTTTCGAGTACTTCATCGTAAGTTCTTAGTGGGAACTTCTGGACTTCTTCCTTTATCTCTCTATTGAGTGAATTAAGGAATAAATCACATAGTTCCATTTGATCCATATTTGGAGCACTCACTAATGAGTAGAGAACCATACGCCATATTTGGATAAAATGAGCGGAGGATTCATTATGTTCTTGTTTGATATGTAAGAACTCCCTGATTCTGTTCTTAACAATTTGTTCATGTCGAAAGATTTGATGAATTCTGACACGAGTTGTTTAAATGAGTGTATCAAAGCTTCAGGTATTCTGTAATACCAGTCAAGGACAATACCTTCTAGGGTCTTAGGGAATATTTTGGTGACAACCCCGTCCCAAGGGAGTAACTCCCATATGGCTGTGGCATAGGCCTTAATGTGTGCATTTAGGTCCCCTTCCCCTTTATATTTGGGAAAATCGGGAAGAGGTCTTGGAAGCATAACGCTTCATATGGTGAAGTCTAGGGGTTCTTTTAAATATTTCGAATAAGTCCCTACTGCGTAGGCCTCAACCATCGATGGGGCTTGCTGAGGGGGTTGAGGTGGAATGGGTTGTTGATATGGCATAACATATGTATTTGTAGGGATATAAGGGAATCCTTGTGGTTGAATGAACATCCCAGGAGAAGAGAACATGTCTCCTTGTGGTGATTTTGAATAGATGTTTAAATAAGGAGGAGCATTGTTTTAGTACGGGTTGTTTGGTGCCAAGCCGGGAGGTATCATGTTTTCAATTGGAGTGGTGTTTGAAAATGTTGTCCTAGTTGGTGTTTGTTACGGATAATTATAAGGATTTTGAGGAGGCATGCCTAACGTGCCTGTTCCTGTAAGGAGGTCAACTTGACTAGGGTGATACAGAGGGTTGGGGATTCCCATTTGTCCAAAATATGAATTTTGGTTTGCTTGAGCAAGTTCTAGCCCTCTAACTTTCTCAGCTAACGCTGAAATGACCTCCATCGGTGAAGATGCAGTGCTTTGCCTTAAGGGTGTTTGTTGTAAGGGGGTATGATACCCTACTATGAATTGGTCGTTACCCTGCCAAGATTCACCGAGGGTATTTCCCATAGGTGGAGGAATGGGGGTGTTCTCTGAAATAGGGTATCAGACTGTATTTGTAAATTTCCTAAAGGTGGATACATATTTTGGAAGCGGTGTTCACTTTTAGCGAAGCATGCTAAGTACTCCTCATCCAAAAAGGGGAGTGGGTCTGATTGTCTACTAATCTGTGGTCTGAAAAAGACCCGAGGAGATGAAGTGGATTCTCCAGTAAACGTCATATTGTTAGAGCTTGATGGCTCTAGCTGTTGTGTTTGTGCAAATTGATCAAACTCCTCAATTCAGTTCGAAGAACTAGAACTGGTTCTGTGAGGGGGAGTTTGAGATGACAAGTAATTACTCGAATAATTATCAGCCAACGTAGAAAGCAAGGGTGATGGTTGTCTATTTGTTTAACTATAGTTTACTTCGAGACTTGAGAGAGGTCTGTCATATGCATCATATCCCGACATATTCGGGGGGTATATGAATACCCATAGAATAATGAGAAAGAGTGAAGGTGGATGGAAAAATGAAAACAGAAAGAGGAATGTGAGTTTGTTTCATGTCGGGTTCACCAATTTTGTTGGTGAAGCTGATGTGAAGGCTAAAAAGGTGGAAAAGATGAAAAGTATATTAATTAGAAGAACAAGTAGAAATCTGACTCTGAATCAGAAGGTTGCATGTTCATTTCACATCGGGTTCACCAATTTTGTACGATGGAAAAGTGACAAGCGAGCATGGGAATCTACAAGTACCCTTTCCTCGTACCTGACTTCTCGAGGTCATGTCGAGACAGTTGGTGAATGTTGAATGTGAATGGATATGTATAAGCTAATCGGGTAATCTTAAATCCTCAACACGCAATAATGGAATCTATGAATCTAAGGTGAAGAAGGCCCTCCTAACTTGGATTGGTGTAATGGCTCATCGGATATAATGGCTTCTCGGAGGCTCCAATCGATGTCGAGCTCTGCGAGATCCTATTTCTTGGTTGTTGGATACATGGGAAGTGACCTATGGGAGCTTCGTATATATCTCCAGACAAGGTCATGAAAGTAGTGGTAGGTCATTTTAGTGGATTTTGTGGTTAGCTATGGGTGGTTTTCTGGTCTAGCCTAGAAAATATTGGATTGATTGGCTTCTATGTTTAATACTGTGAGAATTGTGTGATGATATTTGGCGGGATTGGTGAGGATCCGAATACCGGTGTTCACAAGCCGGTGTCAATACTTGACTGATTTGTAGGCTGTTGGGTTGTGGGACCTTGGGATCATAACTAAGTTTCTTGTTGTTGAGGACCTATTATAGTCATGTGAAGAATCAATCCCTTCTTCCGACTATCTAGTAATCGTATGCCTTTTCAGCTTCTACGTTTAGAACTAGAAGTTGTATGATTTTCTCAGAGTACCTAATAGGTGTTTTGGTAACTTGGATACGTAAGCTAGTGTCTATATTAACAAGGAGGCATCTGCATTAAAATTTGCGAGAACCAAACGATCGCAACCAAATGTTTGTTCTTGTTTGAACCCTTGTATACTGGTCATTCAGGTGTTTTATCAAGGTAATCTATAATTTGGATGGTTTGACCAGAATGTGTAAGCTTTGTCATCTTCGATATTCAATCCTCTTAGTTGCTCACTAATTGCTTGTAAGTTTGTTGTGGCTCGAAAGACCTGTATCCTAAGGTCTTGATCTATATCAGCTAAAGTCATGGGTAGATTTGGCTGAGGCACTATGGGTTCAAATATATACTCTCTAGGCTCTCTAGGTCCTGTGATTGTCATACAAAATGATTCAACTTCTAATTAACATTAAATAAACTGATTACAAAAGAGGTATTTACACTATGCAAGTATCTTGCTATTTTTGTATTTTTTAATGACGTATTTTAATGAAATAAAGAGTAAAGCTACTCTAGTATATCTATAAAATGGACAACTAATCTAGAAACAAATGAAAACAAACAAAGTAGCTTGGTATGGCTATTTGCCTATGTAATTGTGATATTATACTAAATATCTAACTAAATATATTAAATTGAAAGACTCTTGATTCTACCTCAGAAGTGAGGAATGAATCACAGTTTCTCAGAAACTATCAATCCCCATAGCTTCCCTGGTGATACCGAGAGAAAATTTTTAATTGAAATGAACTAATTCACTACTCTATTTGATATGTTATAACTAGAACTTTGATAGCTCAAACCTGGCATTTACAGAACAGTGGTAAATCCAGTTGTGTGTGATTTCATCCCCTCAGTGTGATCTCCTCGTTCCTTCGTGTCCTCGTGAATCCAGAAAGTGTGTCTGTGATAGTATCAACAAAAAATAGCAATTGAATAATGGCTGCTTTGGATATAGACCGAATATAATGCAAGTAGGAGAGGGATAGCGTAAGTGAATAGAGCTTGACTATGTAATTCCTAGCAAGATTTATTACGGGAATATAACACAAGTGTACCGAGAGTTTCAGAAATTATCCTCATGACAAAAAAAAACCTGCAAATTTAATGGATTCTAGTCTAGAAATGAAGCTATTCTATGTTTTAAATTGACTGCATGCAGTAGCAATGAAGCAAGACTTGAAACAAGAAGATAATATGACCTCCAATAATGCCAACAATGGAAGAAAAACCTAAAAATAACAAAATCCTAAGAAAGGAATTGGAAAACTGAACAAGAGAATTGAGAGGATGAGGGGCCATTTTCTTGAAAACAAGTCAAGCTATTTATAACCAATGCATTTTAAGAGGGTAACTCCCATTAGAACTCTTTTACTATAAAAAAGGAAAAACACTATTCCCAGGGAGCAGAAAATATTAATGCAAGACAAAGTAGTTGAAGAAAGCATGTAAAATGCAAGATTTACATTTGACGCGATCATTGGAAGGATCTGGAAAATGTGTACAGGACCGCCACCCTGTGCGGGGTGGCGGTTTTGTCACTAAAGACAAAATGCAAGAAGAAAGGGGAAAAAGGGGCAAAACAAAGCATGTGGAGGCTGAGCGGGGCATGTGAGATACAAGTGTATACTTGGTGAGCCTTTCTGGATTCTCGAACACCTTGCAAGGAGACCGTATCATCATTGGGGCATGTGTAACATCATTCCGGTGGTGTAGTACCTTACAATTTTGGGTATGTATAGTAACCTTCCAAGAGTCCACTATAAATATCACAATACAACCATCACTTCCCATCTACCCCACCGATATCAAATTTTTTCTTAATGTAGGCACATGTCTGACATCATTCAATAGCCAAGTATTCCCATTCTACATCTTAACTTGAACATAACCTTTTCCAACTATGCTGCAAGGCTCATCATCCCCAAGAAAAACATGCCCAAAATCTCCTTGAACATAATCAACAAAATAACACCTATGTGGAGTAGCATGGAAAGAATCCCATGAGTCTAAAACCAAGATTGAAGTAATATTGTGCAAAGAAAGAATCAAAGCATCTTGACATACATTACCCGTTGCCACATTTTCCTCCTTGTTTTCTTCTGTTGTTTCTTCTTATCCCGAAGCTCCCAACAGTCCTTATTTACATGCCTAAACTTTCCACAGTGCCAACATACTATCTTGCTTTTGGATTTTGACCTTGCCCGATCCTTTTATTTTCCATGGCTTCCTCTATTCTTCTATCTCCCTCTAGTTTCCATCAAATCATTCCCTAAAGTAGAAGATTCACCAAAAAAATTTCTTCACATTTCCTCACTTAGAATCACCCCTACAACATCCTCAAACTTCAAATTTGAGTTAGTTGGAACCGAGTTGCTTACCGCCATTACCAAGCTATTCCAACTCTCAGGTAAAGAGCATAGAACTAATAAATCCCTAACTTCTTCATCAAATTCTATTATAACCGAAGCTATCATATTTACAACCATATTAAAATCATTTAAATGACCTCTAGTGAACCATTCTCGGACATACTCGTATTAAAAAAAAATTCATTAAAAATATCTTATTTGAGGTAGAGAGTTTTTCATATAACTTCCCTAATGCATCCATAAGTTCTTTTATAGTCTTTTCCTTTGAAAAATTAAATAATACCAAAGATGCAAGACACAACCAAATTTTTCCATGTGCCTTCCTATCCAGAAAATACCATTCCACATCCGTCATGCTTGAGGGTTTGTTCACCTTCTCAGATAGTGGAATATAAATATCCTTTGATAAAGGTAATCTTCCATTTGCATCTTCAAATACTAAAATTCTGCTCGTTGAATTTATCAACCCTAGATCTTCCATCATCTGCCATAGCTCCCACTCAAGATAAAAATTTCCTTGTGATTCAACACTTCAACAAACCAAACCAGGCTCTGATACCAATTGTTAGGAAATAAGGGATAAAATATGTAGAATAATCCTCATAGAATCACAACAATAGAAACTAATATGCATAAAATATTACAGATCTCAAATAAAAGTGCAAAATAAAATAACACAACACAAAGAGACAATATTTAATGTGGTTCACCCAATTTGGGCTACATCCACCAAGAATCACTTGCTCATATTTTATTACAAGCCATCACTCTCTCAATACAATACCCAGATCTATTTGGAGCTATGCTCAACAAACTCTATAGAATTCACACCCAAATTCAAAACACATCTGCAATGTTACATACATCTACCATATGCATAAAACCATATAAATAGACAACTACTTAAGTAGTTTTACAAAACCGTGGGTATCAAAACCATGGGCCAAAACCGTCCCATAAACCTATGGGTCAAAATCCCCCATCCATATGAGAAAAACAAGTTTCTCGGTATATCGGGCATGTTTTAAGGCCAAACCCTAGCAAGACAACGTGGAAAGTGTATAATACTCTTAGTGTATAGTCTTCAACACTTTCACACATGAAAACAGGCTCCACAACCTAACAAGTCACCCCTCAGGAGCATATCCATGATGTTGCAAATGAATGTTCACTCTATTTGATCACACATGACGATGTAGCAATCAGGATACTTGCGGCCTCTTTTAAAGGAAAAGCACTTTAATGGTACTGAGGATTGAGACTTGGATCTATTACCACCTAGGATGAGCTAGGAACAACTCTTTGCAATTATTTTGAAGATAAGTTAGATCACCTATCTTTGGTGGAGCAACTGACAACAACAAGGAGGGCACCCAATGAGCAAATGACTGATTTCAACATCATATTTTAGAAGACTTGGGATAGAATCCCTCTTATGGTAAGACCTATAGCCCAACATGCTTTTCTATATTATCTAAAGGATCTGAACCATGATATCTTAGTCATGATTTGGGAGGTAGGACTTTATCGGATGCTTATAATATCACGATGAAGGGGAAAACATAATCTTATTTAGGTGGGAACAATAGCTCCTTGACCGCCTATGTCCTTATTGCCAAAAATGTCACAAGCGCTCTAACCTTCTGTGGTCTATATTCCTATTCCTGAGAAAAGCACGCAACTTGTTGCATCAACATCCTACTCTCCAAAACAATAAAAAGAAGATGAAGAATTGAAGACCCTGATTAGAAATTTATCAAACAAGGTCATATCATTAGAGAAACAACATGCATAAGCCTATAGAGTCATTTCTAATCAGGTGCATAGAAAAATTACTTATCCTTGGTAGAATCAATATGGAAATCAAAGGTATGTGCCTAACTAGTAGAATGATAGATGACATGCTAGTGCATATCTATCCTTACAAGTTGTTCCTCCCATGCCATCTCTTCCAAAGACCAAAGGTGCAAGTCAGTCGGGTAAGTGTTCTAGTTTCGAACAATTTGGTGCAGGATTTGTAGTGGTGCTTCCCTTGCAACATGCCTCATAGTCAATATCACTATGCTAATGTTATGCGCGCTCAAGCCTACATGATCTAGAATGCTTCAACTGTGAGCCTTCAATAAGTTCCCCTGAAGTAAAACCAATAAAGGCTTGAAGTTCTTATTGAATCCAATCTGATGTTCTTTGGCATTGAGGAATTCTTTGCAATCAACCAAGCTGCAAAGGACACAAGTAACCCATGCACCCAAGTTTTCGACAATGAGAATATAAAAGAAGCAAATACTCAAGTTTGGCACATAGGTCACAATCCAAGCAACACAAGCAGATCCTCAGAAGCAAAAAGATGCAGCCAAGGCATCTAATAGTAAATACACTCAATTCCCTACATAAGAGGCCCCACGTAAAGCACCTTCAAAAGTGACACACACCCCTCCTTTGGTAGGTCAAGCCTTAGCTTAGCTAAGGCCCCGCCTCAACACTTGGACATGATCAAGAAAGTATGTTGTTTCACCCCAAATGCACAAGTCAAGGGGTCTTCCATTTAGCATTATGGACTAGTTAAAGAAGACAAAAATAAATTTCATAATGTGGGATGCCCTGACCATTCCATCTCAACACGACCTATTGCATGAAGCTCGAGGCACAAATCCCATGTGCTTGATCCAACTATTTAGAACCTGCATGCTTCTATCAACATATACTAAGAATAGGAGAAGAAATTAAGAAACATTTTTGTTAAAACCCCGTCATTCTATATGCCTTTGATCATAGGTAAAGACCTAGTGCATAATTGCATGATAGAATCAGTGCTAGTAATTTTATCATGCCTAAGAAGATAGCTGATGTCTTAGGTATCAAGTATAGCCCCCCTAACAAAAAGGAGTCCTACAACTTGATGATTTAAACATCACTACCTTAGTAATCATCAAAAATCTTGAGTTGACCCTTCATGCATGTCCAACTTTAACAATTATTCATGATGTGTCAATAATTGAATTACCTCCTTTGTTTTCCCTATGTTTATCAAGAGAATTTACTACAAAAGTGGGTGGTTAATTGTCTTCTGATTGATCTTATATGTTACTCAAGAAAAGGTATGGTACCTAGTTTACCATAAAGGTTGAGCCAACATTTTCCTATCATGTAGAGTCATATGTCTCATCCCCTCTCCAAGCCATTTGTTTAATCCAAGAACAAGCTTCAGTTCCTGAAGAGAATCCTCTCCCACCTTCTATTCTTGATCTAGTACTTGATGAATGGGTGGAGAGGCACCATAGATTTGAACCATATGATGAGGAATTGGAATCCTATGAAACTGGGCTTAGTACTTACTGTATTCTTGAAGAAGAAACTATGTTGACATGCGTGCTAAAGAAAAACAAAGAGAACATTGGTCTATCTAAGTTATACTTCAATGGTTCAGAAGTAGAAATGACATGGGAGTAGGAGTTGTTCTCATTTCTCCCAAGGATGAGAAATTATTCTTCACGCATAGGTTGTAGTTTACATGTTCTAACAATGTGGAAGAATATGAAGCATTGGTGCATGGCCTTCTTATTTCTGAAAAGAAAGGGATTAAGGTATTGCAGATCTTTGGGGACACATAATTGGTTATCCATTAGGTTACCAAAAATGCTATGCAAATAATATTCTCCTCAAATCTTATAATTACATATTTTGGGAAGTCTTTGAGAGATTTGATGCTCTAAATATGTAGGTGGTTCCGTGCAAAATGAACAAGGAAGCTGATCAAATGGCCGTGCTTGGTTCTCAGTTCTCTCCTGCTAAGTATTTTTCAAAGGAAAAACTTAGCACATTAAAATGGTGATCGAGCATCCATTCCAGAAAACAATGCAAGTTGGAAAGTGTTTGACAGTGACGTGTGGATCATCTAGTTCATCCAAATTGAATTTGAGTTCTCATCAAGCATGCAAGTTGACTTGCATGATAGCTATGGTGACCAAGTGATTCAACTGAAATAAAATAATATTCTTAAAGGATTGGTCACCTTAGAACAAATTTTTAGCCCTAATGATGAGTTCAAGGGTGAAGAAAATTATATGTGCACCACGCAAGAAGACTTATCCCATATCACTATTGCATGTGGGAAAGAGTTATTGCTTAGTAAATCTTGCATACACGAAGAAAAGCATGCCTTCATATTTCTCTATCGGAAATGCAGTGATATCTTCTCATGGGAGTATGAAGAACTCAAAGGCTTTGATCCAATTGTTTCTCAACACTCCATTGGTCTTGATCTTGGTATCAAACCCATCAGATAGAAGCAACGAAAAGTCAATCCAAAGATAAAGCCCCTCATGAGAAAGGAGTTATCTAACATCATTGAGGAAAAAAATATTTTTCCCATAAAGTAATCTACTTGGGTTGTGAATCTAGTTCTTGTACGCAAGAATAATGGTGAAATCAAACTCTATGTTGATTTCAGATATTTGAACAAGGCAAGAATCATTTCCTTTGCCTTCAATGGAGAAGATTCTATAGACTATGGCTAGTACGTAAAGATTCTTAATGTTATATGGGTATTCAGGTTTCAATCAGATCTTGGTCAAGGAAGAGGATCAATTCAAAATGACGTTTACAACCAAGTAGGGAACATATGCGTATCAAAATATTCCCTTTGTTCTATCAAACACATGCACTACATTTTAGCACACTTTGTGGATATTTCCTTCAAAGGCTAAATCAATAAGTTCATCTTAGTTTACCTTGATGACATAACAATCTTCTCAAAGCGAGCACGAGATCATATCACACACTGGATAAATTCTTTGAGATATGCGAGAGAGTATGGGGTGTCTCTTAACCCCAAGAAGTGCAACTTTTTTATGGCACAAGGAAAGATCTTTGGCCATGTGGTTTCAAAGGGTGGCATTGTTGATCATGACTGTGTTTTAGCCATCCTATCTCTTTCCCTACCAATGCATAAGAAATCCTTATAGTCCTTCCTTGGAAAAATCAATTTTGTTAGGCATTTTATCCCTAACTTTGTAGTTCTAGTTCATGCCATCACCCTGATGCTCAAAAGGAAATAGCTTTCAAATGGAAAGCAAAAGGAATATAAATCTTTAATAGAATGAAGCAAGAAATTTCTTGCGTGCCACGCTCATCAACCCCTGATTATTCCAAGTATTTTATCATTTATGCTTATGACACTAATGCAAGTGTTACTTTCTTCCTCCAGATGTTGAAGGATTATGAATTAAAATATAGTCACATGGAAAAGTATGTCTTCGGCATCATGCACAAAATCAAGAAATTAAAAAGAATGCTTATCACTTATCATATCAAGGTGTTAGTGTCCCACTCCTCTATCGAGAGACTTCATCATGGGAGAATAAATCAATGAAAAGAGAGCATGATGGGTGACCAAAATAATGGAATATGATGTGACTATAAAAGCCAAAAAGATGATAAGAGGAAGTGAACATCACGGGTAGATTGTTGAGGGTGCACACAATGATCCCGAGGCTTCATTGTTTCTTGATGAGGATCTCCTACACATATAACTTGAGCAGTTTACAAACCCTGGTGCATGTGATTTGGATGAAGGACATGATCACATTCCTTTCCGAGGGTGTATACCCTCCTAGTTTGAACAAGGAAAAGAGAAGACATGTGAGGCTACAATCTATCTTCAAAAGGAATCTTGATGGTGTGATGTTAAGGTGTATGTATCAATGGCGTGTAGAATGAAAAAGTGTTACCAAAATTTCACGATGGATTCTCTAGTGGACACTTCTTTTCCAAAACTACAACAATAAATATTATAATGGCAAGAATATTCTAGCCATCTCTGTTTGCAGATACACACAAGTGCATCAAAAAATGCAAGGAATTCACTTTCTTTGCATGTAAGAAGAGATTAACAAAGCTCCCCCTTTGACCAATCCAAGCGGGTCAGCCTTTTGCGCAATGGGGTCTTGACTTTCTAGGAATGATCAATCTACCTTAAAACATTGGACACAAGTGGGTGTTGATAGCTATAGACTACTTCACCAGATGGACAGAAGTTTTTGCACTCAAAGAATCAATTGAGTTAGTCATCCTTGAATTTCTTGAAGGCATAGTCATAAGGTTTGGCATTCCTCAAACCATTATCTTTGATAATGCAAAAGCCTTCCTTGGCACTAAAATCACTGATTGGGCTCTAAATTTGGGCATTTACCTGAAGACTTCTTCTAACTATTACCTACAAGGCAATGGTCTAGTAGAATCAAAAAATAAAAACCTAATCAGGATCATGAAGTGCACAATGAATATCAGCCAAAGATAGTGGCATACAAAGGTCTCACGCAAACTCTAGGTAGATAGAATCACAAAAAAAAAGACAATAAGAACTTTGTGTTACAAGATTTTCTATGACAAGGAGGATACCCTTCCTTTGAAACTAGAGTTGAAATCATTGGTGCTTTCTAGTAGTTGGAATGTGAAGGCATAGACCAGAGAGAAATCAGAATGGAAGAGCTGATTAATCTTGAAGAGTTAAGGAACTCTGCCATCATCAAATTAGAACAACATCAACAAACAACAAAGAAATGGTTTGATAAAAGGATAGGCCTTAAGATTTCAAAATTGGGGACTTAGTCTTAAAATAGGATGCTTTGATAGAGCTAAACCAAGGTGCCATTCAATTTTGATTCACTTTGGAGTGGCCAATATATCATTAGTTCATATAAAGAGGCTAACTCTTTTGAGTTAACTTATCTTGATGGAGGCATCTTTGTAAATACTACTAAATGAGATCTATCTCAAACCTTTCCATTAATCTTGCTACATCATTTCATATATATTAGAGTAGTTTCAATTCCTCTAAGTGCATTACACACACATTGTTTGTTTTTACATAGTTCTTTCTTCTCACGTGCTTCCTACACATGCTTTTCTTTTGCTTCCATGATCTTTGACATTTTCAATAGTTTGAAGGATTTAAAATAAAGTCAAGAAATGATCCTCCAGTGACTTTAAGGGAATTTATTCAAAGTTACAAATAAGAATTTTATAATTACATAGTAGACTCCATCTTTGAATGGATGCTCTAGGATACTGATCTCCCTCATCTAGCATGAAAATGGCCTCAAAAGTCACCAAAATTGTTATCCAAATAACTCTCCTAGTTATTTGGACAACTTATATACATCTTCTAGCTCTAAGCTCTTCATTGCAAGGTTGCATGCACTCAAGTTCCCTTGGCACATTCCCTTCTTTTCCTCACACGCCCTTGTATGCTTCCCCTTCTTCCCTTCCTTTCCTTTTCCTCTTTGTTCCATCTTCCTAAGAATTTGTTCACCCTGCGCACTCACCTAACACTTTCTTAAATAAGCCAAGTCTCGACCCTCACGCGTGCCCCACATATTACCTTATAATAGTTGCACATTGACCATACATTCTTTGCTCACCAGATTGCCTCTTTTCCCCACCCACATCCTGTGTGCCTCTCTTTTACCTTCTTCCCACATCCTTTTCTTATACGTGCATATATTTGTGCCATCCCTTACGCTTTTACGTGCAAATTCATCCTCTAACATGCTTGATTGTGCCACACATGACTAGTCAAAGTGCACCAACATGGTGGTCGAATCCTTACAACAAATCAATGAATGACATGTGGTTGAAATGACAGGAAAATTTACAAAGTTGGTCATCCTTTTAACTAATCTGCACATGCCACATTTTTTTCTTGTGCCGATGACTACGAAAAACTTTTGATAGCCATATCTTTTGCTACGAGATCCGGTCGACGTGTGCTTGGACTTGTCGAGATAGTTGCTGATGTAGACTATAGTGCTAGACATTTAAATTCAAATTCTTAGTAGATCTGGTATGTGAGAAATGGGAAAAAGTCTTTTTGAGAATTGATGAGAAGAACTAGTTGCTCCAACCACTTGATTTGATATGATCCAACCTCCTTCCTTCTCCTTGGGGAAATGTATTTAATAGATTTGTACATGGATTTACAAGCATTGAATACTTCTTGTTGGTGGTTGTATTTCAAATTTGGGTTTTCCCTCCTTATCTTCTTCTTCCATGGATTCATCTATAAATGTAAGATTTGGGATCATTTGTTAGGTTGTACACTTTGGACCCTTACACACTTTGCTTAAGGATTTCATATTTTACGTATTTTGAGTTACAAACCTCTAGATTTGGCTCTTGCATGTGGATATCAGCCTCTTTCACCATTTTAACATCTCTATACATTTTTGGAAGTAATAGAAGCATTGTTTTGTGACTATTCTCTATCCTAATGTGTTTGCATTCCTTCTTCTTGTCTTTTCTTTTGCATTGTGTGCTTGTTGTGCCATTTCGTGTCCCTTGTAGCTCCTTATTTAGTTTTGTTCCATGAAACTGATCTGGTAAACATGTTTTAAGTTGTGTTACACGTGCTTAGCCTTCTTTCAAGAATTTCCCTTCATTTTCTCTCAGAACAGATAGTGTTCATCCCTCTTTTCTGGTGCTATCACCTTTTAGTGTATTTTCCTTTCATATTATCCTGATATCCCTGGTCCCTTGGTATTGTTTGTTAACTTTTCTCTTTTAACACTAGGAGGTGTAGTAGCAGTAGAAATAGATAGAGGAACCATCCTTCTCCAAAGATTTGTCCCAATCATGCAAGGTTCCACAACTTGGAGATGGTTCCATTGTTGTCACAAACGACTTGGTTCTTCTAGATTCGAGACACAGGTGCAAGTTTGACGACCAATAGAACCCATGCTACAAAAAAACTAATTCTTGGAATTGTATTAGAATATTAAAGGTAAAGAGGAATAAAGTACCCATGTCTCCCACATAGTTTTAGAACTGATTCATATGTATGTGGGGTTGTGAAGGAGTCAACAACTAGTTGATATAATTTATGAGAAGTAAAAACTTTATAGCAGTTGCCCCTATCAAAGAATGTATGTTATGTTTAAGATTTTAGTATAGTCCTTATAGTTTTGTATGGTATTGAACTTTTTGGAATGCGCCAATGTTGAGTGTTTATATCTAGTGTTGAGGCGTAGGACCTTAGGAAAATATGAACTTCTAGTTTGTGATATACTTTTGGATGTAAGAAATATCCTAATGAATTTTCAATATGATAGAGTAGACAATTGATGATAGTGACAATGTATTGACATTATTAACAAGAGCATGACCCACATTGTAGTGCAATTATTGAATAAACAAGACATGCATGTGTAAAAGAGAGATATGTATATAGATATGGAATTGATTGAACTATCTTGCAAAAATATTATGTTTGGTTTATTTTTTGCAACATTTGTAATTTGTGGGAAATATGTATATATGCATTGATATAGATATGGAAATGATTGAACCGTCTTGACAAAATATTATGTCTGGTTTATTTCTTGCAACATTTATAATTTGTGAGAAATATTGATATATGCATTGATAACATGGAAGTGAGATATGTATGTGTTTTAGTATTGGATGTTGGCATTCTACTTGATGTTATGATATCTAGTGATTTTTAAGATTGATAAAGGAATGTGTGTGATGTGTAAGAAATCTTATGTAGGTGTGATGAGAAGGAGTAATCGGTCACATGTGTATAAATTTACACAAAATCCCATGAGAATATAGGATGAGGAAATCTATTTTTATAAGAAGGAATGATGATACTTATATATTCCATGATGGAATAAATGAAAAGGTAGAAATAATAAGATATTTAAAGAAGGAGTGTATCATGTGTGATTGAAACATCATGGTGAAGGAAAAAGGTATACAATGAATGAGTAGTCACTCTAGATATTGATAATGCGCTGGAGTAAATTATACGTGAAGATGTATCTTAAAAGGACATGCTCTATAGTATTCCAAAGATGTTGTCTGAGTAACATGTGTAATTTTTTCATACAACCCTCTACTCGTTTATATTAAGAAATAAAATGTGTAGTGAGTTAAGTACACTAAGGATGTAAAAGGGTAGATACATGGGTTATTATTAATAATTAATTTCCAACATTAATCATATAATATCATAAAAACACATTTAGTGCTTACATGTTATGCTAAAAATTGAAAAAAAAGGGAATGGGTGTAGTTAGTTGATTACAAATGATTACGGAAAGTTCTTGGTATGCGAAAATTGGAACCGAGGAATATGGACCCGAAAATTCTTCATTCCTAGATCTATGTCTCGGAAAATGATTGGCAGGACCTTACAAATCTATCAGGACCATACATATAGTATTTAACCTATTGTATAATCTTGAAACTACTTAGATTTTGGATCTATAAATGTTTGGGAGTGTCACTCCATGGAAATTTTTTCGATATTGAACCCTAAATGTTGATCATGCTATAAAGCCCTATAATTTTTTTAATAAGATCTCTAACCATAGCCATGGGTGGGAGACCCAAAAAACAAACATTAGTTGGGTTTTGAGCACCCCCATACACCAACAACATTAGCACTAATATGAAGAGGCCTCAAAATGAACATTGTTCTCCACATAGAGTGTGATATATGAATGAATAAAACAATGATTTGATAAATTGTTTGACAAATATTGAGTTGAGTTTGGTTCTTGCTAAAATACTTGGAGAAGAGATTTTTGACTACTTACAAATGAGATCACTTGGCTTCTTGACTTAGTATGATGCTACAAAATTTTAGTGATTGCTTTACTCTAATAATTGTGTGTGAGGTTTTATAAGTTATAGGGAGCCTTGAGAGCCTTGTTTAAGAGTAAGAAGTCAGTGTATTAATGAAGATCCATATGATTTCCATGTGTGTAAATGAGGTATTCTCTATTTTCTTGTATAACATTTAGATGGTAAATTATCAAAGAAAGATTGACATAGAGGGACTAAAGGACCCATTGAAGAATGTGGAATTGAAAGAAAAGATGGAGGATTTCGAAGAAAAGCTGTAGAAATATGTCGAGACCAAATATAAATTGTTGACAAAATTGTACAAATTTTCTATGGGATGAGAAACATGTAAACTAGATTTTTCATCTTATTATTTGGGATTTGTGTATGTATTGGAATCTGATTATATGTTGAAATATCATTGTGTATGAATAAAAAATTTAGAAAAAATTTATCGAGATGTACTAAGAAAGGATTGAAAGTTGTTTTTATCTTAGCAAGAGTGCATTATAAGAATCACGATTGTCAATGAGAGTACAAATTTTAAATTTAAGTGTTTACGTTTGTCCCCTTTAAAGTATGAAATGAAAAATACATCCTTAAAGGAAAACATACCTAAGATGTAGATAGAAATTTTTCGCTCGGTGTTTTTTAAAAATTTTCTCATTGTGCTCGATGATGACATGCTTCATGATGAAAACTACAATACTGAGTGCAATCAATTTCTATGATAGAAAATTAAACTCAATTTCAATTATAAAGTGTAATATGTAAAACATGCATTTGCATAAAGTAAATATAAAGGAATACACCTATTTATTTTATAGAGGGAGAAAATCTTGTGCTTTACTTGTACTTGGAGATTTGAATTTCTGATCCTTCCAAAGGATTGGGGGTGATTAGTCCCCAATTTTGGAGGAGAAAGCGAGTGTTAGTTACATCCTATCCAATGAAAAGTATAAAATAACAACAAAAATACATGAGGTACCAAAACACCCTACTAAGGAAGAATAGTGTATCGAACTCATTCAACAAATATGATATATTCCTCTTTCAATGTAAGAGGTAAGGAAAGATTACCTATGAAGAACATAGATTCTTCGATACTTTACCTGTAACCCCATGGTCTTCACCCTTTGCGCAGATGGATCTAGGAAATTTTTTTCTAATAAAGACAATTAAATAAGAGATTAAGTGCATTTTTGCTCCTCCCATGTGTTACAAAATTGAATAGAAGTTATAATTTACTAAAATGTAGATGGAAAATGGAGGCTCTTTCCCCATGTATTTGAAAATGCAATTGAACCAAGTTTCATGGTGAAGGAGTGAATTACTTCACACCCTTTGTTCTAATTTGTATCATCTAACCAAGTTGTATATTTTTGACCCTATGTAATTTTTTAAATTTATGTGTTTTATCCTATTTCTAATTACCTAAAAGCTTTATATACTTTTTGTGGATTCTACATATATTTATCGTATGTGTAGAATATACCTACATGAATGCCTCCTCTTTTGAGGCATGTGTGATAATATATTTGAGTGTGTAGCTCAAAAAAATAGATGTGTAATCATGATTGAGAAGTCTAATAATATTTGTAGGAACTCATAGAAGGCATGTAATGGTAGTAATTGATAATGGGATCCCAAAATTGTAAAATGGGATGCATATGTTGGAGACCATGACATGCAACAAGAGAAACAATAGAAAAAGTGTGACAATTATAATAAGGCATGTATAGTAAAACAAGCATAGTGATAAATCATTAATGCAATTAAAGATAATAGTATGCAACAAATGTCATGCATAAGACATAGAGTTATAAAAATGGTACACCAATGGTATAAAAGGATAATCGAGGCCTTTAGGTATACGAGATAATGTCATGCAAAATAGGCATAAATAGAAAACCATGGGATACCCACAGTGTCACAATAGAAGCACAAAACTTACCCCAAAAGCAAAGGAAACATACACGTAGTAACATACACAACTATCAAGTATTTATGGAAAATCATAATTCAGAATGCAAGGAAAGTGAATGAAAAAAGGCATGTGAAACAAGCATTGTTAGCATTTCACAAAACACGTGTGTTAGTCTTGTTAGTTAAAAAAATATCAAGTACAAAATGTATATAATCAAGTGTAATAAGGTAGGAAAAAGGAACTGTTATCCCAAATTGCATCCCATTTCCATTTTGGACAACTCATTCAAAATATGGAGCTAAAAACCGTTTTCTTAGGAAAGTTTTGAAAGATCGAGAAAATAGTCTTCCATGAAGTGCATGAATGTGGTGTTTTGTGCATTCTCACATCCCATGAAATAAAAAGAGAATTACTTTGGACTTGGGAGGATTATTGATTTAGTACTGTAGTTAGCCACATATTTTTTCTAGAGCTATGAAGAGTTATTCGGAGGTGTAATTTGGTGTCCACGGATTCCCTAACCCATGGGAGGAGGGATAAATTTGTGACTTACGTATAATTTTGGATTTAAGGAAATATAAGGAACTAAGGATCTAAATGTTCCACGGAGTGCATAAATTAAGTGTTCTCCAAAATCTTCAAGTCCACGAAATAAAGGAGTTTTATCTCGGTATTGCACAGTAAAGGGAAGAAGGTTTGGAATGTGGCTTTGAAAGAAATGGAAAAATATCCTAGTGTTCTATGGACTTCTTACAGATTAATTTTCTACTGAAGTCTAAAATCCGTAGAACAAAGGAAACGTGGTCATAAGTTAAAATGTCATGCAAAAATAATTAGACCTCCACAGGTGTTGCAGTAATGGGTTTTCAACACATAACAACAAATAAGAAAGAGCCATGAATATTTGCGAAGGAACGAAATAAGAAAATATGTGGTGGAAGTTGCGGAATAAGGCGGTAGTCTTTAAAGGGTTTGAGTGAAAAATGGATCCGTAGAATATTCTAAAGGCGTGAAATGTTGAGAAGAGGCCATAAAACATACAAAGCATCATTCAAATCCATGGAATATAGAGAGTATCCATGGGAAACCATATAAATCATCCAAATTTCATGAAGTGCACACAAGAGCCATGCCTAACTTGAAACCACACCCAACCACCTCACCAACCAAAATTTTATGAAGTATGGATATCTTTCCTCAACCTATAAATTTTTTGGTGTGCGTTAGGAGCCATGTCGGATGCCTGTATCTATCTTCACGAGATATATGGTGATTTGTCCTTATTTGTTAAATCTCTATCATATTGGAGCATTTTTATCGTTCTCTCTTCTTCTCCCATTTTCTATAAGTATGGAAATCATTCCATTAAAAATGGATCCCTCTTTGTTGTAATGGCACCATGTCAAAAAATTTTGCTAACTTCCTACAAGTTTTAGGACGAGAGTCTTGGTGTCTGCAATGTATTTTCACCTCTTTATATGAATGTAATAGTATGTGTATCCTTTTAGAAATAACATCTTGTGTTCGTGTCTCTCTTCTACCCCATACTTATTTTTATCGTGCCTTGCCTCTTTATTCTTCCTACGATATGTCATGTGTGTTTTTAGTTGCAAGGTTCCATTTTTGTGTGTTGTAAAGGTATGGGAGGGTTAGTTTATGAGGTTTTGGGTCTATGACAAGTATGTATTCCCCTTTCTCCTATATTTTCTTCCTTTTATTCCCCTCATGGAGATTGATCAAATCATCTTTTTGGTGCTATCCTCACCCGATATAGCTTATGATTTTCTTTCGTATCTCTCTCCCTATCTCTCTATCTTTAGTCTTGTGATTGAATAGTTTAGCATTAGACAATTTTGTTTTCAGCTATAGGAATAGTGTTAGCTTTAGGTTAGATAGGTATATGAATCCATCCTTTTTTGAAGGGTTGTCTCAAGATGTAAATCCCACCTTGGAGACAGTCCTATGTTAGCCAAAAGTATTGGTCTTCCATGACAAAATATAGGGTGCTAATTTTTCATGTTAATAGTTTTGGAACACCCAATGGGACAAGAACGAAGAGATATACAACTTAGATTCACCAAGTTTAATGTGATCTTGGTGATATATATCCTTTGGAGGATATTATCAACACATTTGGATACACCACTAATCCCAAATACCCACTTTATCATTCGTAGAAAATTTCCTTTCTTTCAATTCTCTTTTTCCATGAGGTTGTGCAATCATGACTTCATTTAATCATGTGAATCCTCACATGGACCATTATCATTCCCTCCACATTCATGTTTTCAAATTTCTCTTTCAAATAATGTATTATATAACCCATCTCCCACTAATGTATTATATCATTATCTCGATAACTATAATTTTTTTCAAGAACAAAGATATGTAGGTGATGGATCAAATCTCATGGATGAAGCTTATTTTTGAATCAAGATTCAAAATGTGGAGGAAATCAAGGTGTAGATCATGGATACATTTAACATGAAAGAAATTCAAATTATTTTTAGGGTTCCCTATCCATGGGTTGGTCATATTCCAAACTAGTTTATCCCTCAATAGAATCGAAATTTTATTACTGATTTGTTTCCTCAAATAGCGAGAATGGGTTAAGTTATTGGAGGAACAAAAATATAGTTGTAGGAAACCTTGTTAATGGTGAAACCCACTGTAATATCTTACAACCCTCCAATTTCTTCTTCCTAACCTACACCGTCTTAGTTTGGTTTCCATGTTCCTAGATTTCGTTATCTCCCTTGAGGATTCCAATTATTCATCTTCTCACCTTATTTTTTCCCTCTTTGCTTCTTAATACTCATCTAATCCTTATGTTTTTCCTATTCCCCCTGTGAATGAGTCACCTAAAAAAATCATTCCTCCTTCATCTTTCAAAACTCCTACTTTAATTTAACAATCTATAAAGGAGGATGAGTTTAAAACTAATGATATCTTTCCGGGAAAAACGAGGAATACATTAAAAGTGAGCAAGATGTTTTGATTGAATGTAGTGACCCTAATTATCCTGTATGTTTAGAGCTTGCTGTAATTTTGGAAGATTGTGGTGATATGCCAAGAACATCCTTAGATGATACAATTGATCAACTAGAGTTTCATGGAAAGGAGGAAGATAATTTTTATTTATCAAACTTAATTTTACTAAAATTAGGACAATGAAAGAATAGAAATAGAGATGTTTTCACAAGAATAATAGAAAAAATCCTAAGTCATCTTGGAAGCATCCATCATGAATAGGAATGGGCGTCTATCAACTCCATTCATGGATTTTACTAGGAATAAGATGGGAAAACTTCAAGGATTTTTACTTCAGAGCATGAGGAGGAGCTTTAAATTTCTAAACGTAAGTTACAACCCCTTCAACCAAAATAAGAGAAAATTAAGGAGGTATTCTCTCTCTTTTTGGATGATACTCCAAAGAATAAGGGAGTGTGGATCATGCTTACATTACCACCATATGATTCGATTCTACAAAAAAAATAACATAACCAAATTTCTTAAGGAATGGAAGCTATTTATCCTAGCTTGTATCAGGTTTTGTTTAGCTCCCTTTTCTTTTGGTTAGAGTATGAGTAGATTATGTTCGATTATTGCAAAATAAGTTCTTGTGCACACTTTGAATATTCAATTTGGAACATGTATGATTTTCAATGTTTGTACACATTTTTTATGGGCCTTTGTTCATGTTGCACAACCAAGTTTTAGAGAAATTTACATGGTGGAAATAAGATATGTGTGGAAGTTTTGAAGTACATTTAAACCCATGAGATCAGTCAAAAATTATATTTCTCCATGCTTATTCAAAATAATTCGGTGTTTTGGGAAAATTTTAAAGTTTTACTAAATAAATTCAAAGAAATCAGATTTTAAGAGAAGGAATAAGCAATTCCAAGTCAACTCTAACTCCATGCATATCTAGGCATAAAAATTCAAGTTTTAGACCGCTTTTCCAAATCTTTTCGGGATTGACTCCATTCCCAATGAATGCTTCAAGGCTACTTTTCTTCATCATCTAGCAGGAAGATATTCCCTAGAGGTTTCCAAAATGTTATCCCAAATTACACTCCCTTGCAATTTTGGACTACTCACTCAAAATATGGACTTAACCAAATTTTTCTCGGAAATCCACACAAGAGTGGAAGTTAGTCTTCCGTAGAGTGCACAAATGTATTGTTACGTGGGTTCTCGGAACCCACATAATAAAAGGATAATTAGTTTGGACTTGTTCAAACTATGAATTTGGTCTAGAGCTAGAAATACATTTGGTATGGATTTGGCCATACATTTAGTGCGGATCTGGGAACATTTTGTCGAGTTGGAATTTGATCTTATGCAAATTATCCTAACCCATGGGACAAGGAAGAATAGTGGGACTTAGGTGGAATTTTGGTTAAGGAAAGACATAATAAATGATCCAAACATTATACAAAGTGTGTAAATGAAGTGTTCCACAAAATATATGATTCTGCGAAGTAAAAATATTTGACCTCGGTGTTGTGTGATGAAGGGAAAAATATTTGGAATGCAACTAAGTTTGAAAACTGTAGAACACTACAGAAGTGTAAGATTTGTGGAATAAAGAAAAAGTAGTCACAAGTTAAAATTCCATGTGACAAATAATTAGACCTCCATTAGTGTTGCTATGGGTTTTTTACGCATCAAAGAAAAGGAGAAATAATCATGAAGGTAAGCGGAAGGAAGGAAATAAGAAAATATGCAATGATTACAGACACTGCAAAATAAGGAAATAGTCTTCCATGGCATTTGGGTGTGAATAAGATCTGTAGAATGTTCTAAAAGCCAAAAAATATTGAGAAGAGGCCGTAGAGCATACAAAGTATCATTCAAAGCTGAAAAGCACAGAGAGTAGCTGCATAACACTCAGAACTCCTCATTACAATGAAAATCCTCTGAAAACCATGTAAATCATCCAAAGTCCACAAATTATAATAAGGATCCACACCTAACTTGAAGTCACTCTCAACCACCTCACCTACAAAAATTTAATTAAGTATGAGCATCATTTGTCAACTACTGTAAATTTGATGGCATGTGTTATCATCCATGTTAGATGCCCATACCTATCTTCTCATATATAAGGTAATTGGTCCTTGGTGGTTGAATCTCTCTCCTTCTCTCTTCTTCTTCCATTTTCTATAAGTATTTAAATCATCCCATTGAAAACAGATATGGTGGCCAAATTCCTATGAGTTTTAGACCTTTGACTTGGTCTATGGAATGTATTTTTACATCCTTCCATGAACATAATGGTCTATGCATTATTTGAGAAATAACATCTTGTGTCGTGGCTCTCATCTACCTCATACTCATGTTTATTGTGTCTTTCCTCTTCATTCTTCCTTTGGTATGTTTTGTGTGTTTACTACTTACACGATTCCAATTTTGTGTGTTGTAAATGTGTGGGAGGAGTTAGTTTGTGTGGTTCTAGGTATGTGACACATTTTTCTTCCCTTATCTCATGCATTTTCTTACCTTTCTTCCCCTTGTAAAGATTTATCACCCCTTCTTTTCTCATTCTATCATAGCCCCCTTTAGTTTAGGATTTTCTTTTTCATCTCTCTCTCTCTCTCTCTAACCCTAGTCCCCGTGAATGATTAGTTTATGCTTAGATAGATGTGTTTTTATCTGTAGGAGTAGTGTTAACATTAGGTTAGATAGGTAGAGGAAGTAGGACCTCTTTGGAAGTTTATCTTAAGATGCAAGTCTAATAATTAGAGATATTCCCATGTTAGCTAAAAGTATTGGTCTTCCATGATAAAATTTAGGGTGATAATTTTTGGATAAACAGGAACTAAACAAAGTAAAATTTTAGTGGCAAGTCTTTGTTAATTTAGAAATATTTAAGTATTTGAAATTTAGATTTGGTGAATTTTGAGGAGTCATACGGCTTGTTATTTTGCCTAAATTTTATGGGTACAAGTTACTCTTTTTGGTAAATTCTCCTAGTGTTTACACTAATAGCCATATTTTTATATTCAAATTACCACTACCATGGGAATGAAAAATAAATCTACAAAAATACAATAATATACTACTGACCAATAACATTATACTACAATCCAATAACATTATGCTACCGGTTGGCAACATTATGCTATTGACCGATAGCATTATACTACCCGGCTAAAAATTATACTTCACCAAATGTATAAAACCCATTTATTTTTATTTTCCATGTTTTCAAAAATCATTTTCACACTTTCATTAAGTAACATATATAGTTTTCTAGGGGGCATAACATTTTCTATGAACCATAATAAAATATTAGCACTATACAATATAGATGTATGCCCCTAAGATAATATTATAAGAAACTACTGCAAATCTTATTAACATGTATCAATATGTGTATCATGCATTAATCTCAATATACCTCATGAATACATGTGTGTAAAAATTAAAAGATATGTTATCTATCATACCACTATGAAAAAAATGTATAAGTCCAAAAGTAACCTAAGTGTAAAAGTCTTGATTTTATATTTTTGTAAATATTTGGATTTTTGTATTTTTCATTATGTCAATATTTTTAGATTTTTAATATTGATCTATGTACAAAGAAAGTGGATATAACAAGAGCTACCCAAGGAGAACCTTGTGAAGAGGGAAAGTAACTTAAAAAAGGATAGATATGTGGGCCTCAATGGTGCCAAAGGATGCGAATCAATTGCAATTTGTACCATAGTATTGATGCATGCCAAAGAAGGTATGGGAAATTTTTTTGATTAAGTAGATGCATTAGTAGTGTATAAAGTAGAAGACCTTGAATTGATATTTTTATTAGAATAGTGTGTCTCGAAGAGATTGTAATTGATTGATATTGATTTTGGTTGATGTGGGAAAGCCATTGTTATGGAATATATGTGATATATCATGTGGTGATGATAGTTAGAGTTATAAATATGAATAAAAATAAATAGAAACATGATCCTTCCCTAAGGTATATAGGGTCAAGTATAGTGTAATAAAACTTATTCTTGGAAACGTAGAAAGGAAAATACAATCATGCCCCCGAGTATTGGTGAAGGTATCATAAATGGTGTAGAATCAAGTATTAGAGGATTATACATGTAGAACTAGTAAGGTAAATTTCAAATTCCTAGTTTAGATTATGAATTTGATAATATTGGGAAAACTATGGATGATATTAGCAAGAATTTTAGATTGATCAACACAAAAGCTCTAAGGCCATAAGGGATAAATAAATAATCATTAGTATTGAAGAGATAGATGTTGAATTTATGCAGAGCCTTACTTGGTATATCTATGTTCTTTTCATCACCCCTATAAAATTTTTTATTATTTCCCCTAGTATTGTCTTTCTAGGGAAGATATGTATTGTTAACTTGGTACTATCATTGAATTTTTCCTTCATATTACCCCCATTAGGGATGGGAACCATGGTGATATTATATGTTATAGAATTAAACATTGGATTAAATTGATATGTGCATATGCTTGTAGATATATACAAATGATCATCATCATTAATCATGTTTAGAGAATCACATCCACATGTAGTATATGCCACCTCACTAGTAGATGGCAAATGAATAAGATCATTTTTATTTTCGTTATATAATGGATATAATTATTTGAGTTAGGATTTATTCCATGTTTTTATGAATAAGTAGATATATCCACATATGACTCACATGGTTACTGAATTTATTCATCATTACTAGCATCAATATCATATTCATATCCTCCGAGGGGATTGAAATCTAACATGACCAAATGTTTTTCGACATATCAAATATTTCAATAGAATTGTATCGATTTATATCATTATATGAATTATAATTTGTCTCGATTTGTTGTAAAATATTAGATATATATGTAGAATTCATTATTGTGCTTCCCCATAAATGGTCTTGTGTATGTTCTAAGTAATATGAGATGTTGTAAAATTGTTCATAATCAATGTGTATTTCTGTTTGTATAATAGTATGATGTAATTATTTCATTGAGAGTGGATATACCAAGTTTCTCCAAAAGCCAACAATAGGTACTCGAGCTTATAGGTTACTATCAAATATAATAGGAACAAACTAAGTAGAAAGTTATATACTTTGGGTAAGAGGTTCTAATTATCATGTTTTCTTATGATCAAATAAGGAATGAAACCTAGGGCATATGTAATAAAATTACATGCCGGAATGATGTGTTATTCATGACCAATTTCTATTGGGTTTGTGACAATATATAGTGGTAGTTATCTGTGGGGAGCGTTAATGGTTGGAGTAAAAATCCTACAACACTCACAATACTCTTCCCTTTATGATAGGATGCTTAAATCCAAAGTTTGGTGGTAGGATGCCTAAATCCTTAGTACTATTCTAAGCATCTCCAAGATAATAAACATGTACAAGAAAAATGTTATCTTTTCTCTCATGCCATACAAGTATACCTTATCCTCGATTTATTTTTTTACTACACATTCTCATTTTCAAAATTACAAAGTTAAAGTTAATTTTGATTTACCTTGAGCATTGAATAAACTTATTTTCTTTTGTAGGTCTAGATTTAATCGATAAAAATATAGACATAAATGAAACAAGGAACAATCTCAAACATAAGACGCTCCAAAATATGAAATATCCAAGGAATAAATGCAGCATTCATTTCTACTATACACATGAATTTGCCCCTAGGATCCTTATCCTCTCTTATACTCCTCAATTCACATTTTACAATCCTCATTTGGCATGCTAGACGCTACATCTCCCTTTGGAACTCTAAGAAGGTACGCTCTTCCTATCCACTTTATGCTCTTGAATATTTATTCACCAACATAAATTGGGGAAATTTAGACACTAACTGAAAAAATTGCTATTTACATCACTCCTCTAAGTATGTCATTATATAAATGATTCATAAACAAGAAAATAAGACATTAACAACACTTATATTTTGATTTTACATTGCTTTATCCTTTTCATACTCTTATCATTTAATTTTCTCAAATGACTACTTTACTTTTGGACATTGGACAACATGTGACCCATATATGTATATACCTAGTTATATGATCCAAGAATATTGGACAATACCGTGCATTAGGAACATGAGCACCCAAGTGCTACTATCTCATTTGGGAACTTTTCTCCTTTTCCCATATTTTCTCAAATTTTAGATTCCACATAATTTATTAGCCTTTCTAAAACCTATTTTATCACTTTCGTTTGGCCTTTTTAGTTGTTAATGATGAAATTAAAACAAGGGAATAATATATATATATATATATATATATATATATATATATATATATATCATTGACCATTATTAGGGGTTGAACAATTAGGGATATTACTTTTTATCTATTACTTGGGAAAAGAGCAACATGCAATGCATTTAGACTGTATTATTTAATTCATCGGAGTGGATATTTATGAATTCCACCTCAAAAACTCATCTTGGGGTAAATTAATTGTACTCCGCTATCTTGGTGTGGTGGAAAAGGGAAATCTATCTTCAAGTGACACTATTCAATCTCACACACACACACACACACACGAACTACATAGCGTCGAAATGTAGTGCAATGCTAAGTGGAAATCACATGGGCTGATCGTTGAGGTTAGTCCAACTCAAACATATGCGTTAATTGTTTCATCTAATGTTTTCTTAATACTTTTGTAAGTATATATATTTTATTTTATAGGATCAAGTGTGACACTAGAAACATACAAAGTAAAGTGGATGCAATAAAGAGTGAAAGGAAGAAGACAAGTTTAGACCTTAAAAAGACCGAGAAGCAAAGCATTTTCTAAAGCACTAATGCAAGTTCAAACACCAATGCCTGAGCAACATTGTCCTCATTTGGGTTGTTCTATCTGAATTAGTTTCAGATTAGAGTCTTCCAAATGAAGCTTTCTTAGTCTGGAATGATGGAATGTAATAGTTGATTCTATAGATTGTAAAAGGGGTCTTTGGATTAGTATTCAAACCATACTTCAACTCATCCAATGTTCTCTTCTAAATCAACCTAGATTTCTCAAGAATGTGATTTAACATACATAATATTACAATAAATATTTAAATAAAGATTACATCATAACATAAGTAAATAAAAGAAATACTTACAAGAAATAAATAAATAACATGTGACACAATATTTATAGTGGAAAACCCCAATAGGGTAAAAACCACTTTGAAAATAACCTTTTACTTTAGAGAACTTATTTTACATCCAGTAAGATCACCTCCTCCTTTGAAACCCTATTTACCAAGGGTAAAACCAAATCACTTGATTTTACACCTTTGATATATTTCCGAATATATCAAATGAGGACCTAAAGTCCTTTTTATATAAGGTGATCAGGTATGTCTCCCGACCCACCTTTTCAACCTAAAATGGTGACACATACACCTAGGTTTATAATATTTAATATTAGAAATATAATCATTTCATGATATTAAATATTTAACCTAAAGTATATACCTAGGTTAGCATATTTAATAATAGAAATATAAATATTTCATATTATTAAATATTAACCTATATATTAGTGATGGACCCATATACA
The DNA here is from genome assembly GCA_018340775.1 of Taxus wallichiana var. yunnanensis. Classification (NCBI taxonomy): domain Eukaryota; kingdom Viridiplantae; phylum Streptophyta; class Pinopsida; order Cupressales; family Taxaceae; genus Taxus; species Taxus wallichiana. The sequence goes on from CM031242.1 coordinate 402,862,876, forward strand.
TTAAGGGTTCTAGCTGCAGACCACTTAATCATTATGTTCCAACACTCCCCTTAATGTTAAGTGGGATAACATAACATATGCCAATAGATTACCTACCATGTGGTACACTACAAGATTTACAATCCTTAAACCATAAAGGTTTTAGGCTAGCATATTAGTTGAAGGAATTATAACACCTTCATCATACTCAATTTACCTTTTGGTACAAAAGGATTTGGAATCCCAAAGATCATCCCATGATCAAGTGGCTAAGTATGATTTGTGAGTTTTACATGTTCTCACAGTTCTCATAAAAGGTTATTGAACCCAAGCATATAGGATCCTTTTACAACCAAGGACCTCCTTAACAATATGCTTGTATTGATGTTTACCAAGTAAAACTCAATAACACTAAAGAGTTTACTGAAGACCACCTTTAAGATCTTTCTACACTTCTTTCTAAAAAAGAAGTCGAGGAGGTATACATGCCCGAAGGTCTTTTTACACTTTCCTGAAGGTCTTTTTTTACTTTCCCGAAGGTCTTTTTACAAAAAATAAGTTCCATTAGGAGGTGACATTATCATGCACACTCCCCCTCAATGGAAACTCGACAATCCAAGCTTTTCACATGAAAGTGACAAAACTTTGCAGCACTCAAGGACTTTGTGAAGATGTCAGCAACATGCTCTTCAGTCAACATGAACTTGAGATTTATCTCATCACTTTGCACCTTCTCATGGGTGAAGCGTATATGTATCTCAATGTTCTTTGTCCTCTGATGTTGAACTAGATTCTTAATCAAGAGTAATACAACTCTGACCACCACATAGAAGATAAATACTTCCTTTAGCTTCCATGTGTATCTCTACCAATAATATTGTAAGCCACATGGCTTCTTTACTTCTTCCATTGTACTTCTCTGCCTCAAGAGAAAAATGGAGACTATTGATTGTATTTGTTGTTCCAAGTAATGGTTCCTACACCAAAAAACTTGAACACATATCCAATATATTTTATAACACAACATCAAGTATGGTTAGAATCACAAAATCCATATAAGATAGCATTTTCATTCTTATTATAATGCAACCCATAATTGATTGTTCCTTTCAAATATCTAAAAATTATTTTTGCAAGATTCCAATGATCTCTAAAAAGGTTCCTGCATAAACCTTGAAGTAATTCCTTTTGTATATAGAAATATTTGATCTAGTTATAGTTAGATAAATCAAACTATCAACTAACAACGTATATAAAATAGGATCAACCTTTTTCATATGCAGATTTATGATCAATATTTATTCCAACTTCCATTGAAGTAGAAAATGGTTTACAATCAATCATAAGAAACTTTTTCAATACAATGGTTGCATATTGTGTTTTGAAAAATAACAATAGAATGAAATACAATCATACAAATAACATGATGTGAGAGACCTAACTCATTCATTTCAAAGTACTGCTTCAATTTCTCTTTAATCCTATGAATTAAATCAGAATTGTCACCAAACATAAGAAAATCATCAACATATATACATATAATGATAATATGTGAGCCTTATTGCTTAATGAATATATCATTGTTAGAAGAACAATTAACAAAACCTAACAGTTTAAAGAAGGAAACAATTTTCACATACCAAGCTCTAAGAGCTTGTTTTAAACCATACAAGGATTTCTCAACTTACAAACATAGTTTTCTTTACCAGTTTCTTCAAATCCTTTAGGTTGAAACATGTAAAGTTCTTCTTTTAAATCGTAATTCAAAAAATATTTTTCTTATCCATTTGGTGGATTTCCCACCCAAATTGAGTGGAAATTACAAATAAGGCCCTAACAAGTACTCATTTTAGCTACAAGAAATGTCTCAACATAATCAATACCAAGTTTTGAGTGAAACCTCTAGCAATAAGTCTAGTTTTATGTTTGTTAATACTACCATCACCATTATATTTTACTTTGTATATCCACCTAGACCCTATAATACTTCACGGCTCAGGTTCATACAAGGTAATTAATGCATGGTACATATGATGGCTTCTGGTCATTTTCCTAAGGTTAATAGGATTTGAGTTTTCTAACATAGATTGAGCCAATTTAATTTCTTATCTAGGAAGATAAGAGTTTTGAAACATCTATAACATCAAAACATCATCATGACCATTTACTAAATCAGAATCAAAACCATCATTTAGAAGCATTTAATGAAGTAACTTCAAGAGAAGAAGACAACACATGTAAACCTTTCACTAGATTATATCTATACATTTCATATAAGCTTCGATAATTAACATGTCCTAACCTTTCATGCCATAGTTTTGAATTATTCAAACTCTGAGATATAAAACAAGATATATAAGAGAAATCATAAAAATATATAGATCATTTCTTTGAATTCCTTCAGCTATTATACTCTCATTACTATCCTTGATATACCAAGTATCCTTCATGCATGGATTCTAGTTGTGTCCATACCTCTTTCGGATGTTCGATATTACCAATGTGTAGAAGGTACTCATCGTTCACATTACATAGAAAGAGCATCTTACATTCATTGCAAGAATGCATTCATGTTATCTATAATTTGCTTGATGACGGTGGGAGCAACCTAGATCTAGAAACAATCATCCAGAGTTTCCTCGCCATAAATTCTATTTTGACCCAAATGTTGTAGTTGGTTTCATTCAGGATCTGGGTTTTGTCAAGATAGAAATAGTTGGACGTCATTATTTTCCTAAACTTGTAAAACACACCCCATTATAATATACAATGTACCATAGAGTTAGATACATATTTATCGATAATAAAAACAACACTTTTAATAGAATCAGATCTAAATTTTATAGATCTAAAGAAACTATTTGATCATAACTAATTATGTCATTACAATGCATACTAATTAACCTCCCATGATCAAAATAATAACCGCATTATAAAGGGCTCTGCATTATACCCCAAATTTATATAAAAATATTTCGACCATATAGAAGTGAAGAAGAGACCCCTAAGAATGCATAACAACTTCAAATTTTGAAAAAAATTAATGTAGACAAAAATCTATCTAACTTAAATTTGACATCTAAATGACCGTCATAATGGCTTATTTTTTGGTCTATCGTGATGGTCATTTGACCATTCAATTTTAACACAGTTAAAGTTTTTCTAGAACCTACGAGCTTAAATTTGACATCTAAATGACCATCATATTGTCTTATGTTTGGTCTACCATGACGGTCATTTGACCATCAAATTTAATGAAGCCAAAACTTGTTGTGTATTTCCAGAATGTGAAATTCAAAATTTTTTCTTCTGTATAATATTAGGAGGTTATATTTTAACACATTATAATAACCTATTATAATTTATAATGTAAAAATATATACACTTTTTTATTAAAAAAATGTATATAATTTATAGAATGAAAATAAAAAACAACATATAGTTCATAAAAATTATAAACTATAGTATATTTTTTTATTAAAAACACATAACCCTTATTAAAGGGGTTTAAAGGACATAGACTAGGTTAAAAGAATTTTACTCAAGTGCAAGTAGATTTATGAGAGTATAGATTAACTTGCATATTTTACAGAGGGGACAAGTAATTTCACCCGACCAATGAAATAAATTGAAATCCCTATTTTCATGAACCTTGTCTCCTCCCTTCATTTACTCTTAATTTTACCCGCACACATTTAAAACTATGGAAATATTACAAAATATTTTATATAATTCCGCAAGCTAAAAATTTTAAAACTTTTATGTGGCTATAACTACCAATATTTTAATAAATATTTACCACACTTCACGTGGGCCACCAATAAACTAGCCCCCTTTTTTAATTCTCCATTTATACTTGAGAGTTCCACATTTATACCTGAGATATTATCTCATTTTATTCTCCACTCCCACTCTTATATAAAAGAAAACCTTTAAATAGTTTATTTATATAGTTTTTATAAACTATAAGATATAAATGAATGGGCCGCCCCTTACATGGATAATATAAATGGTTAGGGACACATGTTAGGTTTTATTTAATAAGTATTAAGATTTAAAAAGTAATCCCTTCATGGCCAAGAAATAAACACGGGCCCCTTACTAAAAAAAAGTAAGCACTTTGTTTTTTTTAAAACATATATAAACCAAATCTAATAAAATTTATATTTTAAGTGGTTTAAAATAACCATATATATAAAATATGATTCAAACTTAGGTTTGTTTTTTTTTTTAAAAAAACTATATATGCCTAGATTTATAAGTTAAGTTTAAATATGATTTAAACTTAGGCTTAGAATATGGTCTGTTGACTCTTCCCTCAATCCCATGTAATTTTAATATGGTTTAAGCTTTTAATATATATATATTTTTTTTTCAAAACTATATAAATTTTAATATGATGTTTATATAAATTATTATATAAACCTTATTCTATATTATATATATTTTTATTTAAAAATAATAATATAGTTTTCAAATTATATAGGATATAGTTATAGATTAACTATAAACTATAGTTTTTCAAATCAAATCCTTTTAGAGGGGACCAAAGAACACGGGTATGAATTTACCTTCCAAAATATTTAACTTGCAAACATTTGAAATTATAGAAAACATGAAAATTATTTCATATAGTAATAAATCCTTTTTTTTTCGTATGTGATTTTCACGCAGGTAAATATTTGAAGCCCCTTTCACTGTGCACACATCAATCTCCAAACAAACATTAATTCCATATAATTTACAAAATGTAAATGAAATTAAGAATCATATCATATTACATCTCCCCCAAAAAAATTAGGGATTTAAAATTAAAAAACCCTAAAAATTTTTACCGAGAGTTTAATTGCACAAATGTAATGCCAAAATAAATTGGGGAAAAAAGAAGGGGACCAGATACTTTTAAATACCTTTTGGGTTAGTTGAAAAATCCATACAAATTAAATAAATAAAATACAAAACATTTGATCTTAATTTATTTAATTTACCTCGCTCTATTACCATGTTAGAATTTGAGGATTCTAATAAATACGGATTTAATCAACTTACATATTACATAATGTTACAATAAATATTTAAATAAAGATTACATCATAACATAAGTAAATAAAGAAATACTTACAGAAATAAATAACACATGTGACACAATATTTATAGTGGAAAACCCCAATAGGGTAAAAACCACTTTGAAAATAACCTTTTACTTCAGAGAACTTATTTTACATCCAAGTAAGATCACCTCCTCCTTTGAAACCCTATTTACCAAGGGTAAAACCAAATCACTTGATTTGCACACCTTTGATATATTTCCCAAATATATCAAATGAGGACCTAAAGTCCTTTTTATATAAGGTGATCGGGTATGTCTCCCGACCCACCTTTTCAACCTAAAATGGTTCCTTTATCACTCCATCTAGAGGAAAACCTATATATAAAGTTATTAGAGATAATGAGGGATAGCTCCATCATCAAGGAAAAAGGCTAGGACACCTACATCACACTTCATAGGGGAGGGATTTTATTCTATTCCATGTTCATATTATATTACATTTTCTACACGTAGTTATTGCTTACATTACTTCTCAAAGTACGACTAACAAAAGAGCAACCTAGGGCATGTTCACACACACTTGTACATAGAACTACATCAAGTTTGAGATGTAGTGCAATGCTTAGTTAGTAAGTCCACCATTGTGGTAGTTGAGGTCAGTCTAACCCCTTCATAAGTAATTTTCTTTTTTAGGGTTTGATGTTTGTTTTGGAGTCTTGTAGGTCCTTCTTCCATCTTGAGTTATTGATGACATCCAGGAATGGACTTTGAAGTTGATGCGATAGACAACGAGTATTTCAGATCACCTTTGACCTGTGAAGATATGATTGAGCTTTTACGCAGACCGGGGCACCCAGATTGCGAGACTAGAGTGCCCACAGTGCCCCAATCCTCTTCTAGGTGCTCCAGTCTAGCTAGATTCTCCATCTCCATCCTTCTCAACACTTCGCATAGTTATTCCTGATTCTAATTTTTCCAGTCTCCTCTGTGACACAAACCCACGAGAATCTATTATCAGCTGAGTTATTTCCTCTTCCTTTTTGCACATTAGGATTTCTATTTTCATTAGTTTTATTACTTATCTCATTTACATGTTGTTTTAGTGCATTTATTTGTTGTGTTTATATGTCCTCCTAGATTATATTAACTATCCCTTACTACACTAGTTAGTTAATTTTAGTTAATCATTTTGGTGAACCCGACCTCTTATCATGGCTAAAGATAATCCTTCTATATCTCCAACCATTTTGCAGTTTGATATTTTTCATCGTGCCTTTGTTAATACTCCAAGTGATTCCTCTTGTTATCAACCTTGCCCTTCACTTATTTATTTTCCATATTTGACATAGATCATAAATCTCTAGATGATGTTATTGTTGCTTATATATGTACCATCGATCCTCATACTAACACATAGTTCCTAGAGGAGGCACAAGCTCGTCAACCTTATTACATTCACCTAATAGTCCTCCTACCTCATATATAGATGATTCTCTTGACACAATCTTCATTCCTACATCTCCCTCTTGTGTTATTGGGCCACAATCTATTGAAGCTCCACATAACTTCAAAGATAATATCTATATGGTTGATGTTGTTCCTTCCACTTTGTCACCATCCCCCGCTATTAAAAATGTTATAGTACTTTATCTTTGGATCCATTATAGACCACTGTGTTGCTTCACTTACCCCTCCATCATGTGTTCCTCGTCACATATCACCGCTTGACCTCACCTGCACACTTTTTATAAATGATTCTTATTGGGAACACATACCACTTAACACTTTCTACAATGCCACCACATATTCATATGAAGGTCTTCTTCGGATTGGTTTTTCCTTCAAGGACCTCCATTCTCCCTTATATGATCCACATTTATATCATGGATATGTTATTCTCATAGCTGTATATGGACTCCACGTTTTCCATCTTTTTTGCAACTTATGTGTTATCATACTTCTTCTCCACTTACTCTCGGCCACTCTTTGCTAGATTATATTAGAGGCACACTTGACCCTACTCATACTGATATATCTTTTCCTATGTCATTTGGTATTGTGTGTATTTGTAATAGTTCCTTTCTTTTTTACTCACCTAATTTTTCTATCGTGGTATGCTCATGGATGTCCATTGCCTCCCTTTATTGATGAACAATATGCCATGGCAATGTATAACTTACGTGTTCATGGTTATCTGAATGACCAACTGGAAACAATTTCTTATCAGGTTTCTCGTGTTGTTCCATATGATTTTGATAATGACCATGATTATATTCTTTATGAATTTATATGTTCATATTACTCCTCTTGTGTACACTCAGGGGGCATAATACTCACACATCCCCCCATCATCATCACATTAGCATAGGTGCATACATCATTTGCACATTACCACACATTCACATATTCACCACATACTCATATCGTCCATTACCGATGACAAACTCTTGTGATTTGGTTCACACTTGACTATTGAGGATTACTACACATGAACCCCCACACGGTGGACTATAGGAATTACACATTTCACTTCATCACACATCACACATTATACATTCTACATTTCATTTACAATGTTTATTTTTCATTTACATCTTTACACCTCATACATCATGACAGTCTTCATTAGGCATACTTCATTGTCTACGTATCTTACATCCTACACACTACATTATTCGTTTGTCTACATACCATACATACTACACCGCGTATTTTCACACATATTCTACATATTCTACTATTCTTCATCATATAGGAGTCTAGCCTTATATTACTATTCTATCTACATACATTACATGTCATTCTATACATTACACCTTACACATTCTACACATCTAGCATTACACTCTATATACTATATGCTCTTAGGTACACTACACCTATTACACTATACACTATACATTGCATTATTATACATCACACATAGTCACCCATTCTATTCACCTTACATTTTTACACATTTTATACATCTTGCATTGGCACATGTACATATTCCACTCATCACATGGTCGTTTATCATCACGCATATTGCTTTGTCTTGTACATGTTGCACTCACTACCCGATGACACACTTTAGTTCCTTAGTCCATACTCAACTGCTAAGGGTTTATAAATCAAATGGACCTTACACATTTACTACTCGACCTTTCACCATGTGACATTCCTAGGCTAGTGACATACGATTTAGGATAAATTGTCACCTATTCTATCATTTTGTAGTGGTATACACCTTAGGTTACATCACCACTCCCATCTATTCATCTATTAGTGACATATGCTTTAGGATAAATTGTCACCTATTCTATCATTTTCTAGTGGTCTACACCTTAGGTTACATCACCACACCATCCTTACATTTTTAGTGATATATGTTTAGTGCTAAATCATCAATCATCCATTCATCTTATAGTGATATACGCTTAGGATAAATCATCACTTACACATTAATTTTGTAGTGATATACGCTTCAGCTATGAGGTTCATGCACATCGTTGTTATGTCACATCTCATCACTATGGCTACACATTCCTCACAGTGCATTAGACACAACACACACACTACTCGACCATTTCCCAATGACGCACTCTCATTTATGGTTCATTCTTGATTGTTGAGGGGGAAACCAAAATGAACCTTGTTACATACATTTCCATCTACTCTGGGGCATGCGGCCCCTAACATTCCATCTTGCATGCCCTTCCATCCATCCACAACATATTACATACTAATTTTTATTTTACTCTTTCTTACTTTTACTTGTTCATGGTCATTTATTACACATGCTAGTAGATTACTTCTATATAATTTAACTATATCATCCACACAAGCGTGTTCACATCTTTTTCTAATTTTTATCACGAGATATAAGTATCATACACAAAAATGGATGCTCTCCTTTTAATCATTCGATGCTCATCGTTGGGGGCATCCACATTCATTTCTCACATGTGTTATTGTTTCATTGCGTACTTAGCACTTTACATTACTTGCTTATACATGGTTTTGATATACTAGCTATCTTTTTAACATGCTAATGGGTGCTTCATGTGAAACATTTTTTATGCAAGGATATTTGTTTCCATATTTGTTTGTTCCATTGTTTGTTATTGTTTGTTATTGTTTACAGGTCTTGCCCTATGTTTGGTGTGCACACTTGTTTGTTTAATTACAAATGATGATGGCCTTAGGTGTCTTGTAACATCATGAGTGATGTCCCATGTTTGTATCCCACTTTGTGTGACTTACTTGTCTTCTTGTGTGTTTATATTACTTTATTCAAGTAGCTTACACATTGTTTGCATAGCTTATACATCGTTTTCTATATGCATGTGTGTTTCCACTTGTTTTTGGCTAGCCTTATTTTTGTGTGTGCCTTGGTTTCTACTAAGCACTTTTCAAGGTTACAGAGTACATGTAGTTGGTCCTATTTTGGGGTTGAATTTATCCTATTAGCAACATTGCATGCATCCCCAAAGAGGGGGGCATAATTTGGGGTTTTACATACTAACAAAAATATTCTGCACCGATTTGGTCGGATTATATTTACCGAGAGGGTTTAGATCAGTTTACAAACCCCATACACAATGGATTTTATAGAACATGGTGTCCTTAGAATCTTGGGAAGTAGTTACAGACTTGGAGGTTACAGTGGGTGTTCCTCTCTACACTACTTTGGTCAAGTGTGTAGTCGGATCACCCAAAAACCAAGATGATACAAAGATCTCTACACACATTCATAAAGCGATTAGAGCTAGGAGGACATAGATCATTTCCTCCCTACACTTCTTTGGCCTATGGCATGAGATTGCCCAAATAACTCAAAGTAGATGATATCTTTCTATAATATCCTTCTCAACATGGATCAGGTGCACATGTTCCATTTACATTTACATTTACATTTTCCATTTACATTTGTGTATTTTACATTTACATATACAAGCATCTTTTACATAGCATTTGTTTTCACTTACATACATACATTTTTGAGTACTTGCTCATTTTCTCCTTGTAGGTCCGACCATATAAAAAATAAGTAGTCAAATGGGGCAACATCAATAACAACATCAAAAACAACACTCTGCTGATAGTAAAAATGCTTTACTAACCATGGAAGTACACTACACACCGTAGCAGCTACACACGTGTTCCACCCTAAGTTCACTCTCATTAATTTTTCTTTGCACATTTTTCATATTTATTTTCCACTCTCCTCCATCTTTTTTTCATTCCATGATTTTTTCTAGTCCTTCAGCATGCCTTCTTCATCACTCTACATTGGTATTAGGAACGCATCTCTATTTACTTTATTTTACCGACCTTTGTTCACCAACATAAAGTGGGGGAAAAATTTAGTCACAAAATCATGCATTTTAGAAATTTATTTATCCTGGTATCATACTACTATTTAGAAGGTTATTAAGTGAAGAAATTTCTAATTAACCCCCATCTTTTAGCCATCTTGTTTTATTTTATTGCATCATTACCGACCTATTGCACCCAAATACCCAGTTAGATTCTTTCATCCCATGTTATTTTAGCCTTAACTGGGGCACCCAAATTAGTACTGGGGTGACCATGGGTGCCCTAGTCCCACCATGGGCACCCCGATCCTTCTAGAGATTTCTTGTCACAATTTTGGATCTTTCTAGCCATTTGAGATCTTTATCTTTCTTGTGGTCGGCCTTTTTGGGGTTAATTACAAAATTAGACCAAGAGAACCCTATAAATATAAAGTTATGAGACCATAATGAGAGACCTAGCATCACTTACTATTATCACTCCATCTAGATTTTAATCCATCTACTATATTAGATATCACTTGCATCCACATATATCCATCATCAAGGCACAAGGGTAGGACATCTCGCATCCCACTTCATAGGGGAGGTATTTTATTAAATTTTCTACATGTAGTTATTAGTAGCTACTTCATAAAGTGTGATTGGAACAAGAGGACCTAGGGCATGTTCACACAAACTTGTACATAGAACTACATCGGGTCTAAGACATAGTGTAGTTCTTAGTAGATAAGTCCACCATTGTGGTAATTGAGGTTAGTCAACCCCTTCATATGCATTTTTCTTTTTTAGGGTTTGATGCTTGTTTTGGGGTCTTGCAGGTATTTCTTCCATCTTGAGTTATTGGTGACATCTAGCACAAGACGATGAAGTTGATGCGATAGAAAATGAGTATTTCAAATCACATTTCAACCTTGTGAAGATCAGATTCAGAGATTTTACATAGGAAAAGGTCCCCAGATTACAAAACAAAGCACCCACAAGAACATCAATCTTCTTCTAGGCACTCCAGTCTAGCTAGATCCTCCAACTCCATCATTTTGGAACTCTTGAAGAGTAATTCCCGCTTACGATTTTTCTAGTCTCCTTCGTGACACATTCCCGCGAGTAGGTATTATCAATTTGATTTTTTCCTATTCATTCTCACACATTAGGGTTTCTATTTTCATTAGTTTTATTACTTATCTTATTTACATGTAGTCCTAGTCCATTCATTTACTATGTTTATCTATCCTCCTAGATTAGATTAACTATCCTTTACTATACTAGTTAGTTAATTTTAGTTAATCATAATGTAAAGCTGGTAATTTTAAACAACCCTCAAGGTGTGTAAAACACCTCTCAAAAATGACATGTAAGAGGCATATCTAAACATCTTTTTGTTGTTATACTATTTTTTTTTCAAATTTCTTGTTCATAATGAAGTTAATGCACTAGCTACCAAAGAAACTAGTAACTTAGGAATGCTCGAGGGTTAAAGTTACCTCAAATGTGATGCTTGATACGGGTGTTAAATGATGGATCTTCATTACGAGACTCGCGAATAAAATAGACCTGAAAATGAGATTTGATTAGATAGATAGACAGTGGGCTACCCAACTAAGTGGATCCAGGAAGATTTTGAATTCCTTGGTGGATGTCAACCCCCATTTGTTTAGAAAGGATGAAATAAAGAAAGTATTGTCAGATAAGGTAACAACAACACACTGAATCTAGAAACCGATTAAGATGGATTTAAATCTGATTCAATTGAAATAACTACAAAATAGTTATTGCTTGGTTTGGGTCGATGGTGACCCGAATGTGTAAAGATAGGTCAACGGTGATCTAGGAGGATGAGTGCGAGCCTATAGATAAAATATGAAGACCTCCAAGTTCGAGAGTGATCTAGAATTTGGTCGGGACTGTAACTTATGTAAAAAGATCTCGTAAAAGAGAACTAGATGTAGAAAAGTAGGATAAAGGATGGAAAATTGTAGTTAGGATAGGTTCTGGATAAACATGGCTATGGTTGACGGTGAATAGGGAGGATCAACAAAGAATGGAAAGGGAAAATCCAAGGATAAAAATATAAAAATGGCAACGTATGAAAAAAAAGAGCTATAGGAGAAGGATGGTAAGTGTTTTGAAGCTACTTTGTACTGTAATACATTAGAAACAAAGAATATTATAAAGATATAGAAAGGAATATGATAATGATAAGAAGATCTCACGAACAATGATTATGAGCAATGCAAGCATGCTAGAGGGATGTCTAAGAGGTCTGTGGATTTATGATAATTGCTCATTAATGAGGATGCTCAGGTGGGAGAAATCTTGAGGCTTGCATGTATCCTATTTATTGCTCGATGTGTAATGAAAATAAAACACCCAATTTATAGGGGTTGACGGTGTTTGGATTTGATCACCACCGATTACGAGGAAAGTTTCCCCAATGGGCATGATTTTCTTATTTTGACAAGATTTTGGTTTTTTAAAGATTGGGTGAGTGCTTTAAAGCATTAGGCAGGAAAGGGATGAGATATGGGTAGTTAGGGCATAAAAATAGATAGGATAAAAGCTATAAAAGAAAGGGGATTTATGTGTAGGACAAAAGCATCCTAATTAGAAGGTTGGTTAGGGAAATGAGAATTTAAATGATTAATTAATGTTGCTTAATTAATTAATGAGGATTGGATGGGCATTTGATTAAATTAAATTAACAATTAAAAATGCACATGTAGGTGAATGAAGGCATAGATACCAATTTTAGGTGTCTACATTTTGCCCCTTTTTGTTGAGTGGTTTGCGCTAGAAAGCCATGAGAAAAAAAAAGAAGGGTTGGATGAGGATAAAGGATTGATGATAATATCCCCTTCAAAAGGGGATCAATGATGTCAAAGGAAATCGATGAAGCATTTGAAAAAAGGTATATGAAAAAGGGTGGGTGGGTGATGAAAAGATGGGTGAAATCATAACCAAGGAAAGATGCCCCAGGAAAAAAGGATCACAATATGGATAAAAATAATGGTGGTGACTCCAATATCACATCGATAGAGGACAATTATAGTCTCAATGGAGATGGGCTACAACATTCTACAGAGTAGTGAGTGGGTGAAAATCATGTAGTATGGATGTAGGTTGAGATGGCCAACGGGTCATAGGAAATTCATCAAAGTATGCACAACTATATGCAAAAGGGTATGCAAAATCCTTCGTACATGAGGAATCGATCGAATAGGTATGCATCCACAAGGGATGAGGATGAATGATATGGTGCCCAATGGGACACAAAAAATGGCCGATAAGGAAAAATGAAAAAATAAAGTGATGAAGTAATATGCCCTTAAGGGAGAGAGCATGGTCACAAAGGCAAATAAGGAAAAGTCAAATATGCCCTAAGAAGTATGCAAAGGAAAAAAAAAATATGCCCCGAGAGGGGAAAAGCATGGCCACAAAGGTGGAATTTGATGAAAAATAATGATTCCCCAAGGATGTGCACGAATATAAACACAATAATGGACTTTATATAATGGATGTAATGTCAAGATAAGAAGATGAAAATGGCATCAAAGGAGGACTTCATGCATGGATTGGATAAGATCATAAAAAAAATACCCAAAAGATGAGTGATTATAGCAGAAAGGTGGACTTAGGGAATAAATATGATTAGCATACCTAAAGGAAAAAGATATGGCCACAAATGTGGACTTGAAGAGTTACATATGCCCAAAGGAAGAGTGATTATGGCCATGGGTGTGGAATTTGAGAGCCAATAAGATTAAAATTCCTAGAGGAAATAAAAATATGGCCACAGGATGTGGACTAGAGAGTATGTATGCCCGAGAGGAAGAAATAGCTGAAAATGTTATATGTGAAAAATTCCCGGAGGAAAATAGAGATGATTCCCTAGAAAGGATGAAAGAGGGAGAAATCCCAAAATGGTTACTGCTAAGGCTAGTCAATGGTGATCGAAGGCCAATCGGGGGTGACCAAATGTTGGTGGGCTATATAAGCCGAGGATCATTGGCTAAAAATGTTTATTTTCATGAGCAAACTTAACTGAGAGAGAAAAGTGAGAAAAGAGAGTGAGAAAATAGAGGCCTCCTGGAGCTGCGAGGAAATGCGAGGTGTACAAAGGATGGTGAGGAAGAAAACTTGTGTGTTTTTTTAGTTTAGTTTCATTTTTTTGTTATTTTTTACATTTTTTGAAAAAAAGGATGACGTAGTGGCGAGTTAGTAGGTAGATGGTCAATGTAAACCCAGCCCTAAGGCACATTGATTAACCCTAAATGCATCGACCTAACTTGGGTCGACGCGTTGAATAGGGTTAGATTGGATAAAAATGGATTTAGATGGACTTTAATGCACTTTGGATGAATTTTTGGATCAGAGGTCTAATGTATGCATGCTTTGCTTGTGATTGTAGGCCAGAGAGACCTTATATTTGAGAGATCAAGTGCCTTCTCTGTATAGGTAGATCAGAGGAGATGTGATAGATGTCGAGTGGGATCACTTGGCTACATTTGGATTAGGAGGATTTAGATACTATTAGAGGATCCACAAAATGGGATGTGGGGCTTATGATTTCTTTGGTTGAGAGGTGGGATAGGAAGACATGTAAATTTTTGTTAGGAAAAGGAGATGACTATCACCCTGGAGGATGTGTATCGATTCTTAAGCTACCGATACAAGGGGGAGAAAATAGTTCCCATTACTAGTGATGATAGATTGGCAATTTTGATGCGGCTATTTGGAGCCGATGCACCCCATATTAGATTTTATTTAGGGGATTTTTCCTATGAGTAGAGATATGAGGTGGGGTGGCATGTAGCCAGTTGATTTTCATGGTGATGATGGTAGTGTCCTATGTTATGCTTTTCTGGACTCATGAGGAGCTTGGTTTCCATGGGCGTTAACTAGTGTAGTGGCTGATATTGTTGATCATGGGACTGTATTCTCTTTTGGGACTACACTATTGACTTAGGTAATAATGAGCTATTTGGATAAAGGGTGGGTAGGAGGTCAGGGTTGGATGTAGGATTATTGCTTCATTGATGGGCTTACGAGCATATTGATGTGATTAGGCCATCAGGGCTTCCATGGGTCACAAGAGACAATATTCAGTTATCAATTAGATTTTTGGGATGGAGGGCTATCAAGCCTTCAGAGATAGGGGAAAGAGAGGGGTGGATTGGTATGTGGATCGGCTCAAAAAGATGGATGTTGATCAGATTAGGTGGTGACCATAATGATTTGCCCGCATGGCTAGGGGTAGATCATAGTTTGGATGAGAGATGACGAGGTGGGTGCAGGTGATACTACTGGAGATGATTGAGGCCATTCAGTTTGACAAGGTGAGATGAAAGTTTGGAGTCATTCATTAATGAATCATAACCCAATTTTATATAGGAGAGGAGGAGTTAGATAGAAAGCTATCAAGTCCTACTATGGAAGACCCATTGGAGGAGGAGGTTACACTGTGGGATGATGAAACGATGTTGGAGTAGGAGAAGGACACTCGATTGGCATATGACAACATGGGCAGCTCGGGTGGTTAAGGAGGGAGGAGAGGAGGAGATAGAGGAGATGGAGGTTGAGGTTGAGGCAGCTCTAGAAGGCATTGAAGATGGATCATGAGAGACTCTATAGAGATGGCATGCTTGCATGCCGAGATATATCAGATGAGAGTAGAGAGAGATACAACCTTACAGTAGTGGGATGTGGTCACTCAGGAGAGAGACCACTACTATAGGTAGAGGTATGCCTCTTTGGGCCCATTTTGGAGATTTGGCTACTCTTGTAGTGACAAAGTCTGGTAATTATGTTCAAGGAGCACCACATGGATCAAGACATATGGAACCCCTTGGCATGATTGGGATGGATAGGTACTTAGTATTGGCCACTGAGGCCAAATATTATGAGGAAATTATGGTCCATAGATACCTCAAAGGCTGAGATACTAGGAGTATCTCCATAGGCAGACAAAAGGTGGAGCTAGGTTGTCGAGGACTACAAATAGTGTAGCTTAGCCATGATAAGAGGAGGGAGGCCATGAGGGTGACAATGGTGTGTAGGGTTCAAGTGTTGTACCTACCCTAGAGGGAGAGGACTTGAGAGCCTCAGATATTAACTTCACCGATTTTGATAGCATTTCTACTTTGAGGAGCCCCCTAGAGGGATGGGATGTATTGAGATACATTTTGATATATGATATATGGTTTTTTTGTGGATTATCATGTGTTCATTATGTGATGTGATGAATTTTAATTTTGATGTGGTGATGATTTTAGATTATATGTCATGATGATAGCTTTTAGATTAGATGTGATGGTGATTTTAGATTGTATGTTTTTTTTATACTTGATGATGATGGTGAAATAGATGTATGATTAGATTGTTATCTTAATGTGCATGTGTATGGATGATGATATAAATGTGTGATGTGGTAATATGTTTTGTGTTTAAATTTGATCATGATGATTAGAATGTATATGGGTAAGATGTGATGGAAAAAATTAATAATGAATGTGATTAATGATGGATGTAAGTTTAAATAAATGTGTTGTAAGATAGATAGATAACATATATGTGATTGAGATGAAGAAACATATGTATTGAAAGATAGATGTGATTGGATTAGGATAAAAATTCCTCAAAATGGTGGAAACTTATATGTTTTAACAACACTACATTATAGTAGGAATGTGTAAGGAAAATATGCCTCCGATCGCATCGAGAGGTAAACAAGAGGAGGATCAGGTAATGTAAGGCACATGTGACCAACACTAATGCTAGCAAATAACCAACGATAGTTAGTCATTTCAAATATCATAAGGAAAAAATGGATGAGATGATCTCATAAACCTAATGTTGACATGACAAAAGGGGTTTGAGATGTAACTTGTACAAAGGAAAGAGGGTTCTCTAAAAGTGGTTCCCTAAACTATGCCCCAACTTTGGGAAGGGGAAGGAAAAATTTGATCAATGCGGGAAGCTTTCTTAGGATGCTAATAAAATGGAAGGTTGATCAATGTGGGAAGCCTTCAAATTCCATAAGGAGTAGCCATCCTTCAAGGGTATGGTCTACTACAATATATATATATATATATATATTTATATATATATATAGATGGAAAGAATAAATGATAGTCATCCTTCGAGGATCGATCTATTTATTTGATTTTATTTTGATTTCATGATTTTGATTTTTTTTTTTTTTTGCATGAACAAACTGTCCTTCGAGGGATTAGTCTATTTTTGATAACTTTGATTTTTTATTTAAGCATCCATGAATTTTGATTTTACATGGGGAGAGCTAGGACTAGCTAAGTAGACCACTTAGGAGGGGATAATGATGTACAAGAGACACCCTTGACCCTTTGAATGGCTCTAATAGGTGAATGAGAAGGTGATGGATGTAATGATTATGAATTTATCACCAAAGGGGAGAACCTATCCATAAGGAATATGCAGGGGAAAGATCCATGGTGCCCATATTTGAGGTCACATTTGGGAAGTGACAGAAGACCACATAATTCCAAATCATCACAATGAGAGATGGAAGGGGCTAAGATGGAGGAATTATCCAATGATATGACTAAGGGCACATTAAAAATGTACTAACAATAGAATGGTCGCAAGTGCAATGCGTTAAGTGGTTCCACTTCCGGTTTACATTTAAGGGATGCCAAACAATAATCTCTCAACCCATACTTGTGTGTAATAATGTATGCTATGATCTAGTTAGGGAAAAATTTCCGCATTGGCTCCTTTCTAGAGTAGTGACATTCTTATAAAGCTACGAGGCTTCTGACATTAACATCGTGTTAGGAATATGGGATGAGATGAAAAGTGAAAATAAGAACTAGTGCTTCATATTAGGGAAGTGAATGGTATGCGTTTAAGATAAATAAATGGCCCCCTAGAGGGACAAGATAAATTAGGATTAGATGAGATGAGTTAAATAAATATTATGAAATAGGTTATAATGGTTGGTTTTAGATAAAGCCATGGTGCTTTAGAAGGGAAGCACATATATGGCCACAAAGGTTGTAATAGGAGGAAGAAGATAGAAAGTATGATCAGATAAACTGAGATAGATGAGATAGGATGATGTCATGAATGTGGAAAGGAAGTAATCTATGGATAGAAAAGTCCTAGAAATAAGTCCCCCTAATGTGGGAGGATGAATTGATGAAGACAAGAAGAAATATGCTAAAGGATCAATAATGGGGGAAGATGCTCCCCCAGTGAAAGGGATGTGGATAAGATAATGGATGTCAAAGGATATGGATGTTAGGAGGATGGTGTATCAAGGTGAACAATATTGATGAACAAGGGAGGACCCTCATCAAGAAGAGTGATAGGAGATGATGTAGATGGGTGAAGAGACCTAGGAAGCTGAATGGATGGAGATGCGGTAAAAGGGATCAGATGGGATATGGATGAATAGATGGAGATAAGGGACTCATTGAGGAGGTCCTCTCACTCAATAAGATCATGGACATAGTCTGAAGGGCCTTACAATGCTTGGTTTCATGGCCTCGGAGTGTGATGATAAGCACATATGCAATAGGGATCAAACCATGAGGGATTCGGATGGTTTAGGTCAAAGGCCTTGATAGGTGGGAGCATGATGGAAAAGTCTGAAGAAAATGTTGGAGGACCTCCGCATATGATTCGATGTGGGTACTAGGGAAGGTCCTGTGAGATGGTGTGGATGGGGAGGATGAAGGTGGATTATGTCAAGGTCTAGGTGGTCTAGAAGAAGAAATAACGGTGGATGATTTAGGATTGGATGGTTGGATAGGTAGAGGTATTTTTGATGAGGGTGTTGGTCCTATGATGGAATCAAATATTTGGATTTGGATTGGTTGATTGGTCGCAATGGAGGAGGGGGTCTAAGATAGAGGGATGTGGCCCTAAGATGGAGGATGTAGATTTAGTCTTGATAAGAGGAATTTTGATCTTCTTATGAGGATGCTCAAGGGATCATTATGGAAGGATGCCAAGATTTTGGATTTGAATGGTTGAGGAATGCCCTTGGCATGGATGAAAATGATTTGATAGGAACATCAGAAGGTGATGTTGTGGTAGATGGAGGAAGTAATTTTTGCATGATTTTTCTAAGGAGGATGGGGATTTGTTTGATATGGGAATGTATGGTCATGTGGATGAGATGGGAGGATCACCTATGGTATATGTGAAGTTGAAATGCTCTCCAATATTTCTCAAATGATGTAGGTGGTGTAGAAGAAGAAGGAGATAATGGGGATGTGGTCATGATAGTCGATGCGATAGGTGTGGGCAGAAGCACATAAATAAGAACTAGTATGGAATCTAAGGATGACATGATAGGAAAAGGTGGAAGAGATGTGGATGGGGGAACAGGGTCGACATAGTGGATTGAGTAGATTTAGGCATGGAATCAATAGTAGGAATAGATGTGGATATGGAAATAGAAAGGGGTGTTTGGATCATGCGGTTAATAATGTCTATGTGAGATGGTGTAGATGGCAGATGGGTTAGGGTAGGGATGGAAGAGGGATGAGTGTCAACTATGTTTATTTTAGGTGTCTTAAGAGGCATATAGGTGGATTGGGGATGTGATGGGTGTGATAACAAATGTGGATGTGGGAATGGTATATGTCTAGACACTAGGTGTGGATGGGGGAGACGAGGTAAGTAGGGTAGTCATAAGTGAGGAGATAGGTGGTAGAGATGTCGGGGTCGGTATAGTGTCAAGTGATATGGGAATGGGTAGAGAAATATGTGATAATGATGTCAATGTAAGTGTAGTGATAGGTGTGGATGTAGAGGTAGGTGTGGCTAAGGCTAATGCAGATGTGGTAAGAGTAGGACTGGATGTGGACGTAAGAGAAGCAATAGAAGTAAGGGAGGTAGATAGGGTAATTATGGATATGGTGGACATAGGAATAATGTTTGAAGGGGCCAAGGGTGAAATATCTAGGATGGGAATAGATGAGGAAGTGGGGAAAATAGATGTGGAGGGAGGAACCTGATGTATGGTGTTGATTGAGAATGGTTAAATTGATGTGATGTAGAAGGTGAAGATGAATTTTCTAGTGGGGGATTAGGAAATGGTTGTTTGAAGATGTCATGTGATGAAGATGGAATTTCTTAGGGGATATAGAGCATGGTGATAAGTAGGGTCATGGTAAGATGATGGGGATGGGGCAAGAATGGGAAGGTCTGATACAAGAGGGTCATAAGGGATGTCCCTAGGTGAGACAAGTATGTCGGGTAAAGGGAAATGTATTAAGGGGAAATGTATAAGGTGAAACATGATATGTTAATTGATATCTACAAAGGAGGAAGTCATGGATGGGGTTCTCATGGGGAATATCCATAAGTGAAGTGGGTATGGTGATGTCAGATGACCTAGGAAGGGCATGAGGTAATGGAGAAAAAGATGGTGGGGTAGAAATAGGAATGGTGTAAGGTGATGGGGATAAAGGTGATGGGGATAAAATAGGGGCTATTGGTTGATGCGATCGAGAAGTAGAGGGCTTGCAATGGAGATAATCATAGATGGGGCTAGAGGAAGACCTAGAAGTAACCACTGGTCTGGATGGGGTCATGGTGGACTACTGAGAATTGCTCGAGGAAAATTTGGTTCCATTATTAAATAGAAAAGACAAGCAAACAATTCATTTTTTATGTTTTGATTAAGAATGTGAAAAGAAAAGGGGGTTGTATAACAAAGGACCTAGGAGAAGGTGAACTATGTTTAGTTTCAAGTAAGTTGTGGCTAGGGAATGTCTGAGGTGGCTTCTTGTTGGGTGATCAAATCCCAATCAGTCTACCGGGAAAGGATGTTTTGATGTGTTAATTTGATTTGTGTGGTTTAGGATGTGTGTGATAAATGTGAGATGCAAAATATTGAACCCCTACTTAGACTATATGAGCAAGCAGGATGCAAAAAAGAAGGGTTATTTTTAAGCCAAAACAAAATGTTATTTTTAATGAGAACACAGATAGGAAGGGGAAGTACAATGTAAAATGAGAAAATAGGGAAAAGAGGAATACATGGATAGTGATTTTCCTATTTATTTGCACTTTTGGGTGATGAATGATCAAAGTGATGAACCCAACATGAGCAAAAAATAAAGAGAAGTCTCACGCCGTAGTGTTAGTAGAAAAAAAATTAGAATATTGAAAAGAAAAAGACCACCTAAAGGGTGTCCCACCAAGGCGTGCTAGGAATGTTGTCCAAATTTCTCATTTATAATGAAGTTAATGCACTAGCTACTAAAGAAACTAGCAACTCAAAAGAATGTTGGAGGGTTTATGTTACCTCGGATGTGATACTTGATATGGGTGTTAAATGATGGATCTTCGTTGTGAGACCTGTAAATAAGATAGATTGAAAATGATATTTGATTAGATAGATAGATGCGAGGGCTGCCTGACTAAGCGGTATAGGAAAATTTTGAATTCCTTGGTGGATGTCAACCCCCATTTGTTTAAAAAGGATGAAATAAAGCAAGTATTACATGTAAAAATAACACATTAAATCTAGAAACTGATTAAGATGGATTTAAAGCTGATTTGATTGAAATAACTATAAAATAAGTGTTACAAGTCGGGTTGGAGACAACCCAAACTATGTAAAGGAAGGTCGATGGAAACTTATGAGGATGAATGTGAGCCTGTAGATAAAATATGTAGACCTGCAAGGTCTATGAGTGATCTGGAAACTAATTAGGACCTGTAACTACTATAAAACAATTTATAAAAGAGAACCAGAGGCATAGAAGTAGGATAAAGGATGGAAAAGAGTAGTTAGGATAGGTTAATGGATAAATAAGTCTCTGGTTGATGACAACTAGGGAGGATCAAATGATGACTTTAATAGGAAAGTGAAAAGATGAGGATGAAAATGGAAACTTGTAAGAAAAAGGAGTTATAGGAGAAGGCTACTAAGTGTTTTTAAAGCTTCTTTTACCTACAAGATATTAGAAACAAAGCATATATGATAATATGATAAAGATACAAAAGGAATATGATAATGATAAGAAGATCTCACGAACGATGATCGTGAGTGATGCAAACACATGTTGGAGGGATGTCCAAGAGGTCTGTGGATGTCTCAAAACTACTCAGGCACAAGGATTCTCAGGCTAGGAGAAAGCTTGAGGATTGCATGCATCTAATTTCTTACTCGATGCATAATGGAAAGAAAACACTTGATTTATAGGGGTCGATGGTGACTAGGCTGGGTCACCGCCGACTATGGGAAAATTTCCCCAATGCGCATTTTTATACTTTTGATGGGTTGTTTTTTTAAAGATTGGGAGATTTCTTTAAATCATTAAGCAAGTAAGGGATGAGATATGAATAGTTAGGGCATACAAATAGATAGGATAAAAGCTAGAAAACCAAGGGGATTTATGTTTAGGACAAAAGCATCCTAATTAGCAAAGTTGGTTAGGGATTTATGTGTAGGACAAAATGATGATAGTGAGTGATGCAAACACACTAGAGGGATGTCCAAGAGGTCTCGGATGTCTCAAAACTGCTTAGGAACAAGGATTCTCAGGCTAGGATAAAGCTTGAGGCTTGCATGCTTTTGATTTCTTACTCGATGTGTAGTGGAATGAAAACACTTGATTTATAGGGGTTCGATGGTGACTGGGCTGGTTCACCACCCACTACGGGGAAAGTTTCCCCAATGCGCTTGTTTTTATACTTTTGATGGGTTGTTTTTTTTAAAGATTGGGAGAGTTCTTTAAATCATTAAGCAAGTAAGGGATGAGATATGGGTAGTTAGGGCATACAAATAGATAGGATAAAAGCTAGAAAACCAAGGGGATATATGTGTAGGACAAAAGCATCCTAATTAAGGTTAGTTAGGGTAATGAGAATTTGAATGATTAATTAATTAATAGGAATTAGGCATGTGAGATATTAAATGATTAATTAATTAATGTTTCTTAATTAATTAATGAGGATTAGATGGGCATTTGATTAAATTAAATTAACAATTAAAAATGCACATGCGGGCGAATGAAGGTATAGATACCAATTTTAGGTGTCTACACTAATGCAACCTCTCCCTCATCCTATGGTGACCCCTTTCCAACATATCTACATCATTGATAAATTTGATGATCATGTTTGCTATGTGGGGTTTCTAAACTGCTTGTAAAATAGTTTGTCAAGAGCAATCGTTTTCCTATGACCGAACCCTTCGTAGAAACCACTTTGTATTTTATGCATATCGATCTCGGAAGAAACATTTAACCATTTGAACCTCTTTGTTACTATATGTATAATATTGTAACACATTTCTTTTACATGTTTCCCTCAAACAAAAAGTTTAATGCACCTATTCGAATCCTACTTGGCTTAGTTTGTTGGAGAGAAAACATTAAATTTCATCTAATAAGCTCGAAAAGTTGTTGTTTGAGACTCGATTACTAGTTTTGGACACTTGTAATTTTATTATGATTTTCTCTATAGCTTTGCTTTTGGGGTCCTACACATTTTTTTAGGTCCCTTTCCATTGCCACTTGGGCTAGTTTATACAACAACGCAACAAAGGTCTGTGGACCCTCGTTAACTCTCTAAGGTTTGTTCAATTATTAAAAAAGAAGTTATGTTTGGATTTACCTATGATGAGTTGAAAAATGAGGTTTAGTACACTCAAAAATAATGTTAATGGAAACTCGAAATCGTGTAATTTTGCATGTTTACAAGATCCATGTAGCGATAACATGAACAAGAACTGTGTTAGAGGTCGTAAAACTTGTATTAATATAAAAAAATTAAAATTTGAATGTTATAAATCAACATGGATTGTTTCATCCCTCCCACTCTTTAATTATGGAAATGGTTTTTTTACTTTCATTAAACAAGTGATCACTGCTTTTTCTCCAATCTCTATCTAAATCCTGAAAAGTTGTCTTGAATTGATAAGTATGGAAAGTGAATATTTTGTTCTCTCTCTAACTTTGAATTTATTTTAGATTTTTGTTAGCATGTTAGATGGGAGGGGTGGATCCATGCCAATAATTTATTTTTACCATGTTTATAATAATCTAATAGGTTACTGAGTGGGATGTTTGTATTAGAATGATTGTTGAAAATCTAAGTGTAAAGATACCTATAACTTGAATAATGTGTAATCTTGATAGAATAAGAAAATAATTTTAGTTTAAAAATTGAAATTTTATTATTTAATGAAGAAAGGATCATTTTATCATGTTTGTGTGGTAATGAATGAATTAAATAATATTTTCATTGTACCTTATAGATAAATCACATTGACTAAAGAGTACTTAATCAATTATGATAAATTCTTGAAATTTTGCATAATTATGTATTAGTGAACTTTAACTTGAAAAACACTTACATCATAAACTTCAAATGAGATAACCCTAACTAGTAATTGATTTTTGAAATTAATGGTGTTAAGGATTGAAAATAATGTGGTGCAATACTTGAGAATACATGCCTTTAATGAAGTGAGAAATATGAAAAATTTAAGAAGAGAATGTATGCCCTTAGCGTATGTCAATTCTTGTATGATCATATATGAATACCATGTGCTCTTTTATTGATACCTAGTAAGAAGATCTTGCAGGATAAGAATATCGTATTTATTCTAGTGTGGACACCATTTTAGGTGGTTAGGTGCACTTCTTAGTGCACCTTGGAATAAACTTAGCATAGGATATATTAAGATACTTCTTATGGGCTAAATTAACTTATAATATATATATATATATATATATATATATAATGAATTTAGACCTATAAGATGTATCACATGATGATGATAAAACTCGATTTCTTTCCCCTTTAACATAATTGTAAAGGGAAACTTGAGCCCGTAATTTTAACTCAATATTAAGACCTCGTTATGGTAATACTAATAAAACAAATGATTCCACTTAGGAAATAACATGGAAATTTATGGGAATTTGACACAAAATGATCGTTCTTTGAATTTTACACATTCTATAAATGATGTGAATTAAATGAGTAAGCTTCATAAGTTAACTACATTAAAGTTCATGTAAATAAGACAAGTGTGTTCTTTGTGAATTAAGGTTAAAATGAAACAATAAAATTATATTTTAACATGATAATATATATTCACGTATGTTAAATACTTTTCAAATTAATGTTGTAAAGAAAATTCACCCAATGGTAATAAATATGCAACCTTTTGAAAAGTGGGTACGAGATGGATGTCATCCTTTTGTCCTTTCTCTAGATTGTGGTTGTTCTTTTATAACGAGAACCACTTTTGAATCATTTAGGAAATGACTCTTAGGGAATCACGTAGGTAAAATCATTTATAAGATTGGCCTAATGTATGATAATGTTGAGGGAGCCATGTGGTTTAGACCTTTATGGCCAATGTCTTCCTACCTCTTTTGTGATTGAGCTAGACAATGATCCCTAACAATAAAAATTGTAACCCTTATCAAGATGAACTAAAATTGGTCCCTTATACCTTCTCGAAGGAGGTATGTGTATGAGTCCTTGTAGATTGTCTTGAACATTCCTCTTTTGCTCTAAAGGACTTGGGTAGGTGTGTATTCATAGACTTCTTGTTTTTATTTGTGTTTAAGTTTGTATGGTAAAAGGGAATTATGTGATTTCATCCATATTTGTAAAATTTGTCACTCATACGTTTAAAAATAAGATACCATGGTTTTAGTGTTGATTTGGGTTTAATACATTTGTATAAGAGAGGAGGTTCAAACACTTGTACCTAAGGGATAAACTAGAAATAAGAAGTATATTTCTTGAGTCTCGTGTTGAGCGATGTTGGTATGTTATGTTTTATTATTATGGTGCTTCTATGGTCCACTTATTTTACTATTTAGGTGACTCCTTGTGTGCATGTGGTATAGTGGGTCCCCAATTTTATGTTATAGGCTTATACTATGTCAGGACCGTAGAGATCTTCATACTTTGGCTCAATGATTTCCTAGTGCCACTTTGGACAGTAGTACTATGGGTGACCTTTGGAGATAGATATGGTAGTTACCAGGTGATTTGTTATTATCTCTTGAGTTCTATTCATCAGTGGTTATCACCATTGGGTATTGTAAAAGATGATTGCATAAGACATTATCTCATTGGTTCTTGCAGCACTGTTTCTCTTTTTAGAAAACTTGACTTGGCAATTGAATCTTCCCCACACCACTTTGCATACTACATTAAGTATACATTTTTGAATTATCATGGTAGTATCATCAACAAAACCTTAAGGTATCTTATTCTTACTCTTTTGTAATTGAAAATTGATCATACTCATCAAAATGTCATGGATGAACCTATCTCCTTTCTCGGATATTTGACGGTTGAATAACTTCATTGACATGATTTCTATCCTAAATAATGAAATATATATACCACCCAATATTTTTTGATGTATTGAAAAATTTGCGTTATGCTCTGTCTTAGATCTTTAAAACTCTAAACTTTATTGTTACAACCAAAATGATCATTTTGGACTATATGATTTACTAATCACGTGACTCTATAATTTATAACCCTATTAGGAAACCATTTTGTTTTTTTCCAGGTGACACTCTTTGGGTATGTTGTTTCTTGTGGAGATAAATTATCTTTTCCAGTTATGTACATATATTTGGAGATGAAGATTCAGAAAAAATTATGGTAGTTGTTTTATTTGATCAATTATTATGATTATGTGTCAAGATGTGTACTCGATTTTGGTATACCCCTACAGGTGACAACTAGAGGCTACATAGTAATTGTGATTTGGATATTTTTGTTTGTAATTTATTTGTAAACTTGACTTTTTCAGAACCATAAGTTTATTTATTTGAATTATTGGGAAGCTTCGAGGCTCTTCTTTCTTAATTTTTTTTTTTTGTAATATTTTCGTAGTTTGAATGTGGCTACTTTCCCTTTTCTCTTTGGTTACGAAGATTTTTTTTTCATTTTTGTAACTCGAAGATGTATGGTTTTTTAGGCTAGTTGATAATTGTTGTCAAGAATTTTATGTGGATTTTATTACTTGTTCGATGGAATGGTTTTATGTTTTTCATAATGTGTATACATGTTGTATAGGGATACACCCAAGGTATGCTAACCGCATGCTTAGTGTTGGAGGACATGCCATTTTTTTGAGGTAATAGGGCACTATGTTTCCACAAGCATGAGGTGACCTACCATCACTTAGATACATGATACGTATTCCTCCTATGCTAGAGTGACATTTTGATACTTATTCCTCTAATGTTGATATACTCTTATGATACATAACTCACTATGGTTGAGTGAGTTTTATGATACTTAGTCCTCATATGGTGGAGTGAGATTTATGATTCTCATTTCTCCTTGGTGGAGTGGTCTTTACAATATAAAGTACTAGTTGGTGGGTTTGAAATTATTTACCATTGAGATAAATATGATATTTAGTTTAGACTTCATGGTTATGCTTGGGATAGTTCACTCTTTAAATTGTGGTTTCTGGAGGTCAATATACTTTTATGGTATGTTGATTCACCTATAGGATACTTGATACTTTTGCTTGGTTTTTTTAGTTTCCTTGAGAAGTGTTTGACGTACTAGAATATATATTGTTTGAAAAATATTTTTATAATTGGATTTATTAGACACTATATTTGGAGAGATATGTTAAATTCAGTCAAGGGACCCTATTATAGGTGTGTTTTGTTGTACCCTTTTTTCTTTGTGTTGTGCATGCCCCGTTATATACTTATTTATATGAATTATATGATATGAGGACCATGTTTTGGGTGATCTATTACATTCCCCTCCTAGGTATGTAGGTGTCCTCTTCGTGAGGGAATGTGGTTTTTACGGTAATTTTTTTGTGTCATCATAGAATCATAATTTGTTAATGTTCTTTCACCCCTTAGTATGGTGAATGTTATGTGTATAACATTCCTTGTTGGTGAGTGTCATGTTATAATGCTTGCATAAAATGTGAAAAGGTGATGAATGTAAAATGGAATATGTTATGGTTTTAATTCTTAGATGACATTTTGATGTATTATGCTATTGGAAACGATGTGAAAACAATTAACTTTATGTGTTAAAAATGATAATATTAAGGAACATGTAATCAAAGAGTTGTACTTATGGGAAAACTCTTGATTATGTATATGCTCATGAGAAAGCACTATTAAAAATGTTTTTGTTATGACAATGGAATCTAGTTAGATTTCTATACAAGAAAGAAAACTTCCAATCTTTGCGAGAAAAATTAACAATCGAATAAAATTAGAATTTTTGTTTGTTCTCTTTTTTAAATCACGATTTGGAATTAGGGTCTTTGTTGTATATATCTTCCCCCCCGGGTAGATATAGACAAACAGGAGAATATGGGAATCAAAGAACTCAAACCCCGACATTTATTGCATCACCAACAGCCAGAAGGGCACGGGTAAAGGGTGCACAAGAAGAGGTGTTGACACGTAAAAGGATGCGCTAAGGCGCAGTAAAGGGCGCCTGAGAAGAGGTGTTGACACGTAAAAGGATGCGCCAAGGCGCAGGTAAAGGGTGCTGATAACTTGTTGTCGACATGCTGAACGGTGCGCCAAGGGCGCTGATAACTTGCTGTCGACATGCTGAATGGTGCGCCAAGGGCGCTGATAAATTGCTATCGACATCTTCGAACGGTGTGCCAAGGCGCTGATATCTTGTTATCGACATGTTGAATGTGTGCGCCAAGGGCGCTGATATCTTGCTGTCGACATGCTGAACGGTGCGCCACTTTTTGGGTTTGCTAGGGTTCTCACCTACCGCCATATGAGATGAATTAAATGCAGTCTGGAGGTGGTTGGGGTGGATTTCGAATTCCTCTCTTCTCCCTCTCTTTTTCTTCCTATAAATTGTAAGGAGGGGCTTCTTTCTAAAGGTAGTGGTTCATCCTTTCAGCTCTGCCCTCCCTTCTTTTTCTTCCCCAGGGTTGAAAATGGGGTTTGAACCTCCTCCCCTGCTCTGTAATGGCGTTTTTGCCTTTTACCATTGAAATGATGTTCTGTGCAAACTTCTGGAGCAACAAAAACATGTTTTGTGATGCATCTGTCCATCCTTGCTCGTTTTTCACTTGTTCTCTTCTTGCCTCTCTTCATTGCAGGTATTTGTGCATGTTTTAATACTCATTACAGGTTTGGAGCTGTGTTCATGGAGTTTTGGGACATTTTCTGTGTGAAATCTATCCTTGGGCTTGTGATGCATCTGTCCATCCTTCCCATTGCTCACCTCTCTTTGTTCCATGACAGTTTTGATAGATGTTCAACATTCTCCTTCTCTGGTGTATCACCGTTTAGTGTAGGCTTTTGTTCTTTTTCTCTTCTCTCTCTCTCCCTGTCTCCTTGGTGGTTAGATTAGGATTAGATTAGCTTGCCTACACTGGAACAACTTGTGGTAGGTAGTTTAGGAGTAGGAACCAGCCTTCTCTGGAGATTCCTTTCTCATATTTGCAAGTCCCACACTTGGAGAGAGGATTCAATGTTGTGCAATCACACTGGATGCTTCGAATGATCAAACTAGAAATCTGATCAACATCCAGGGGTGCTTTGTGATTTTGCTTCAATAGTTTTGGCACACTGCCGGTGGGACCTTAGAGGTCTTCCACTTCATCTTTGTAGGTTGGTGTGTTCTGTGAAGATTTCAGCCTTTGGAGGCACTTACAAACACATTTGGCGACTCCATCGATCAATAACTCATTCTCCGAGTTGCGAGACTGCTATTTTCATCCATTCCTACCCATCTTTCTTTCTGTCTCTTTCATTATTTTCCATTCCATGAAGTTGTGCAATCATGACTTCATTTCCATCATGGATTTCACATCAACAACAGCAGTATATCACACCTCCAACATGTTTTACAAATCCTCCAAATCAGCATTTTGGTCAAGTTCAAGATCAGCATGCATACCCATATGAGAGCAGTGCCAAAGTCAGTTTGGCTATGAAGTCCATCAAGAGCAAGAGTATGCATATAATGAAGACCATCAGATGCAAGATGCTGGTCTATTGGAGAAAATCCAAAAGATGGAGGTAAACATGGTGCAATCTAGGGCTCAGGCACAAATGAAAGCATTTGGAATCGGTTGCAGAGCACCTTGTCCATGGGTGGGACCTTTTCCAAGGCATTACAGCCCTCAAGAGAAGCTGGACTTCATGATTGCAACACTGCCATCACTTACAAGGTGGATTGAAGGAATAGAGGTATATGAGAGGAGTATTGAGCGACCTTGTCAACGGGTAAGCACGCCATCTCATGCCTTTCTTTTCCTCTTTCCCAATCTATTTTATCTCAGCAGTGTCAAGTTTTAAACTCTCCATCTGCTGTCCCAAGTGTTGAATCCATTTCTCCACCCCCTAGCCTTCCACCTCATCTCGATTCTTCTTTCCTTTTTCCTTCCAAATAGTCATCCCCTCCACAAGAGCTAAAAGAAATACCCCTCCTCCAAAGAAACAAGAGGTTTCACCACCTCCACCACCACACAAAATCATAAAATCAGTTGAGGTACAACCCATCCCTCCTCTTGCATTCCCAATTCCATGTGGGGAAGAAGAAATTGCAAAAATCAGTCATCAAGGACAGCAAGAGGAAAAGCCAAGAAAAGAAGAAATGATTAAGAGCTTAGTAAGTTTGGCTCTTAAATTTGGAATTGAGAAGATTCCTTTGCTAATAAAACCTACAGAAGAGGTTGAAGTCAGAGAACAAATGGTGGTCAGGACTGATTTTGTTACAGCAGAAGAAGAAGATCTTGCAGTCCCAACTTGTCCTCTAGAGCAGCAAAGAGTCCCAACTTGTCCTCTAGAGCAGCAGATTGAAGAGTTTGACTTGACAAACTTCATGCTGGAGGAAGAGTTCTACCAAGAGCAAGGTTGTCTTCAAACATTGGAGGAAGGAGAAGCTGCTCCAAATCCAAAAGAAGAAGAGCACATCCCAGCTATGGAGGAGAAAAGTATAGATCCAAAGGCTTTGAGCACAAAGCAGGCTACAGGAGAACCTTCAGTTCTTCTTTCTACTTCACCTCTCTCAAGTTCTAGTGCTGAGGAAGAGTTTAACCTCTTAAACTCAATGTTGGAGGGAGAAAGAAACCATGGTGGTCAAGTTGTAGATCAAGAGAACACCATGGAGGAAGTAGAGCATTTGCAGCAGGACAGCCATGAGGTAGTGTATCTCTCAGATTTGGAGGACTGTTTTGATGGAGAAGAACTGGTTGAGTTTCCACCATTCTCTATTTCATCATCCACGTTCCAAACACTTGAGCCTGCTATCATGAAGGAGAGCATTCATTTGCAACAGCCTGCATCTTATAACTTGACTCTTCGGAATCAAGATTGGAAGATTTTAATCTTTCATGTTCTTCATTGGAGGAAGAGAAAAAACAGAGGAATTTCACCATTGCTTCCACACCATCCATGGAGGGTCTACAAGAGAACTCCATTCTTGGAGTTGAAAATCAGAGCTATGGGCATATCAAACGGATCATACCTTTCCCAATCAGGTATTTGGCTTCATTGGAGCTAAAGGAGAAGCCACAACAGTCATGCTTGCTTCCGAGCATGAGGGTGAGCTACAAAGCACCAAGGATCATTGTCATACCTCTTCAATCCAAATGCAGAGCAACTAAAAGAGGTATTGAATTTTCCTTCAGCTGATACCTTGATGATTTGGGTGGAAGACCAACTTCTTGTTGATTTCCCACTCATCCTAACAGCCATGATCAGCTCCAAATCAATTGCATGGCTGCCACTTTTGAGAAAGGGAAGCTATTTCTCACCAAACTAATGCAGGGTTTGTTTAGCTTGCCTTTGCTTCAGTTAAAGTAGAGTAGGTAGGTTTTCTTTCAGTAGAAGAAGTGCTTGTGCACACTCTGCATGTTCCATTTGGAGCATGTATGATTTTCAGTTTTGTACATAGTTTTTGGTGTTGCTGGTTTTGCTCTGGCACAGTTCATTTCAGCGGCATTTTGGTGAAAGGTCAACTCCAAGTTCAATGGGTTTCAAGTGGCTCGAAGGGATTTTTCAAAGTTCAGATCAGTTTGTAGGCTACAAATCATGACTCCATGCCCAATGGATGCTTCAAAAGGCCACTGATCTTTTACCTAGCAGGCAGGTGATCCCATTGAGTCACCAAATTGTTGTATATATCTTCCCCGGGTAGATATAGACAAACAGAGAATATGGGAATCAAAGAACTCAAACCCCGACATTTATTGTGTCACCAACAGATGAAGGCACAGGTAAAGGGTGCACAGAAGAGGTGTTGACACGTAAAAGGATGCGCCAAGGCACGAGTAAAGGGCGCATAGCAAGAGGTGTTGACACGTAAAAGGATGCGCAAGGCGCGAGTAAAGGGCGCACAGCAAGAGGTGTTGACACGTAAAAGGATGCGCCTATAATTTATTAGGTAAAGATAACACCTATAATTTATTAATATCTAATTAGGTAAAGATTACACCTATAATTTATTAATATCTAGCATTTATACTATATTCATCAATATAATACAATGGAAGGAAATAAAAAAATTGAACCAACATAAGTACAAAAATATCAAACCTCCCTTTGTTTTTCGGATGCACCTTTGATATGTGGATGTCCATTAAACCATTTGTAAGGTAAAATGCATATTTAATTTCTTAAGAGGAGGTAATTGATGAAATAAATAGTTGTTCTAAATTGGTGTTATCCATATTTGGCAACCTTTTACATTCAAAAAGGGGTTTTCTCAAATTTCTTAAGCTTTACAAGAGAAAAATGCTCATATGATAATTTGACGTGTTTTGGACTAGATTGGGGTTTCTTATATAGGTTTCTACTTTAGAAAATGTTAATATTTGTGCATGTGGGGTAATGGAGATGTAGAATTTGGTTTAGCTAATTATGAGTAATATTAATTAATTAGGATTAATACTCCATGTGATGTGATGGGAATTAATTAGGAGGAAGGGGATTTAATAAATTAACTAGGATGTGATTAATAGGCTTGAATTAACTTGTAGAAAAAGCTAAATATTTAATTAAGATGGAATTTATTGTGTAGAATAGGTTAACTAATTAATTAACAAATGGACATAATTGATAAGTGAAGACTAAAATTAGTATGATTTGTGCAATTTATGATTAAATTAATATATTTGATTTAAGGTGTATACAACACTAAACCACCTATATAATAATAGACTTAGCCATGAAAGCTTATCCCAAGCCATAAAATTTAATCCTTTAGTGAAACACTTGAATGTAAGATTCCAATCTACCTTATGCAGTAAATTTGAAAACCATTTACATAGATTGTTGATGCTTGAACATATGCAATCCTTTTTTTAATCCATGAATGTTGATTTCAAACTGTTAGAAGTTAGAAAAATCCACC
This sequence comes from Taxus wallichiana var. yunnanensis, assembly GCA_018340775.1. NCBI lineage: Eukaryota > Viridiplantae > Streptophyta > Pinopsida > Cupressales > Taxaceae > Taxus > Taxus wallichiana. The sequence continues at coordinate 402,896,563 of CM031242.1, forward strand.
AAGTATTGTGTCTTGATGAGACCAAACCCATTTGATCAAATGATAATATCAGAACCGAATGAAGTGAATTTCAACATAGTTATAGTTGTAGAAGACACACATGGGTCTTTATCTATCCTTCATGGCCATGGAATATCATAATAATATATTTTGAATCCCATTCTAATGAAGGGTAACATTCCTAAGAAAATCAAATTAAAACAATGAACAAATGAGGGAATATCCTTGGGGATATTTACTTTCATTTTTATCTATAATCCCCACTTAGATACTTAATAATTCTATAAGAGAAAATATTTTTCATAATGAACTAATAAAACTTTATGAGAGCTCATTGGTAGTTGTTCTTAGAGGCATTTAATGTAGGATTTTCATATAGATATATTTGGTTATGTATAAGCTTAGCAGAGTCTACAAGCTTAAGATATGTCCAATATAATGAAATTATTAGTGGAATTATCATAAAATATTATTATATTGTTTGTTAAGAGTGTAAGGAAATATTCCTAAATATATAATCTATTTGCACATATATTAACAAATGAATCTATTATTATTTCATGTTTAAGATTTGTGATTGAAGTATTTCTTTAGTGAGATATAACCTAGAAAGTGTTGTATGGTGTAAGGCTCATCTTCATTTAGGATAACATTTCTAACCTAGATTGTATTATAACTAATGAAACCCAATCAAATAACATTTCTAACCTAGAGTGTATTATAATTTATCTTCATTGCATAAAGGATACCCTTATTCAAAATCTTAAAGAATATATTTTATGTATATTAAATAATTAAATTTAAACTTCCTCTAAAATTGAGTCAAGTGATACCACATGATCTCAAGTGGTTCAAAACTACCAAAATTTTAAACCATCACCTATTATGAATGATAATATTGTATACACCTAAGTTTTCAATCTTCATCTTTCATATCTATTACTAACAATTTCTTTGTGCGTGTAAGGGTCACCGATGCATTTATTTCTTAAGTGGGTGCTTTAAGGGTCCTACCATGAATGGGGTATGAATTTTCACATATTCATTATGGGTTAGAGACATTACACACAGAGAGTATCATTATATAGTCATAGTTTTAGTTATCCTTATATTAGTTATCAATGTCCCTTTATGTCTCATACATGTTGCACTTATAAAAGCTTTCATGCATTTCATCACGTGGCACATGTTTCATCCATTTGCTTTTTCCATGACCCCTCTTTTTCACTTTACATGAAATTTAGTATCCTTTGGTGACGCCATCACCCATAGGAGATGGTGCGGGTGATGATGTCAGTGTTAGGATTTTCTCTGGTCGACACCATCATCTACGGGTGATGATGTCGTGTGTGTGTGTGTGTGTGTGTGTGTGTGTGTGTGTGTGTGTGTGTGTGTGTGTGTGTGTGTGTGTGTATGGTCACCATACCCTAACATTATGAAGGAAGCCATAATCATAGGAACTAGAAATTTGATCTTCCCTCTTGTGCATACTTCACAGTTACTCACTTTTCCCTTAGTTCATCTTGCACTTGACTTGGATTGGATTGGAAACTCTTCTTGTTTAGATTTTTGGCACTAATCAGTCATCTATAGTGATTCTAGGACATGAATGGTGTTCCCCTTCTCCACCCAATAGTGATTATCTCTTGGTGTATTATTTCTATGGAGAGATAGATGCATTAGTGACAACCCTATAGGTAAGTTCTCAAACTCTCTTTGTTATTTTTCATAGATTAGTTCATTTCCTTCCCCATTTCTATATGTTAGCTTAAAAGTATATGAAAATTGATGTTATTTATCATATTTATATTATATGTTCAGCTCCTCAAATTTCATTTCTTTCATTTTATACCTAGTGTAGTAGTATAAATTGTGCATTCTTGGATTATCCCCAATCAATCTATATCTATCCACCATTTACCGATATCCTAAGAGGGTAATCTCCTCTATCTTGACTATGGGCCTCATAAACCCTAGGTTGACCTAGTTTAGGGATTACTTACCTCTATATTTATGAACTTAGTGCTCATCATAGCCCCTTTAAATCAACCCACCATGTGCCAGCTTTATGTGTGTCTCATATTTGTTACCTCGTTACCCTTGTAGAATGGAATACTTTGGAGTACAAACTATAGAGACACATTCTTGGTCTACCATACATTTCTGGTGAACCCAATATGAATCATGCATTCCTCATGATGTATCATATCTCATTAAAAGTATCCATCTCCAAACTTGATCTCACTCAAAACCACCAAAAATCAAAAATCTCAAAATCCTACCTCCAAAAACACCATCACCTGTGGTCGATCATGTCTATTCAGAACATTTTTTAGAGACACCATTAGACCCTATGTAATATTTCTAGCTTAATCAATCCTTTTTTTTTCCTGTGAACTTGTCTCATGATGACCATCATCCCCTATGTAAATATTCAATAGGGCCAATTGTGTTTAAAACAAAGATTACCAAAACCCTATTTTTAGCTCCCAAATTAAACAAATGTCACCTTTAAGGATATTTTTGGAAAAACTAAACCCCCTAAATTTCTCCATGGGATATTACTTTGTGCCTACATCTCTTTTTCATGCTCCTAAATTCTCTAGTTCCCATTCTACAAGCGCTTACCTTCATATTAACCCCAATCTCACCCATGATATTCTATTGTCTCAACCCTATCACTCTAAAGGGTCACATAGTAGGGTCTTTTAGTATAATGTAATGTGGTTGAGGTTGAGAAAATAGATATCCTCAATCTATTATTAAGAATATGAACAATAATAACTAATTTTCCCCGATAAGGATGGAGGTTTTCAAAGGATATCCACCGATGTCATGGAAATGACCATGCCCCGTCCTAACTAGGGAATACCCTATCATGAGTTAGATCCTCCCGTAGGAATTATCACGATGAATATCCCAAAAATCCCACTAAAAACACAACAATCATGAATAAGAACGCACAATAAAATTTCATTCTTCTTTTATGGATCCTAACATGGTAATAGTCAAACTCCTAGATCAGATGGCCTTATTCTAAGTTATCACCATGAATTGCATTATCTAAATGAAAAATTAAATGTTGAAAATGTAATCTCAAAATGTGGTTTCCAATATACCTTCTTACGAATCTACCACATTGGTGGATGCACATTGGAATCATATTCCTCCTCTTCCAATCTAGAGTAATATGTTACAAATTGTTTTGCAATTATCCTTTAAGTCCATACATCACTACCATTGACTTGTGAGATACTTTCCCTACCATATATTATGATGGTTCCATGGATCCATCCCTCTACCTTAAGAAATTTGGAAATCTCTACAAAGAATGGATTCAAACAAACACTTATAAAACTACTAATATTTTAGCAAAGACTTTTGTGGGAGAGACATTGGAATGGTATAACCATATTCCTCCTAATTCAATATTTGATTTAGAAGGCTTATTTAAATCTCACATCTTTGAGTTTCAACAAAAAAATCGTGAGGATACTCTACAAAGTTTTATAAAACCTTAAGAAGGGGACTCATGAATCTTCACATGATTTCATTAAGAAATGGAAAACATTTTCCATACAAGCTAACCATAACTTCGATAATAAGATATTATCCCAAGTATTTCTTAAGGCTCTAATGTCTACCCTCTAATACAAGGGTTCCTTATCCCCCAACACATTGGATGAATCCCTCAAGTAAGCTAAAAGACAAGGTCATCTCATGCGTGAATTCGGATGCACTTCCAATTCATCTCCTAAACTTAAAATCACAACACATGTAATCAACCCTTTGAATCTTATAAGAAAAAGGGAATGGGGTGAAACCAAGAATACCCTTACCCCTTCCCTCATATTCCTTTATCTTGTGTCGAACTTATCTAAATTTTTCCCACTCCACAAATTGTCTCTTCTTCAAAACAAGCTTCACCCATGTTTAGAGGTGATCTGTTTTGTTAGTGGCATGCCACCATAAGACATTCTCACATTGATTGTAAGGAGCTTAGGAAAGTAGCCCTTGATTTTTCCTTAGTTCTTCCATCAATTACTCTTTCATCATACAAGAGCATTATGAGAAGTATTAATATTTAGAAATATCTTTCCCCAATCATCAGAACCAACATCATAAAATCCCCATTAACAATAATGTGGGCACCATAGAGCCTTCACATGACCATAAATTCCTATATTCCTAATACATCAATGCGTATAAGGTAAACTATAGATGCAAACCTTCTCATAAGAATGTATTTATTAAGCCAAAAAATCCTCCGATAACTCACCTTTGCATTGTACCTCTCAAGACTAGCCAACGGTGGAGTTTGCTCCCCACAGTGGAGATTTCACCCATAGTGCCGATGGTGGTATAGAGTAAGGATATTATTATTCCTTCTTCCGATAATATGGCTCAAGATAACACAAAGACACCATTAAATCTAGATACGTACTCCATTGCACCACCACCATGCTATCTCTATATTTCAAGCCTCATTGGAACTTTTTAGATGAGATAAACTCCCTTACATTACCAATACATTTTATGGAACTCATCCGTACGTTGGCTTCACATAGAAGGTTCCTTCTCCAATAGTTATAATGCTTTGAATATCATCCTAGTGAGGCCCCCAAGGCTCCTACTATATCCCCAAATCTAGAAGTTCATCACATAGAGATTACAAGATCATCCTTACAAAATCCACTCCTAGGTTTCTTAGCTTTGGAGTTTATGGAGGATGACATGATTATCGATGAGGTCTTAATCCATGAAGATGACCCATCCATAATCATTCATGTTATCATCCATGATGTGCAAGTGTGTAGGGTCCTTGTGGATGAGGGATCGGTGATTAAATTTTATTAATTCTCCCTCATCAAAAATCTTGGGTACACATTTAAATTGTTTTAGATTTGAAAAAACTAAACAAAAACCCATAGGATGCATCTAGTTACCCATCACAATTGGACCTAAAACAATCCATACCAAGCTCATGGTTTTAGATCGTCCTCTCTCTTATAACCTAATATTCAACCAACCATGAACACATCACATGTGTGTAGTTGCATCTTCCAGGTACTAATGTATTAAATACATCCATAACAACTAACACTTTTGGAATTATGCTAATTATAATACATGGGATATCCTATAACCATTCCCCAATGAGCCTGTCCTAATCCTGACTACTCCCGATATCCAAAGTATTATATACTAAGATTTATTTGATCTTAAGCCTGAAATCCAAGTTACATTTCCAAATTAAGATGGTGGTGAACCTAATGATCTTCAAAATACATTTAAAAACAATTTTCGGGATGTTGTAGTACATCGGTTTCCTTTGGTTCTCCTACCTCGAGACCAATTTCCCCCTTAACTTGAAACAAAGGAACCAACAAGTGACGCCTCGACCCCCAACAAATTAGATCGCAACAAGTTAGGAATTGTGTATCTCTTTTCTGATCACCCTCCCCTTTCACTCAAATACTTTAGCAAGATCAGTGCCTCAGCTAAAGAAGAGGTGTATGGTATTAAAGGAAAAGGTATTTCTTCCGATGAAGATTATTTAATTTCACAACTTGAGTCTAGAAACTTTGATATATTGCATTACCAACATGTCTTGACCAAAATAAGGTCTTCTCGACTTGAAAATAATACCATCAACACATCCTATGAACCCCTTATCTATGATACTTGTGAAAATAAGGATGAAGAGGATACAATTCCTTACATACCTTCCACTAATCCGTCACTCCTCAATACTCCCTAGGTCTTAGAGAAAATCTATGACTATACTTAATATCACACTCCCATAGTAACTCCACCACCATCACTAGCTTCTAAGATAGCCTCTACACTTAATAGGGGTCCCAAGTACTCTAACATGGCCATTATTGATTATGCACCTAAAGAGGTGACACCTGGACACTAGGGTACTAGATATAAGACAAACTACTTCTAAGTAACATAAAGATGATAAGAGATACATAGGCCTATTGATCGACATATAATACCATTGATCTCTTCCTACCATAGAAAATAATGAGGCTATTCTAGAACTCATATATGCACGAGAAGATAAAATACCTCAACATCATCATAAGTTGGGAACTTCTCTAAGACACATATGTGCTTTGACAATTTTGTTGCTCTTATTGATCCTAGCCATGAAAAAGCAGCTAAGTTACCCAATGCCTCACATCATTTCCAAGACAATAATTCTACATTGAATGAATAAACCATTAGTGTACAACTTGATGGCGATTTCATGCACATAGTCATACTTGCTAATTTCATTCCTTACTTATGAGAGCACCAAATAGAGATCTCATGAAAAAATAAGGAGCTATATGCATGGGGATATGCTGATATGCCTGACATTGATCCTAAAATTATCTCCCATGAAAAAATTACCTATAATGATGCCACTAATGTTTGGAAAAAGATAAGTAAGTTCCCACTAAATTTCAATGATTTCTATCATAAGGATATTATGAAGATCTTAAATGATAAATTCATTAAATAAGTAGAATAATATGATTGGGTATCCAAGATCATCCTAGTTTGGAAAAAAATCCATTTTGGCCATCCACATTTTCATTGACTTTAGAAACCTTAACCTTGCTTTTCGCAATAATAACTTTCCTTTACCCTCCATTAACACCATCATCGATGACATAATAGGGTACAAAATGCTATCTCTTATGGATGGGTTCTCAGGGTAAAACCAAATTCATATTTCCCCTAAGATCAACACAAGACTACATTTTCTATGGAATGGGGAACCTATTGCTATGTGAAAATTCCCTTTGGACTAAAAAAATGTTACCACAACATATTAATGCGTCATGAAACAAATTTTCCATGATCTCTTACATAAAATAGTAGAAGTCTATGTCAATGATCTACTCGTCAAATTTTGACACACTAACGATCACACTCATGAATTAGAAATTGCCTTAGGACATCTTCGCAAATACAAGGTTCACTTAAATCCTTGAAAATTCCTATTTGGGGTAACACGGTGAAAACACATATGGTTTTTAGTATCTAACGGTGGTATCAATGTCGATCCAACAACTATTAAAGCTATTCTTGGCATGCCTCATCCACCCTCCATAAAGCATACATACACACTTTCCTTGAAAAACTTGGGATAATCCAATGTTTTTTTCCCAAGTTTACTTATCACACTCATGCCATAAACAACCTTCTTCGGAAGGCTACTAAACTAGAGTGGACCAAGGAATGTCATAAAGCATTTGAAAATATGAAAAATTCCTTATCCTCATTACCAAACTTAAAACCTCCTTCACTAAATAGATCTTTTCTGTTATATACTTCTTCCAATCTGGTGTCTATAGGGGAAATATTTTCATAGGTGGACTAAAGCGGGAAGGATCATTCCATCTATTATGTTATTTTATCCCTAATAGACTATGAAGCATGGTATACATCCGTTGAGAGGGATTTTTGGCCATATATTATGCATCCATGAAATTATTTCATTACATACTATATCAGACTACTTGTATCATTATCCATATGGATCCCTTGTGGCACTTCTTATCACATGTTATCCTCTTGATGGTTCACATCAAAAAATGGATGGCCCTTTATGGAGTTTTACCTCCATATCATCACATAAAAGGAGGTAATGAGGTAGATTTATAGCAAATGAGTTGGATAACACCCCATCTCTATTTCTTGTAATATTCATGATGCACTACCCGATGAGGACATCCTCCTCATTGAGGGCATGGAAAATTTTGTTTTGATAAAATACTACTAGCTTCATGACCAATCCTATGAGGAAGTCCTTTAATGTTAGTAATGAAGCTCCTACTCCACCTAAAATAAAACTCATGACCAAAATCATTAAGGAGGAGGTTTCCATCAATCTCCCGAAGATATATGGATGTTACACTTTGATGGGAAAAAGTTCCTCTAAGGAGTTGGGGCAGGTTGTGTACTCATCAATCCCTCTTGCTAGAATTGTCCTCTTTCCTATTGACTCAAGTTCAAAATCACCAACAACATGGGCAAGTATGAGGCTCTTATTTTAGGCAAACATGATGCCTTAGCTAAGGAATGATCCTATCTCAATGCCATGGGGATTCCCAATTGGTGTTTCAATAGGTTAGTTACACATATCCATGTCACAGTGAAAACCTCAAAGATTATCATGAATTAGTTTAGGAATTTACAAAATGATTCACCTCATTTACCATAGAATCAATCCCACACAAATAAAATTCCTTGGATTACTCTTTGGCCACATATACCACCAAGTTTTGGCACATTCTGATTCTCATGATGATGCCCTTATAATACAAATCCATCAAACCCTATCCACTTCATCTCCTTGAGGAATTCAAGATGTCTATAAGATAATGCCACATGGCCTTACAGGACCCTTGGTATGTTGATATTTATCAATTCATACAATACCATACCTACCTAGAAGGTAACAACCCTCGAATGTGACTATACATACTCAAAAGGATCTCATATATGTTTGTAAAGATCACATATTATATTGTCGTAACTTTGAAGGCACCCTACTTTGTGATGTGTTACTAAAGATGAGGTCCCCATTGTCTTAAGGGAAACACATGGGGTACTATTAGTGGGAATTGTAGCAGTTATGCTACTAAACATGAGTGCATAGTATGGGTTACAATTGAGCTACACTAGAATATGAAGCTCAATAATTTTCCAAAAGTGAAGACATTGGAAATATCACGATGATTTGATTCATTCCCCTCCAGTTGAGCTACAAATTATTACAACTCCACGACCCTTCGGTATATAGGGATTAGATTAAATAAAGAAATTTTCTTGGTCTCAAGATGATCATATCTGCATTATTGCAGCCATGAAATACTTTACTAAGTGCATTGAATCCATGCCTCTAAATAACATGTCTAGCCCTACTCCATCTAATTTTTTCCTTAACCAAATAATTTGCTGCTTTGGAATTATCCACACCATCATCTTTGAAAATGGTGGGAGATTCAAATGATAATAAACGAAGCAACTTTGAGCTAAGTTTAGAATCAAACATCGATTCTCAAAAGCGTATCATCCAGTGCAAATATCCAAAGTGCAACACCTTATAGATAAAATTATCAATAAGATCTTATAAAATATTATTCAAGAATCATACATCGATTGGAATATGAAGGTATATCCTATATTATGGGCATACCACACCATTTTCCGTATGGACATTAGGGTAACCCTATTTTTGCTCACCTATCTAGATGATGTGGTCATTCCACTCAAGGTGGAACTCTCTTCACAATATTATCCTATTAGCGAGAAAAATTTTCAGGGACAAATTGGTGGATTTCTTGCCAACACTTTGGGAATATAATTCCCTTTACTTAACTAGTGTAGCTGTCATATATGCATGTACGATTTTTCTAGTGTCTTTTCATCCAGGGGATCTAACAGAGGCACTCCACTAACCCTACAACAAAGCTAACAATTTCTTGCTAGAGAGGAATTTTTCAAGAGAGTAAAAAAGGGAGTGAGAATATGAAGTAGGGGAAACTAATGCTACAAGTAGGAAATTAGATGCTTACAAACACTAGTTAGAAGTTTTATCACATGCATTAAAATTAAGAGGAAACAAATCTGCAAGTAACAATAAGACCAAATAGAATTTATGATCACAAAGTATCAAGAAATCCCTTAGTCAAAGAAAGCTAGAAAATCCTTCTTGTATTGATTTCTCAAACAAAAGTTGTACATAGTGGAGAAATGAAGAAATTTGAAAGGAAAAATGGCTAACTCTTTTCACTCACAAGTAAGCAAAATCTCTCTCATGAACTTACAAGAATACAACCAGCTAGAAGAATCTCAGAATTAGAACCCTTTGGAATGAGGATCTCATTACAATTTATAGAAAATACCTGACTCCTCATCTCCCTGAAGACCTTTCACATGCCTCATTTTTGGCTTTAGACCATTCATATTCCTACTCAAATATTAAGTCCCTTTTATAAAAATAAGGTGACTTAAATTTTACATCATGTTTCTAAAGTCACTTAAAGACATATCAAAAAGTGCAAACCCCAACGCTAAATTAGAACATTGAAGAGAGAGAATGTTGGGGGGAAGAAGAGAGAGGAGGAAAGGATGTCTCTCCTGATGAAGTCTGTTGATTCTTTCAAGGAAATTAAAATCTTAATCTATGAATCCATTGCCTCTGAAATACTCCTTAAAACTTGCACTTGATGCCGAATCGTTCTTTGTCCCATGTTGATAAGAAAATCCCCACTCCCTTAAATTCCTTGTTATAAATGATTTACTCATGTTGCGGACAATAAATTTCCTTTTTACAACCTATGGACACCTCAAACTGAGTGTTTAGAAACATTGTTGAATGTAACCTTTGGTGACTACGGGCGTTTCTCTGAAGATCCCTTTTGAAGATGTTGAAGCTTCGGGACAAATCCTACCCTGACTCCTTGCAACATTGCCACATTTCTTGGATGATTTAGACATGATCCTGATGAAACATACATATTAATTGAAGCATGAGATGAGTGTCAAAAGACATTATTGATATCCATGCAAGTGACCTCACTTGTCACCTACTCTCGTATAGTCCAATGATAGAGAATATAATTTTTTCACCCATGCGAATATGAACTTCATTTTTCCTTAACACCTACTATATTTGGAAAAGGAAACTATTTTTAGCAAGTGTTAATAATTTTCCCTCTCTGGTCTCCAATTGGTGATGTCAACTTGAATGTTCAACTCCCAATGTGCTCCCTTTGTGAAATCCACCCTTTGGAATAACTGCTTATTTTTAGTAAGTGCCCACAGGACAACTTACTATTTTTGGCAAGTGCACAAATTAGCTTTTCCAGACCTCAAATGATTATGGTAGCTTGAATTCCTTCTTCACATTGCATTCCTCTTACCTTCTAGACCAACTAGACATTTATAGTAGGGGCCTATGGAGCGCTTACTATTTTTAGTAAGTATCATTTTTGGGCCAAGATGACCATTTCGATGATTTTCTCTGCGATACCTCCTTTGTGTTCACCGCCTCCTTCATGACTTCTTGGTTGTGACTTTCCCAAAAATGTGATCCCTATGTACAAGATTTGTTATTTTTAGAAAGTGAGATTATGGTTGTCATATTGCTGCGGAACGAATATTTCCAATATGGGTTTTTTCCCAATACCACCCCTCTGAAATCTTGTACTTACTTGATTAGTGAGTTGGGAGATTTTAAAAGTTCAAATTTTAGACTGGGCAAGTACTCTCTAAACATGACACCATTAACATACCTTGAAAGTTATAGGTCTAATTTTTCTTCTCCGTTTATTACAAAAATCACATTTTCATTGTGGGTTTTTTCTTCTTATTCCACTAGTGAAATTTCTCTTTGAACCAACTGTCGGTTTGACGAGAAATCAAGTTTTTTCCTTTGATGGGCCGAAAGGAATATTTCTTCACTGCCAGAGGTTTGTGCTGTGTAGAATTAGGATTTGAAGGTGATGTTTTAATGTATTTTGAGATTGAAGAACATAGTAGAAAATATTTCTTTGTTTCGTGCATTAGTTAGCAAGATACATTCGAGATCTTCATCTCATGCCAATGGGGTCTTCTGAAGATTTTTTCATTCTTCCTTTTGTTCTTCAATCTTTCGAGTCTTTTAATCAAGATTTCCTTTGAAACCTATATGATCTCATGAATTTTGAGGTTCGGAGTTCTATGGCAGATCTTATTTTGAGCACAAATAGTTAAAAATGTAGGTATGAGCAAGTTGCAGAGCAATGACAAGGATGGAGCTTTGTAAAGTTAGAAGCGAGAAAGTTAGCTTTAAAACAAAATTCAAAAATGCTTTAAAACTTGCATGTTAAGGGTAGGGAAATTTTTTTATGTCCCTGATGTCCCTTAAGAATTAAAGGACATGAGGGAAATTAATTTGTACGGTGTGCCTCACGATGACACTTGGCGAAGATTTGATGGTGGAGTGTTTTGGCTAGAAAGCTTGCTGGAAGCACCTTGGGGATAAAAAATGGTAGCACGGGGGACCAAGAGACACTTCTTGGACCGAGATATTTTTTATGTCCCTCATGTCTCTCAGCACAAAGGGACATTAGGCTCATCAATTTTCACATGACACTTGGTGTTGACACTTGTTAGAGATCCAACGGTGAGGGTTTAGCTCCACTAGCTCCTTCGGGGCTAAGAAAATGCACTGAAGGGGGTCACATGGGTGACCCGAAGGCTTCTTAGGGCTATGATAATTTTTATTTCGCTAGCTTCCCTCAGCAAAAATGGATATGAGGGTCATAGATTTACACGATGCACCAGAAGCTGCCACTTGTCACAATCTGGACGAGTTGAGGGAATGAGCTCTACAAGCCCCTGGGGGCTAAACTGGCAATCTGAGAGGTGGTATGTGTGACCAGAGGGATTATTGTGGCTAGGAAAATTTTATTTTCCCTCATGTATCTTAGCTTTAGGGATGAAAGGGACATGAAATTCCATCGGGATCTAGAGTGACATGTGTCCTCATCCAAATTTGTCTAACTACGAGAACTCTCTTAGAGGGAAACTTGAAACGACAATATCTTGAGCTCCCAATGGAATTTTTTGGAAATTTTTTATATGATATTGACTTAAATTGTCCTTCAAAATAAAATTATGTGGGTATCAGATCGTTATTCCTCAATTTAATCCTTAAAAAAGTGCATTTTTATCGGTCTCTTACATGTGCATAGAAAGAACCGAGTTATAAACGTATTGCACAAAAGTTTTGTGAAGAATATGATTTCTCCATATTGTAGGGATTATAATTCCCTTTTTGAATATGTTTATTTTGGCTCCGCAACTCCATCCAAAGCTTCTAGAATAACTTCTCGAAGCTCAACAACTTTTTTGATCATGTGCATTTCGTAGGCCTGTGAACCCTATTTTTGATGAAACTACCCCAACTCCTCCAAATATTTCTTGAATCTTAAAAAATCAATTCCATGATGTTTTTAGACCTTAAATTCATCTCCATGTCAGATTTGGATCCTCCATTCTACTCCGAGGGGTTGCTCTAATCCTTTGAAGGCCGGTGGTATCCCTTTCTGTCATTGCTAAAAATTGTAGTTTTCCTAAAATCACCTAGGGGGTTGAAATGAATTTCCTAAATCACCTAGGGTACTAAGTTAACATCATCTGGGAGGTCATTGGACTGACTAGGTAGACTTGGGGTTCCTTGGAAGGGTAAAACTTGAAAATTTGGGCACAAGGCTATTCTTTTCATACTTGAAAATTATTGATTTTCTTGTTGCACATTTGCATGATAAAAAATAGCTCTAGCTTGGGGGAATGGTATGGAATGAGCGCGGTGAAGACATGCCATAAAGAATCTTATAATCTCAACTTTTCAATACAAAGACCAATGCCTTATCCATTGGGCCCTGTAAAGTCATGTACAACTTATAAGAGAGAGATAATGAAGAAGGAAACACACACAAAAAAAAAATGACAAGGGAAACACACACAACATAAAGGGAAACACATGTAAAAATAACCTATGATACAAAGTGGCAGACAACCAACTTTCACTGATGATACTTTTCATTTCTCAAAAGTTACCCCTAAGTGGGAAACACTGAGTGATGTTGTTCTGTGAATCCATTGACCTGTTCAACAAAGTATCCTCCTCTCCTTAACTATTTATGAAAGCCGAAGCTTTAATGATTTCCTGTGTACTTGGTAGAAGTGAGTCTACATGAGCTTCTTGATGCTTAGGTCTTCACTTATAAATTCCATTGACTTCATGGTCTTTGAAATCAATTTCATAGTGCTAGTTTCATTTTGTGTTTATCAACATATTTGATTCTTTATTGAGCATCTCATTGCTTCCCCAAGGATGATTTTCATTCCAATTGCTTGAATATTCCAAGTTATTTTCTTTCCCAGATCTATGCTTATTGACCTCTTTTTCGTGAGAAACCTCACACTTATCTTTTATCTCTACTCCACTATGAGGTGCTTGAAGATTGAATGAAGGATCAGAAGTAACCTCATACTTGTCATGTATAGCCATGACACGAGCCAAGAGATCAATAATGAACTCAAGGTCTTACGTAATTTCTATTGCATCTAGGATTTCTTACATGGAGTTATTCTTTTTTGCTTCCGTGGTTCATCTTTTTATGTCCTTGAAGAATCTTCATTTTAAAGCTCAAGGAAACTATCTGGATGGATTAATTCATCACCTTGAAACTTATTAAATTCCACTACTTCTTTTTCAAGGGGATCTTATCCTTCAACACCATCTATTTCAGATTTTTCATCATGGAAAGAGTTTTATTTTTCAAATGGGAAATAAAAAACCTCCATTTCGTCATTGTATTCATCAATTATTGGCTCAAGAGAGAGACATCATATTTCTCATCTTACTTTATTTTGACATGACCAACCTTCACACTAGTTGAAGCTTCCAAATCAAATTCGTGCTTATCTTGCATTCATGGCTTGCATCGAATTTTGAGACTAATCTCACGATCTTCTATTTCTTCCGCAGATCTTAGCAGTTCTTCACTGAGACCATTCTTTCAAACCTTTCACAGGCTCATAATGATTTGTTCTTCCTCCTCCATGGATGACATGATTGATATCATCTTCATCTCTAAATGGAAATGATAAAATATCTCTCTTCAGATGAACGTACAAGCTAGTTTCTCCATTTGTAAATCATCAAGAACACTTTAATCTTCTTCTTGGCTCACATAATCCAAAGTAAATCATGTATATCCTCTTGGAACTCAAAGTTCCTTAATGATTCTTCAAGATCCATATCTCTCTGAGAAGGAATGTTTGGTCCTATCAAGATGGGAATATCCTCTTCCTCCTTAGTCATTATTTAAATATTCATCTTCCGACTATCTTGGTACAAAATATTGGCTTTGGATTTCCTAATTTTTACTGTGTATCTCGGCTTATTTTCGGAAGCAATTTTTCCATGTCTTTCTTAACTAAGATGGCCACGAGAAAACCAATTCATCTAAATATTACCCCTAAAATGCTAAAAAAACTCTTACTTAGCAACATTTCAAATGAAGCGAGATGTATACGCTACCAAAATCATCGTTGAAACATTCTTTTCTATAAATTTGACGAGAGCCACCTATGCATCTTTGACCTTCCCTATAAGTGGGACCTATTTTAAATCCAAGGAGTAACAAGAGCCATCGGGTGGATTCATGGTGAGTTTGAGAGCCTTGGCAACCTTTACAAACATTACATTATCAGAGGCACCTGAATTTATGATGGAATTGTTCAGTACATATTATCCAATGAGGAGGGAGACATAGAAAGGATCAACCCTATCAATCTTAGATGCACTCAAAGAAAGCATGTTCTATGATGGAGGTGTAGGTAGGTCTGTAGTATTTTCCTTTAGAACTATGAGTTACATCATTAGGTATTAAATTAAAACTCCTGATATATTGGACGAATCTCTCGAATTGTTTGGGGTAAGTCCACAAATATTTAGTTCTAGTATTTTGTACCTTGGCTTCGTTAGGATATTCTATGAAGTCAAAAAGGGAAAATGTAGACAAGGGGGATGAAGGGACTGCTTTAGGATTTAGGAAAGATTTTGGAAGCATGAGTATATTTTTGGGGAAAAGAGGGAATTTTGAACGGTACATTAGGAGCCTTCAAACTACTAGATTTTACAGGAGAATATTTAGATTTAGAATTAGAAGATGCATTTCAATACTTACTTGAAATTGTGGGAGCCTATTTACTTGCTACGAGGATTGTGTTTCTCAAATTCGGAATCCATGCAAGGTGGAATTGGAGATCCTCGACTGATTTTTTTTCATGAGTCACCACATGAGGATCTTCGGTCTTTTTTTTTCACAACTGTGGAAGAAGAAGCTCCTTTTGATGCTGAGAGTGAGTAAACACAACACATGAGAAACTTGGTTCCTCTTCACCATCATCATATATACTCCCATAATTATATTCAATGATTCCATTTTGAGTTTCAACACCCACTTCTTTTATCTCTAGGAATTTTTTTCCTTCACTTTCTTATTTGAGTCTTTCCTCGTCCTCTTGGATTCCACCACTCGTATTGATAGGAAGAACTTCTAAGGAAAGTCTTTAGGTGCCCCTATAATCTGATTCTGTTATTTATTTGAGGAAAATTATTTCAAATAATTCCCTCTTTAGTGAAGACATTTCATTTACCATTTTTTGCAAAAAGGATTGATTCTTTCATCTCCAAAATGTTGAGTTTTACCCTTTGAGGGATTCTTGATCTTTCCAGATAAGATGATATCATCATCAAGTTTGATGGACAATCTTTATGCTTTTATAATATTCCTCGGTTGAACTCTTTGTAGGAAAAATCCTACCTCTAGTGATTGAGCACTAATAAATAATATCTTGACGTTGTTCTCTGATGGTGAATCCTCTTCTAGTATCTTACAGAGAAAACATTCGAAATGAGCCACGAATTCTCTCATAGTTTCATTTTCTCCTTTCTTCATTTGTTCTAATTGAACAAGGAGGTCTCGATAGTCCTCATTAAATCTGAATCTTTCCATGAACTTCCTTTTGATGTCATTCCAACAAGTGATGGATTGGGCGGGAAGGAGGTAAAACCATTATGCTGCTTTTTCTTAGAGATACTCCACGAACAATCTTACGGTGAGACATCTTCATGTTGGAAACAAATAATTCCACATGATGTGGTGAAGGATGATATGTGCTCTTCAGGGAATTGTGTGCCATCACCTTTGAACTTGGGAAAGTTCTTACGGGAATATGTTGATAAACTGTGAAGAGGGGTTTCAAGAGAAAGCGGGCCTATATTTCTTCCCCACAGAACAATGGGTTGAGGTATTTCTTCTTCATCTACCATTTTTTCTCCCACTTCAGCTTTGGCTTTAGCTTCAAAAAAATCTTCATCAAATTCTTCTTCAAGTTCTAGCACTAAAAATTTACTCAACAGGAATATGAAAAGACACTATGGAATATGAAAGGTCACTTGCAAGAATCGACAATGTGTCTTTCAGCAATGGATTTCCATCAACTCCAACTTTTTTTGTATTTTTGGACCTTGTGGTCATATTTTAGGTGTAGATGCTGCTAAATCTGCCCCACGGTAGGTGCCAAAATCTGTTGGCGAGAAAATTTATCGGAGACAAATTGGTGGATTTATTGCCAATGCTCTGGGAATGTAAGTCCCTCTACTTAACTGGTGCAGCTGCCATATATGCATGCACGAGTAAAAAGGTGGATTTTTTTGGTGGCCTTTCATTTGGGAACCCAACAGACGCACTCCACTGACCCTATACAGCAAAGCTAGTAATTTCTTTCTAGAGAGGACTTTGTCAAAAGAGCGAGAAAAGGAGTGAGAATATGAAGTAGGGGAAACTAATGTTGCAAGTAGGAAATCAGATGCTTATAAACACTAGTTATAAGTTTCATCACATGCATTAAAATTAAGAGTAAATAACTCTGCAAGTAGAAACAAGAACAAATATAATTTATGATCACAAAGTATCAAGAAATCCCTTAGTCAAAGAAAGCTAGAAAATCCTTCTTCTTGTATTGATTGCTCAAACAAAAGTTGTACATAGTGGAGAAATGAAGAAATTTGAAAGGAAAAATGGATAACTCTTTTCACTCACAAGTAAGAAAAATCTCTCTCATGAACTTACAAGAATACAACCAGCTAGAAGAATCTCATAATTAGAACCCTTTGGAATGAGGAGCTCATTACAATTTATAGAAAAGACCTGAATCCTCATCTCCTTGAAGACCTTTCACATGCCTCATTTTTGGCTTTAGACAATTCATATTCCTACTCAAATATTAAATCCCTTTTATAAAAACAAGGTGACTTAAATTTTACATCATGTTTCTAAAGTCACTTAAAGACATATCAAAAGTGCAAACCCCAACACTAAATTAGAACATTGAAGAGAGGGGAGGAAAGGAAAGGATATCTCTCCTGATGAAGTCCATTGATTCTTTCAAGGAGATGAAACTTTGAATCCATTGCCTCCTACAAAATCCTTAAAAATTACACTTGACACTAAATCATTCTTTGTCCCATGTTGATGAGAAGATCCCCACTCCCTTGAATTCCTTGTTGTGAATGATTTACTCATGTTGCAGATAAGAAACTACCTTTTGATGACCTATGGACACCTCAAAAGAGTGTTTAGAAACATTGTTGAATGTAACCTCTGGTGACCACGGGCGTTGCTCCTAGAGATCCCTTCTAAAGATATTGAAGCTTCGGGACAAATCATTCCCTGACTCCTTGCAACATTTCCACATTGCTTGGATGATTTGGACATGATCTTGATGAAACATACGTATTAATTAAAGCATGAGATATGTGTTTAAAGACACTATTGAGATCCACACACGTGACCTCAATTTCACCTACTCTTGCATAGTCCAATGATAAATATTGTAACCTTTTTATCCTTGTGAATTTGAACTTCATTTTTCCTTGACACCTACTATATTTGGAAAAGGAAACTATTTTTAGCAAGTGTCGAGAATTTTCCCTCTCTAGTCTCTAACTAGTGATGTCAACTTGAATGTTCAACTCCTAGTGTGGTCCCTCTGTGAAATCTGCCCTTTGGAATAACCTGTTATTTTTAGTAAGTTCCCATAGGACAACTTACTATTTTTGGCAAGTGCACAAATTAGCTTTTCTAGACCTCAAATGATTATGGTAGCTTGAATTCCTTCTTCACACTACATTCCTCTCACCTTCTGGACCAACTAACCATTTATAGTAGGGTCTGTGGAGCCGATTACCATTTTTAGTAAGTATCATTTTCAGGCTGTGAGCACCATTTTGAATATTTTCTCCCGTGATACCTCCTCTATGTTCACCGCCTCCTTCATAGCTTATTCAGTTGTGAATTTCCTAAAATAGCAGTCCCCTATGTAGAAGACATGCTATTTTTAGAAAGTGAGCTTTTGGTGGTCAGATTGTTGCAAAATGAAGTTTTCGATATGATTTTTTTACCCAATATCACCCGTCTGAAATCTTGAACTTACTTGATAAGCGGTTTGGGAGATTTTAAAAGCTTAAATTTTAGACCTAGTAGTACCTCTAAACACGATAGCCATTAACAAACCTTGAAAGTTTTGGGTCTATTTTTTTTTCTTTGTCTTTTACCAAAATCATATTTTTGTTGTGGGTTTTTATTTCTTATTCCACTCGTGAAATTTCTCTTCGAATTGATCATTCTTTGGTTTAATGGGAAATCGAGTTTTTTCCTTCGTTGGGCCTAAAGGAAGATTTCTTCACTATTAGTGGGTTGTGGTACTGAAGGAGGATTTCTAGGTGGTTTTTTAATGGATTTTGAGAGTGAATAACAAAGAAGAAAATGGTTCTTCATTTTTGCATCGGTTAGCAAGATATGTTCAGATCTTCATCTCATGACAATGGAGTCTTCTAAAGAATTTTTCTATTCTTCCTTTTGTTCTTCAATCTTTCAAGTCTTTTGATCAAGATTTCCTCTGAAACTTGTATGATCTCATGAATTTTGAGGTTCATTTTTTGTGTCGGAGCTGGTTTAGAGCAGAAATGGTGAAAAGTTCAGGTATGAGCAAGTTACAGAGCAATGGCAAGGATGGAGTTGTTATAAAGTTAAAAGTGAGAAAGTTAGCTTTAAAACAAAATTCACAAATGCTTTAAAAATTGCATTCTAGGGGTGGTGTGCAATTTTATGTCCATGATTTCACTTAATCATTTAGAGGGATAAGGGACATCAATTTTCATGGTGCACCTCGCGATGACACTTGGCGAAGATCTGACAGTGGAGTGTTTTGGCCAAAAAGCTTGTTGGAAGCACTTGGGTGATGGAAAATGGTCGCATGGGGACCAAGAGACATTCCTTGGGTTGGGAGAATTTTTATGTCTTTCATGTCCCTTAGCACAAAGGTATATGAGGGTCATCAATTTTCATGCTGCGCCTAGTGGTGATACTTGTCGAAGATCTAATGGCGGTGATGGTTTAGCCCCACTAGCTACTGGGGCTGAGAAAATTCACTGAAGGGAGTCACATAGGTGACCTGAAGGCTTCTCGGGGAAGGGATAATTTTTATTTCCCCCATCTCCATTAGTAAAAAGGAACATGAGGCTCATCAATTTTTATGGCGCGCTAGAATCCGCCACTTGTGACGATCTGGACGATTGAGGGAATGATCTCCTGCAAGCACCTATGATTCGAGTGGCGATTCGAGAGGCTATATGTGTGACTAGAGGGATTATTGGGGCTGGGTAAATTTTATTTTTCCTAATTTCCCTTAGATTAAGGGATGAAATAGACACAAAATTGCACTAGTATCTTGGAGCTGACACGTGTCCTCATCCAAATTTGTCTAACTGCAAGAACTCTCCTAGAGGGAAACTTGAAACAACGATATCTCAAGATCCCAATGAAAGGTTTTGGAAACATTCTATATGATATTTAGTGAAAATTTCCTTCTTAATCCAATGGTGGGGTATGAGATCTTTATTCCTCCATTTATGCCTTGAAAAATCAGATTTTTTTATCTAGTCCCTTACCTATGCATGGAAAGAACTAGTTATAAAACTATTGTGCCAAAGTGTTGTGAAAAATATGATTTCACCATCTTGTAGGGATTATAATTCCTTTTTCTAATATTTTTTTTTGTCTCCTAAATCCATCCATAGCTCCCAAAATCACTTCCCGAAGCTTGGCATCTCTTTTGACCATGTGCACTGCCTAGGCTTGTGAACCCTGTTTTTGATGAAACTACCCCAACTCCTCCAAATATTTCTTGAATCTTCCAAAATAAATTCCATGATTTTTAGACCTTAAATTCATCTCCATGTCAGATTTTTCTCCTTTATTCCACCCCAAGGGGTTGCTCCAGTCCTAAGAAGGCCAGTGATAGCTCTTCTCGTCACTGCCCAAAATTGTAGTTTTCCTAAAATCACCTAGGGGTTGAATTGAATTTCCTAAATCACCTAGGGGAATGAATTAAAATCATCTGGGAGGTCATTGGACTGAATGGGTAGACCTAGGGTTCCTCGAAAAGGTAAACCTTGTAAACTTTGGAAAAGGGTTATCCTTTTCATGCTTGAAAATTATCGATTTTATTGTTGCACATTTTCAAGACAACATATCCCAATCGAAGAACTCCAATAATCCTACCACCATGACCTCAACCTATTAGATGAATTATGTTATCGGGCATACACTCACAATCATAAACATAAAAAAACCTCTCGCTAAACAACATAATAAACATGTTTGTCTTCGTACTTTTGACATGGGGGAGCTTGTTTCGAACTTGATTATACACATAAAAAGAAGGAAAATACACTCGGAAATTGTGGGTTCCCTACCTCATTAAATATATCATAAGTCCTAATACACATCATATTCAAACAAATGAAGGTTATATCTTTAAAGAACCAAAAATGCTCAATTCCTCAAAACATTTCGTGCCCTGACGAAGTTTGGAATTTTCGGTACCAAACTTCCATCTTTTGTCCTCCCTTCTCTAATTCACTAGATTATCAACCTTCTCCTTGCACCAAAACATTGTCAACATTTTTTCTTTGTATACCCTAGTATTTTCCATTTGATCAATGTGGTATTGTGCGCATCCTTGCTTAGGCTCATGACCTTACTTGGATTTATGTACCTATCTAATAACCTTATTTTTATGGCATCTACCTCATTATTTTTTTGCACTTTTAAGCATTTCTATCAGCCCTTTAGGATAATCATCCATATTATATTTACTTTTTCTTTAGTATTTATGACATTTTATCTTTATAACTTCTACCATATTGGTTTTTCTACTTTTACGCGTTATTACCCGCCTCTTGGATTTTACACCATATCACCATCATGACACTATGACACTATGACATAACATATGTACCATGGTCAGTGGTCCCCTAGTTAGGTTATTTATGTCTTATTTAACTGATGATCCTTTAGTATTTCCTTTCATTTTTCTTCTTCATGGTTCGTGTACCATTGATTTCACCCACACATGATAGGATGAGAGATATTATCAGGTACACATTGTTGGGTATATTTCATTTCAGCCAGTCCTTTCTTACTTTCAATATCTAATTTTGATATTGTTGTTAAGGACTATTTATTTCCATTGCCAACCCCATGTTTCCCTATTGTGATATGAGATGATCAATGTCCGGGGTATATGTATATGCCTAATTTTTCACTCTTTATCTTTTGTACCTTTTATTAAAAAATTATTTGTATAGGTAAGGGTCATTAATGCATCTATTTCTTAAGTGGGTTCCTTAAGTGGCCTTCTTGGAATGGGGTATGAATATTCAAATAGTCATTATGGGCTAGAGACAATACACAAAGAGAGTATCACTATATGGTCATGGCTTTAGTTATCCTTACATTAGTTATCCTAGTCCCTTAATGTTTTATACACATTTCATGTCCGACACCTTACTTGTATTTCACCACTTGACTCCTTGTTCATCCATTTTCTTGATCTATGATACCTCTTTTTCAATTTATATGACATTTAACATCCTCGCCCCAGCATCGTCGATCATGGGTGATGGTGTCGGTATTAAGTTTTTCCCTGGCTAACACCATCCCCGAAGGTGATAACATCATACATATATGGTCACTACACCTAGACATTATGAAGGAAGGAAGACATAATCATAATAATTAGCCATTTCTCTACTCTCTTTCACCAACTTCACATTTTCTCTCTTTTCCCTTCGTTCATCTTGAACTTTACATGGATTGGATTGGACATGTAACACTCTGAACTATTGTTACTTCCTCCTGAGCATTCAAGTGTTGATATATGATTTCTTCTGTATAAGGATGTGTTCCTTTGATTGTGAAGTCATGCTTGATATTGATTGTATCTTCTTTTCTCTTGAAGATCTTTGACTGAGTCAGGATATGCTTGGACTCTTTTATTTCTTTCATTTTTAGCACCTGAGTTCAATCTGATTTCGGGATGAATTGTGGATTTACCCATCTTTATGACTCAGCCTTGGATCAGTGGCATTGATCCAAGAGATGTTTTAAGTTTATTCTGGATGAACAAAAATTATAGACCTTACGAAGGGTGCAAGGTCTGAATGTGTTGAATAAGAAATTCTAGAGTCTAACTCAGGTTGATCGTGTTAAATGAATTGGTTCCCGATATCGTAATATCAGGAAGGCCTAGACCTTGAGCCAGGTAATAAATTCTGGTATATACTGCTAGCTTATTATCAATGCTGGATAGAATCCATTTCGGGAATGTATATCTGTTGGTTCTTATACTGAACGATTCTATTTGTTAGACCTAGACTGGATTTATTAAGGTTAATAACCTAAACCTAAACTATAACCTATTGGTTAAATTATTAGTAATCTAACCTAGCCCTAAACTACAAGCTAAATGTTCCTAAGGTTAGCGACCTAGCACTAAGGAAGTTAGACTAAAGTATCACCTTAAGATCTAACCTATGTTTCTAACCTAACTAATGATAGTGGATGAAGGGGGACCTATGAAGGGGTGCGAGCCATGGGCGGTAGTTTCTATGGCATTTATGAGATGGATAAGTATGAAGGACTTGGGATTTGGTGGAGGTTGTAAATATCTGTTGGGACCGACGTGGCAGAGTCGCCAAATCTGGAAATGGTCTTTTGTTTGCATTTGTCAATCGCCAACTATGGCGGTCGGTGGCAATGGAGTTTGGGTGGGAATTTTGGAGTTAATGTCATTAATGAACTCGGTTCCCGAGCACGGATTGCTCGGGAAGGCATGCAAAATGGAAAACTAGTTGGTTGTTTGGTTTTCCATGCGCTCTGGTTTTCTCTCTGTTTGATCACTGGTTCTTCGAACCAGTCTACTTGGTGTTGCATGGCAACTATGAGAATAACTAGCTCTTTTCTCTGTCGAGGAAAGTTTATAAGGCATGAGGGTAACAAATTATTGTTGCTGAATCTAATGTGGAAGAAGAGGAGAAGGCTCGAGCTCATTCAGAGGTCTTCTTCAGATTTTTAAAGTGACATTACCAGGCATGATAGGCCCTAACTTTTAAAAATCTTGCTTTACTCTAAATGCTTTCATTAAAACAACTCTATTCAGGTGATTTCAGTTCAGTTGGTTTGAAGCAATGTATTGGTTCTTCTTTTCCTGTGGAATTAGGAATCTCGGGGTTTTAGAAGACCTTGTTGGAATGGTTACTGTATTATTCTTCTTTTTGGTTTCATTTCGATTACAGACCGGCTGTGCTTTTATTGTTGATGTGGAACCCTGTTGAATCTTGCTAGAATACTTGAAGTTCTTCTGTTGGGAATGCTTGCTGTGATTATTCTACTTGATTGTGATGATTGTAGAAGTCCTTACTGAGTTTGTGATTTTGGGTTAGAATCTGTTAAAAGTAGCAAGGATTAAATACGAAAATGACTCAGTGAGAGTCTTTGTAATGTTTCGTATGTTTCGACTTCTGTTGAAGTTTTGTAGAGGATACTTTTAGCATGATATGGTTGGAACTCTTGAAATTGATAGAATGTTACGACTTCTGTAGAAGTTTAGTCGAGAATGCTATATGGTTTCGACTCCTTTGAATCCTTGAAACGTAACTTATGTTTTTAACTTCTGTAGTAGTTTCCTTGTGCATACTGTTGGAATCCTTGAAATGGGTGGTATGTTATTGACTTCTGCGGAAGCTTGTTGTGGATACTCATTGGTTTTGAGTCTGTTGAAGTCCTTGAAATGTAACTAGTGTTTCTACTTCTGTGTAAGCTCAGTTGTGAATACGGTTGGTATTGACTCAGTGAGAGTCCTTGAAATGTATCTTGTATTTCAAACTTCTGTCTAAGCTTGGTTATGAATGCTGTTGTTTTGTTAAGAATACTAAATGTTATTGACTTCGATGGAGTCCTTGAAATGTAATTTATGTTTTAACTTCTGTAGAAGTTTTGCTGTGAGTACTTTTAGGATTCTTGAATTATTGTCGTATGAATTCAACTTCAATCGAAACCTTGGTTATAAGTACTGGTTGGATTTGACACTGTTGGAGTCCATGATATGCTGCGTGTTGGCTCATTTCTCGATTTGAGTCCTCGCTGAGCATGCATATCATTTTGACTCTTTCTTAATATTGTTGTGTTATGTTCAGTTCGATTCTGAGGAATTAAGGGATGGGGTTTCTTTATCAACTCGACTTTGTTTGAGACCCTGTTATATTTCGTAGTAGCTCGACTTCAGATGAAACTTTGAGGAAATTTATTGATATGGAATTCGGCTTCTGTGAAGACCTTGTTGTGAATATTCTTCTTGAAATCGGCTTCTAATTTACATCCTTGCTGTATAATCGTAGGGATTTGATTAGTTGAATGAAGTTGTGCATGTTGTGTTTCGACTCAGTGTGAATGTCACTGTATTTGCATATGGAAACGTTATTTGTTTTAATGTTATCTTGTCTCAAGTTTGACTGAAACAAAGAGCTCTTAGCTGTACCATGTCAGGCGATGGCGTTGGGTATTTTCATGTTGATAAATGATAGGGAAAATATTTGTTGAGTCTTTCATGGTTGGATTATTTTCTGTTGCTTGGCGCGAGAGCTCTTGAATCGCTTAGTAGCTACAAGTGACTTTTATATTTGGATTTAGATGGAACTGTAGTTCTTCTTGTAATCTCGACTATTTAGTCGCATGCGTAAATGTATTTGCATTAATCTAAAGGAATCGGTACAGTTCAGAATGTTATTGACTTAGGATTCTGATGGACTCTGTTTCTTTCTTCTAGACTGTAATTTATATGTTGATGTATAAATAAGTTGAATAGGAAAATTCTCTCTCTCTCCTTGACAGGAAAACTTGTGTGCTTTCTTCTTGTATCCTTTTGTGATCTCTACGGTAAGGGCATAACAAAAATAAACTGTGGTATTGTATGGAGAGACTGGTATAAAATGTGTGTTGCTGTATAAATGGGTATACTTGTCAATACCATTGAAATGTGTTATGATGATAAAAGAATTAAGACAGTGAGCTTGTTGAATGTTTTAACTACCTTTGAGAAATTGTTAGAAACAATCTTGTAGGAGTTTTGTTGTCTTTAGAATGGTTGTATTCATATGTTCTTAGTCTCTAACATATAGGATGATTAGCCTGATTTAAGTTTGGTATGTGAAGAAATGATTTCATATAAACAGGTTGTTTAATGAGAACAATTGGTGGATTGCAATTGTTTTAAGAATTAGTGCTTATCATGCTCAGTTCACCGAACTGACCCGTGTTGACAATTTTTGCAGATGGTTTCCGTAAGTGGTAAAGACACGCAGATCTGATGTGATGTTCAGATTGTTTAATTTGGTTTTATGATGAATTCCAATTTGATTCTCTAAATGTACTACTTGAAGAAAGATGTTCTTTTGCTATTGAGTATTGTATCAAATATGTTGAATGCATAAAATGTATTTGATTAGCTTAGAAATGAATGAAATGAGGTATTTGTTACGTATGTGTTTGCATTCGTATCTTGATGGATTGAACTTCTTCGGTTCGAATGATTTTAAGAGCATTGTTATTATTGTATACCTTGGAGACATTTGGGATTCTCTAAGTAAGCTTTGCAAAGATTATGTGACTGAATACTTGTGTATGTTTAGTAGTTCTGTTATGTTCTATCTAAAGCTAAATTGGAATTTAGATCACTGTCTTTCGAGAAGCTAAGGTTAAAATAAACCTCAACAGGAAGCTAAATGGGCTGAATAAATTATTACTTCCTAGTCTTGATCTAAGTCAAGACAACGTTTAATTGGATTTTTAATCACTATATCTAAATACTAATAAGTAAGATATATTTCAGTTATGAGAACTGATATAAACCAAAAAGGGTATGGTTAGCAACCTTATGTGAAGATTAAGGGCTATTGCCCAGTTTCGTTGATTTAGATTTCTATTTTTCAATGAACTCCTTGATGGGACCTCAATTCTTAATAACTTCTCTTTGTGAAATGGGTTTTATTAAGAAAGGTAATTCTAAGGTGAGGAACCCAGGGGTTGGGATAAGACTACCCTAAAAGGAGCGTCTTAAAGTATAACTTTAACTCAACGTATGTAACACCTTATAAATAAGTAGATCTTTTCGAGGTGGATTTGAAGGTTGATGGCACAAGTCAACTGTAGGGTTGTACCTTCGAGAAGATTAGGATCTTCTCGAAGATACAACAATGCAGGTGACTTATGGTGACACCCTTTGCATTGATCGTTAAGATTTACACCTTAAACTCGAACAAGTTTTACTCTGGGACTGATTAGGAATGTGGTCATGTTATAAGGCTGCCCCAGGAGACTCGGGGTATCTTGACACACTGGGTTAACTAGGGTTGACCCAGTATGTCAGCGTATCCCTAGTCCTCGGGAGCATCCCTATAACGTTGTCATATTACTAATCCATTCCTGAGTGAATAACTTGGGGCAGGAGAGACTGACAGAAGTCAGTATAAGACATTCTACATAACATAGGAATGGGGTGAAGGACGTATTCTAGATTGATGAGTATGTTGTCAAGGGATACGAGACATAAGCAGTATGTTTCAAATCTTTGGACAAAGTATCGCAAGCTGCGATTGCGTTGTCTGTGTCACCTAGTCTAAGGGACGAGATGCCGATGAATAATGGTAACAATTATTCGAGATAGGTTCCTCGAGACGAGCATTCGAATCCTAGATTAGGGAGGAGAACCGCAAGAGTGGTGTGTTAAAATAAAAACGCCAACTCTTGATACTCATGAATAGATCGGTAGATTACCGAGTCATGGAATGAATAGATCGGAGGTACTCCGAGTCATTACAGCTGCATATGGTTATCTATTATAAGAATGGTTGTTTTGATTTGTGAGTTCTAAATTATGTATTTAGAACTAGGAAGCATTTATAAAAAATAAAAATAAAAATTCTTGCTCTATTGTACTAAAATGGAGATGTTACAGACACTCTTCTTGGTTGGATTTCTTGAATTACTAGGTCATCTATACTAAGTCTAGGATAGGAACGGTGTTCCCCTTATTCACCCAATAGTTATTCTCTCTTGATGTGTTGCTTCTTTGGATAGATAGATGCATCAATGACCACCCTACGGGTAAGTTATATAACTCTATTTGTAAATTTTCATAGATTATTTCATTTCCTTCTCCATTTTGTATTTAATCTTAACATTATATGAACATCGGTGTTAGTTATCATATTTATCTTACATGATCATCTCCTTAGCTTTCATTTCTTTCATTTTGATTATGTTGTAGTAAATTATAGGTTTTGAATGTTTTATTTATCCACCATAAATCTATATCTCTCTATCATTGACCAATATCCTACGAGGGTACTCTACTCTATCTTGATTACGGGCCTTGTAAACCCTAGGTTGAGCTAGTGTAGGGATTACTACCATTTTTATATGTGACCTTATAAATCATCATTTCCCCTTTAAAGCAACCCACAATGTTGGTTCATGTGCATCTCCTATTTTTTTTCCTCAATACCCTTGTAAAAGCAGAATACTTAGGAGTGTAAGATATTGAGACACACTCTTGGCCTCCGCCATACACATATCTAAGATAAGTTTAAGGAAGAGAGAAAACTAAATTAAAGGAATTTAATTTGATGATTATATTCCTAAGGAAACAAGGAAACCAACTTGAATTTTAAAAGTAATTTTTGCACAATAACTTGAAGGAAAATGAAAAGTTCTTGAGAGGGCATAATATACCTAAGATGAATATACTATTTTTAGGTTTTTAAACCTTCATGATAGGTTACAAATATTATGATCTAATAAATTTATTTTTACTATTCTTTAAAATATTTTTATGCATATAAAGACATATCTAGTATGTAATTCTAGACACAAAATTATGCACTTTAGACATTATTTATCCTTGTATTATACTATTATTTAGAAGGTTATCAAGCGAATAAAGTACTAATTAATCCCACCTTTTGGCCATATTATTTTCTATTTTATTTTGTCATACCTGCATATTTTCTTGCAATTATCCATCCATTTTGCAACTTTCTCATCATTCTAACCCAAAATCAGGTTGCCCTAACCTACACCGGGGTGCCCCGAGGCACCTTGGTCCCACCGTGGGTGCTCGATCTATGTACATCCTTTCCTACTTATTTTTGGGGCCTTTCTAGCCATTTTTATCCTTATCCTTTTCCCACTAACCTTGTCGGGATTAATTATGAAATTAGGCTTGAGATCCCTATAAATATAAAGTTATAAGACCATAATGAGGGTCCTAGCATCACATACTACTATCACTCCATCTAGAGTTGCATCCATTACATCACTTACATCCACATAGCACTATACATGAAGGCTAGGGTATGTGCATCACACACATTGTATAGGGGGAGGGATTCTATTCTATTCCATGCACACATGTTATTTATATTTTCTATAGTTATTATTGCTCACTACTTCACAAATTCAGTGATCGACACGAGAACACCTAGGGTACAACATGCACACACTCACCAGAACTACATCTAGGTCCAAAATGTAGTGTAGTGCTCAGTGATAAGACCACTAGTTTAGTGGTCAAATTCAATCGACCCATTCATTTGCATTTTTATTTTTCTAGGGTTTGATACTTCCTCTTGCATTGTAGGTCATTTTAAAACTCATCCAATGAATCCGTGTGTGACAAATAGGAAGCATTTGGAGACACCTTGCGATCATACTAAAATGAGTTTATGATCATTTATAAATATCATAGCACCTAGACTATAGACTAGGGTGCCCAGGGTGCCCTAGTACCCTCCCAGGTGCCTAAGTCATTTTAGATCTTCCAGATCTGGTCTCTGAGAGTCCCTGAGTTATCATATGCACTTTTAGATTCTATTTCCAGATCTATGACGGTGTTCGATGATCACCTTTAATTAGCTAAGTCATATTTCCTCCTTTACTTACACATTTAGGGTTTCATTTCACGTAGAGTAATTAATTACATTTATTCTATATTGTTTTAGTCCTTTTATTACAATGTTTTAGTCCTCCTAGTTAGATTAACATTAATACCCCTATACTCCATCTAGGTTTTATTTTTGTTAATCATTACTATGAGTACTTATTGTCACCTTCCCAAGATTTGCAAATTTTCTTCTCTATTCTTGATATTTTTATGGGTTTGGTGACTCTAAATACCCTGTAGAAGTCTCTTAAGAAACAAATCTATTTCTAAATAGTTAGTCATTTTTTGAAATTTTGAGTTTTGAGGATTTTTCAGTCTTTTGTGGGTATTTTGGCTTTTTCTATCCCTCATGTCCCAAGTTCTTCCAGGCCATCTTCTCCCGATTTTTCACTTTGGTTGATTAGTCTTGATTTTTCCTTTATATTCGGCTATTTTAGCTTTACGCATCTTGAATGTCCCAATGTCCCAAGTGTAGCCTATGTCAAAACTTCCGACTTATCTGATTTTCATATGTTGCGGGTGTTTTGGATTTTTCTGTCATGCGTGTCCTAAGTGCCGCTTGACCGTTATTTCCCGCAAACCTTCCTTTTCCAATTTATATTCCTCACAAGTATTTTATCTTAGCGCATCCAGCTATCTCAATGTGCCTTGGTACAATTGTGCCAAATTTTTCTACTTTTTCCACAAATCATCTTTTTTGGATTAGTGCATCTCAATTGTTTTGATGTCCCATGGGATAGTTGTGCTCTTTTGTTGTACCTTACCCAATTTCCATTGTTTCAAGGTTGGTATTAATATTAATTTCCTCATTTATTTTACCCAGTTGACTTTCTTGGGTTTAAATGCTTATAAATACTTGGGTAATCAATCATTTTCACCACCTCACTTACAAATTTCTATTGACCATTCATGTTCTCTCTCTTCTTCATTTCTAGCTACTGGTTGAGTCCTATTCCATTGTTTTCAAATATGTAGGTGAAAAA
The DNA here is from genome assembly GCA_018340775.1 of Taxus wallichiana var. yunnanensis. Taxonomy (NCBI): domain Eukaryota; kingdom Viridiplantae; phylum Streptophyta; class Pinopsida; order Cupressales; family Taxaceae; genus Taxus; species Taxus wallichiana. The sequence continues at coordinate 402,927,519 of CM031242.1, forward strand.
AGAAGTTGTGAAATGTCAAGGTGTTGATCAAGGAATTAAGGAATATTTTATCACAAGTAATCTTATGCTCTTGCCGTAAAATGAAGATCAATTTTAAAGGTCATGAACACTTGTCTTCCTTGGAGATGGTTGTACCAAACATTGGTGATAGTGAAGCTCAACACCTAGACTTGGAAGAATTTGCAGGCACGAATCAATTGTCAAAACTCTATTCGTATGGTTCATTTGATTAAAGATAGTGGGATCGTAGAGGTAGGGGTTTTCCATTTCAGTCTAGTGTGTCTTGATACAATTCTTTCTCAGTAACTCTTGTTTTGATCCTAATACAAAATAAATCATTAATCCTCAAGGTCAGGTGGTGGCATGAATTGATGAATATTACATTCGTACTTCCATCAAAATTCCCATGGTAAAAATTCAAATAATCTCACTAAGGATCAGACCCAAAATCTTTTTGATCAAGACAGTGAAAAATACAAAAGTCGAGTTACCAAGTCTGGGTTCAAGAACCCTAGGAAAGGAGCCTTAAGGCTACTTAAGATAATGTTCAGAGTTGATTTCCATGAATAATTGTCTAAAGCCATCAATCTATTGGCCAGGATAGTAGGAATGTCTACCACCAATGAGTTTCACTATTAGATGTGCCCCTATATCAATATTATATGTGAGGGTAAGAAAAATTTAAACTGGGCAGGAATCATTTGTGATAGCCTAAATGCACAATTATCAAATGTTTAGAGAACCCAAACCTTATACATGACCTCCTATCTGATGTACTCCATTATAGCTTATAGAGAGTGGTTGGGTTTCTCCCCTATTGATGATAAGAAGGATGCCCCATTTATATGTATCGTCAATAGTTGACCCTAAAGATTAGTAATCATCACTTTAGGAGGGTGAATGATGCATTCACTATGTATATTGTTAGGTTGCTAGAAGGAGATATTGCTAAAAGATTTTTAGATGAGGAAAAATAATTGATTAGTGTCTATGGCAACTTCTTCACCCAATTCAGGAAGTTTTCATATATAAAATTGGTTGGATTTGAGGGAAACCCCTGAAACTTCCCATGTATTGCAGTGATAAGATGACTTTGGTATAAATCTATAGACAATTAAACAAGTTACATAGAACTTGTAGGGACAAGAATATTGTAGGTATTCAATTCCCATTCACACTGGGTAATTACACTTACAGGACTGCCCTAGATGCTTAAAATGTTGATAAAACAATTACTCGTCTCACTCTTCATTACTATAAGCCTAGAACTTTCTTTGACATTAAGGATTTCATTTTCCTCCAATTTCAAAATGTGTTATCAACATCTTCCTGATATTGAAGACTCTTTGGGTAGATTGTTTTGATGATTATTAAGCTAGGAGGAGGTACTATGGGAGGTTCTCTACAAGAGATCATTGATTTTGGTATATTTGATGTCCCTTAAGGATTAGGGGATGATGATGAAGAGATATAGTCTCTTTAGTATGAAATATCAATCAAACACACTCCTATTGAAACCATTGATTGGTTTTTCAAGGAGAGAGATGATTTGAAGGAGCTAAATAATCTTGTCCTAGTGAGAACTAGACTTTGGTTTGATAGGAAAATAAAGGGATTCAGGAAAATAAAATCTAAGTATACTTCCCAAGATACCCCTACACTTGAGAAGGAAATACCTGTGTTAGCTCTCGGGATAGTTGAGCAATCTATCCTTCTCCTCCCAAATCTTTAACACTAGTGTATACCAAAAAAGGGAAAATCAAGAAAGAAGATAAGGCATATAATTTTATTCAATAAATTGAACTTTCTCATAATCAAGCTAAAGTAAACAAAAAAATTGTGGATTTGGATGATAATGATGACGGTCAAGAAAAAGAGCAAGAAATACTAAAGAGAATACATCTCAAAGCAAGCATTATGATGGAAGATCAATCAAAGGAAATGGTTTTGAGTGTGTAGAAATATATGCCAAGAAAGATCCCGACTCGACTCAAACTGATACATCTATGTTAGAGGTGGCCTTTGTGCAAACTCTGAGTGCTATGAGTGCCTCTACACTTGGGCCCATTACTCCTTCCACTTCTAGTTCCTCATTTACCTGGGTACAACCATTATTGGAAAAGCAAGAAGAAAAGGCTACTTCTAAGTGTTATTGTTCACAATTTTTATGAAGTGGAAACTCTTCTATGTACTACTCCTTCCCCTCTGGATAAAAAGGAAAAATTCACATCAAGGTTGGTCTCGTAATCTCAAGGTTAGTTCATAAAAATTGCAAAACCCAAGTTTGATAAAGATGAAAAGGACCTATCAATGGGTGATCTGGAGTTGACAAGAATTCCTCTTGGAGAATCAACCCCAGAAAGTGAAGTACATAATCTAAGGGAGACTATGTCTAAGGTGATTGAAAGAGTTGAAAAAGGGAAGTAAACACAAGAGTAGTTAGAGGAGCATAATCAAATTCTATCCAATTTCATCAAATCCTTATTATCGAAGATAAGGTTCTTGATCCCAATCCCCTAGCTTCCATCCCACCTCATGTTATCTTGTCCACTGATGAAGTTCAAGCCATTAAAGACATCCATAAGCATGCTACTTATGGTAAAGAAATGGAAGCTATGGTTGATGATTTAATAATCATAGGACTAAATTTTATTGAAGAGGCATTCAAGGCATATGAGAAAATTTCCAAGATTCAATTGAAGTTCTCTACAACACTCAGTGGTTTAGATAGAGAGTTGAAATTATGGAGTGAGTGCATTCAAGATATCAAATTGATGAGTGAGACAGATGTTTAGGTCCTTTTAGCTAATAAGGTTTTTGATAATGTTCAAAAAAATTGTCCAAACAATGGGTCTTTAGCATTGTGGAAAATCAAAGTTCTAGAAGAAGCCATTGGAGAACTCAAGAATATGATTCAAAAGGAGAAGATTTTAAAGTTTGTGTCATATTTTCCCTCTTGGATATACATTTCCAAATATTCAAAGATAACTCAAGTGATAAATTCACTATTCAGGAAATCAAATCAATTGTTCAAGAATTTTGATAAAGAAATTTCGATCAAGCAGACATCATCTCTATGGAGAAAATGAGAGAAATTTACACACTATATTATCCCATCATAGATGCTAACAAAGAGTTCTTGGACAATGCAGAGTTCGAGAAGGACATAGAGAACTATTTAGGAAGTTGGAGTCATGCCACTTCTAATACAACAATTCCTCAAGGAATGGACATGGATGCATCATTGAAGCGATTCAGAAATCAAATACTAATGGAAAAGGGGACTACAAGTTCTTCCACTAGTGTCTCGACTTCCTAATTCTTATTTTCTTTTTACTATAAAATATCTAATTAAGGTGGCTTTATCCCTTTAATCATGTGTTATGGAAACAAGAGATAAATTGAGTTTGTAATATTTAATTAGATATTAGATTTTGAGATTAAAAGAAAGGAAACTAAAAAGGCTCTTTGTAACCATTTCTTGGGTTATTTAATGCACTCTTCTCATTGTTGTAAAGGATGGACATTTTTGATATCCAGATGTAAAAAGAGATCATTGAAATACTCAATAAGAGAATAAATTCGATTCCCTCTCTCATGCTTCTTCTCTTTCTATTCTTTATCTAATTCATATAAGGATATATATATTTGAAGCAAGAACTTTTGTTCCTTTCGGTTGATAAGTGTATTTGGAACTTTGTGTCTAATACATGCATGTCCTGTGTTTTTATATGCATAGTTTAAATCTTGTTATTTTATCAAGCATAAGTAAGATATCTCTCTACTATCTATATGTCGAAAATGCTCTCCTATCTTCTGTTTCTAAATATCAGTGATGAATTTTCCTATTTTCTTCTATATTGAAAACCTTTTATAAATGCATCAGAGATATCAAAATCCTTACCAAAATATTGAACAAATGTTTATATTATAAATATGGTCTTTTACTTTCAATAAGGGAACTGTTATCACCGAATCACAACACCCTATGGTTTGCAAAAGTGTGTGTGCTTGAGCTCATAGTGTGACTAGATAACATGGGTACTATCTCCAAATTGTGGGACTTGCTACTTGAGATAGACCTCTAGAGAAAGTTGGTTCTTACTCCTAAACTACCTACCACAATCTACTCTAATGCAGGAAAACTATCTTTTCCTAATCTTATTTTCCAAGGGACCAAGGAGAGAGAGTTCATGAAAAAAAAGGCTACACTAAAGTGGTGATAAACTAGAAAAGGAGGGAATGAAGATAATTTTCCAATGTGTGAAAAATATAAGCAAAGTGCATACTAGAAGGGGTGATAATAGTTCTCCACAGTCTAGAAAATGCATTCACAACAATGTTTCAAACATACACAATGATAATGAATCCCTACAAGAGCATAAATAGACACAATATATTTTCATGAGGTTGAAGAGGAAAGAATAATGTAAACAAACAAAGCAGGGGAAGAGGCATCCACAAACTCGTATTTATTGCTTCATTGATATGAACAGTTTAATCTATTACAAAATAAGGGCTTGGATCACCATGTAAGGAGTCCACTACAAGGGCCTGCAGCACATTGGCTTCACAAAACTAATTTGATAGATTTTTTCTACTTAAAAACTATCTCCCTTTACAATGAGCCCAACACTCCAATTTATACAAATCTAAAAGGAGATAGAGAGAGAGAGAGAGAGAGAGAGAGAGAATGAAAATCATGAAATATGAATTCTACCACCACTGAAAGATATCATAAATGGAGTGAAATGATGGTATGTTACTTGTAAAATGACCTCCATACTATCTCATAACTTGCAATAGTGAGGTATGTTTGTCCATGCTTCATTAATGTCCTCCCAACCACCAATAAAATCACCATTATGAATTCGGGAAAATTTTCTTAAAAATCACCATAAATACTTCATAAAATTCCATATTTATTTATTATTGTGCATTAGTCTTGGAACCACAATTCCAACGGTAATAATTTTGTGTGTTTTCATTTAGAAATGCAAAATATATGGCATTCTGAGTGTAGGTAGTTGTTTTGGGCAAGACTCGCTGTTACATTTCTCTCATTTAATGAGATTAAGTATTTAATTTATCGAGATCTGGAGATGTTTCATTTATTTTCACATATATACCCACATTAAAAATTATAAATCCAATTTATGTGGCATAGATGACGTCGTGCCCATTCCAGAAAGTCAAATTTCATGAAAAACAGAGCTCTAGGTCAAAAGTTATGATTATTTGAAGTTCGGAGGTCGGGCATCAACTTTTTCTTTGTATTACAGATATTGCGGGTTTTACGGGAACTCATGTCCCACATGTACTTAGACTGTGTGGGATTATTTCCTCTGAAAAACCTGATTCCTTCTTGTTGCGGGTATTTTATTTTTGTAGGGAACTCATGTTCGGTGCGTACTCGGACCGTTTGGGCTTCCTTGTCCTAACTTTCCCATTGTTGACCAAGCCATCGGTGTCATTGACCTCCACTCCACCCGCATCCCAATTTTATTGGATCTTTATGTGGAGATTTCAGCTTTGTGGGTTTGATGCGTCCCAACGTCCCAACTATCTCGCAGATCGCTTGGGGAAAAACTTCCGCATTTGCCGATTCCTTTATTGTGCGGTGATTTCAACTTTGCGTGTCTCAACTATCCTACTATCCCATGGACCTCCCGGGAAAAATTTTCCTAAAAACCTATAATACACTAATTCCTTTACAAATCAAGTTTTTCACCTTTTCGAGTCCCAATCGTCCCACCTATCCCGTAGACCGCCCGGGACAAAATTTTCGATTTTTCCGTAATACACTAAAAGAAGCCATTCTTTGGAATTTTTCAAATTCTCTAACTCTTTGAATATCGGTCATGATTTTTTTCCTTCGATGGGGAAGTTAGAGTAGAGCCAAAGGGACCCCCAAAACCTGATTTTAGGCCTCCAATCAATTCTACTTGCTCAAACATGAAGAAATTATTTATGGTTATCCAAATTTATCTCGAGGGTGAATTCGGGATAACAGAACCTCTCCCACAAAGAGGAGGGGCTGCTTCCCCCTGACTGTTGCTTATTTTTAAAAGATGAAATTCTACAACCAACAAGTTTTGGGGCGCATCGTGGTACACGTATTGTGTTTCCCACTGAAACACCTTCATTCGAATCAAAAGCACTGATAACTTAATATATATAAGATATACACAAGGTCAAAGAGCACTTGGTGTTGTGGATCTAGATTTTCTATTTTAAAACAACATGACTTATCTTTAACCCTAGAGAGAAGGAGAACAAGATCCAAAAGTACTTCCCCTGTCAAAAATAGAACTATAAGAAACATAGACTCAAAAACCCAACTAAGCCCTAGTATTCAAGCATTGGTGTTGGCTGGAGTCATAATTCCTTTACAAACTATTTTTCCAAGAATGGCAGCACCTCTACCTTGGGGACAATGGGTTGGACCTCTAGCCCTTGCTCAACCATTGCATGATCTCCCAAAAGGGAATAGGAAAATATTTCCTAAATTCAAAGGAGATGGAAAGGTGCACCTAGATGAGCACATTGTTGCATTCATTTTGGCATGTGGTATACTTGGAGTGGAGCATGAAGATGTTTTCGTTAGGCTCTTTGTGGAAACGTTACAAGATAATGTTGTTGATTGGTTCTATCATCTCCTGTTGGGGATATCACTGAATGGACCAACATGAGAACACAATTTGAGGATCAGTTCAAACCTGTTGAAGATGTACATGCTCTCCTTGCCCAGATTTCTTAGATTAAGAAGGAACCATATGAACCTATGAGAGAATTTGTTGCCAAATTTAACAAGTTGGTCAATAAGATTCCTAGTGGCCACTCAACCTATAGATCAAATTCAAAAAATATTTTTCCTAAATGCACAATTACCAAAAGTAAGCTATGCATTGAGAAGGGCTAACTTGGTGACTCTAGATGTTGATCAATGCTTAGCCATAAGTGTTGAAGATGATTTAATAATGTCTAGGAAATTAAAAAAGGAACCTACTAAATCTAAGGCCTCTTCTTTAGGAAATAACTTAGATCAATTAGTACAAAAATTGGCAAATGATCTCATAGCTATCAAAAAAAAATTGGCCCTAGAATACTCCTTACAAGGATATTCAAGGAGGAATTTTTCAGCCTCAAAATTGGTTACCTCCTCTCCAACCAAAACTAGTAATTGAAGGGCCACCTCTCAAAGTTCCTGTCAATGCAACATGTGAAGTTCAAGAACCAGAAGATGAAGAGGACGTTGAAGGATATGAAGAACTTGAAGAAGAGGTAGATGAAACACTAGAGGAAGCCAATGATTCTCAGGTTAACTTCCTCAACACTAAGGGGGTTGATGATGACACAAATGATTATGATGAAGTAGTGGTAGATATGAATAGTGAGTCATATGTTGTCATGACCCGAGAACAAATGAGTAAGAAAAAGGAAGTGGTCCACCCACAAGAAAATCCAAGGAGGTTCAGTTACCATCCCAGTTGTTGCAAAAAGAGGAGCTCCTATTCCTACCACTTCTACTCAAAAGGTAAGTAATGCTAATACTCCTTCTACCTCTTCATTTATCTACTAATAAAAAAATTTGAATGTCAAAGCTGATAGGCCTAAGTGTTCTTCCCCTTCTATTTCAGACACCCCATCTATCTCAAGATCCTTTGACATAATTGACCACCTTAAGAAAACTAAAATTCAAATTTTAGAGGCTGAATTTTATCAGACCCATCTTGATGCCTTTTCTCAGGTTGTCAAATTTTTCAAATCCAAATCCAATCCTACACCTATCACTTCTAAAGGCCTTTTACCTACTCCCACCTCTACACCTCAGTAGAACCTAATGGCCATAACCCTTCTGTAACTAAGAAAATTGAGCCTTTCTATATCACTCTACTTATAGTAGGTCATAGGCTCAATAATTGTGTCATTGATTCAAGAGCATCAGATAATGTTATGCCTACTAAGGTTTCTCATGCTTTAGGTCTAACTTTGACATGCACATTTGGCTCTTGTTATTCCATGGAAAGTAAGGAGGTGTCATTGGTAGGAAGAATCAAAGATGCACAAGTGGATTTTGTTGCTTTTTCTAGAGAAGAGAGTCAAGGCTACTATTTTAGTAGTAGATATTCCCCCATCCTATGGCATGTTGCTAAGTAGGAACTTTTTAAAGAAGTGGGTGGAGAAATTCAAATGGATTGGTCACACGCTCTCATTCCAGTGAATGGGAAGATGAAGAAATTATTACCTGAGAGACAGACTGAGTATATTGTGTAGAAAACTGATGATCCTAAAGCACAAATCCTCTATGAGGACATTGGTCATGGGAACTACATGATCATGTCAGATAAGGAGATGAGAATTTCCAAAGGTGTGGTGAAAGACCCTAATGGTGTTTGGATCCTTGAATTTGATGGTAGTTGTTCTTCAACTAGTTTTGGAGTAGGAGTGGTCTGTTTTCTCCGAGAAGAAGTCTTATCCTTTCTCCTACAAGCTTCAATTTGAAAACACCAATAATATAACAAAATATGAGGCTCTTATTTTGGGGATGTCAATGGCCAAGGAGATGGGGGTTAAGAATATTTGTGCATGAGGGATGTTGAACTCATCGTTAAGCAAGTTAGAGATATTTTCCAAGTTAAGAACAAAAGACTAAAACACTATAGAAATGGTATGGGATTCTATTGAATTCTTGGATGCCTTTTCCATAGAAGTTGTTCCCAGAAAGGAATACTAGAGAAGATGCTTTATTTGTCTCAGGATCCTTATTGATCCCTCATCCTAACTTTTCCCAGAAAAGTTCACAATCGAAATGATACATAGACCAAGTGTACCAGATAATGCCAACAATTGGCAAGTATTCAATGATGATCAACATTTTCTTTCCTTTCTCAAACTCTAGGATAATTTCAGTTAGTTGTATTTTGAAGGAAGTGAAGAAGTTGCTCCTCGTGAGATAGTAGCATCTACCATGACTGAAGAAGGAATAGAGGAAGAATCTGATAAGGATGGTTGTATTAATTTGAAAGGTAACAAGATACCCAAAGGATTAGTAAGTCTGGAAGATTTATTTGACAAACATGATAGGTATATCAAGTCAAAGATATCACATGAGGTTCATCAGTCTATAGAATATGAAAATATTAATATTGGAAGTAAAAGAGGAACCCAAGCTTGTCAACATTGGAAAATGTTGCACAAAAGAAGAAAGAATTAAAATGATGAACTTATTAAAAATTTATGTTGATGTGCTTTCCTATTCATATGAAGATTTGAAATCATTCAAGCCAAGGGAGATGCAACATTACATTCCTCTAAAGCTAGGAATCAAGCCTTTTTGGCAGAAGAAAAGGCAATACAACCCCAAGATTTAGACACCATTTATCAAGAGATTCAAAAGCTCTTGAAGGAAAAAATAATTTTTCCAATTCATCACTCAACTTGGGTGGCCAATATTGTACCAGTAAGAAAAAGAATGGTGAGATTCAGATTTGTGTGGATTTTTGAAATCTGAACCAAGCTTCCCTCAAAGATAACTATCCACTTCCCATGATGGATCAAATATTGCAAGTTGTTACTGGCTCTGAAATGTTATCTATGTTAGATGGATTTTGGGGTATAATCAGATTGAGGTTGATGTTCCTGATCAACACAAGACAACCTTCACAACCCCATGGGAAATTTTTCTTATAAAAGGATGTCATTCGGTTTGATTAATGTTGGTGCCACTTTTCAATGGGAAATGGATTTGGATTTTGGGTCCTTGAAAGGAAAATGTATTGTTGTGTATTTGGATGATTTAACTGTCTTTTCAAAAAGAAGGGAAGATCATTTCCAACATCTTGAAATTGTCCTTCAGAAGTGTAGAGAACATGGAGTGTCCCTCAATCCAAAGAAGTCTATTTTTGGGGTCACTGAAGGCAAGCTTCTTGGACACATTTTTCTAAAGAGGGAACCAAGATAGATCCAGAGAGAGTGCAAGATATTTAGTGAATTCCTCTCCCCACAAGTAAAAAAGGTGTGCATTCTTTCTTTGGGAAGATAAATTTTCTAAGGAGATTTATTCCTGATTTTGCAAGAGTTGACTATGAGCATAGCTAGATGATGAAAGGAAAGTAGTCCTTTGGTTGGACTCTAGAGGGGAAGGAAGATTTTGAAAATATCAAAAAGGCAATCACCATGGACTCCCATTCTTGCTTGCCCTGATTTTGAGAAGGATTTCTTGATCTATTGTTATGTTACTGAGAATAATTTGGTTGTTATTCTAACACAAAAGAATCTGAGGGATGTGAGCTACCCATTTCCTTCATGAGCTATGTCCTTAAAGCTCATGAATTGAAATACACTCAGATTGAGAAACATGCCTTTGTTGTGGTTAAGTAGTTAAGTAGTTTTGTTTCTATATCCTTAGTTCTCACTCTATTGTCTTTGTCCCAGATACAATGGTTAAGTCTATTCTCACACAACAAGAGTTTGGGACCAAAAGAGGAAATTGGGTGGAAAAGGTGCAAGAGTATGATTTGGATATCAAGCCAACTAAATTAATCTAGGGAAAGGGTCTTTGTGAATTGATTTTGTAGGTGTTGAAGATAACCCTTCTCAAGAAAATGCACATATTCCCAATTGTTCTCTTCATTAGTTCAACTGATGAATGGTATGCTGACATTGCCCATTTTCTTACTTATGGAGAATTCCCGTCTCACCTAAATGCTAAAGAAAAGAGAGATATTAAACTGAGAGTTCACAGTATGTGCTTTGGGATAATTCTTTATTCAAAAGAGGGATTGATGGAAGGTTTCTCAAGATGTGTGGATAGAGAGCAACAAAAAGAGGTTACTTAGAGCATTTCATGATCAAGCTTGTGGAGGACATTTCTCATCCATGTTGTGACTACTCATAAAATCCTTCATGTAGGCTACTACTAGCCAACCCTATTTTGAGATGCAACTAAATGGGTGAGTAAGTGTGAAGCTTGCCAAAATTTTGTGGGAAGACCTAAGCTAGCCACTCTGCCACTCAAACCAGTGGTGATAGAAGAACCTTTTCAACAATGGGGACTAGACTTCATGGGTACTCTTAATCCTCATTCAGTGCTGGACACACCCATGTATTAACTGCCACTGATTATTTCACCAAATGGGTGGAGGCCATTCAGTAAAAATCACAACCTCTGAAGTGATATGTAACTTCATCAAGGAAAACATTCTTATTAGATTTGGGTACCAAGTAAAATTGTTACTGATAATGCCTCCAACTTCTCTTCTTATGAAATGATGGATTTTTGTTATGGGTATGGAATTTCTCTTGCACATTCTTCTACTACTACTACCCCAAGGAAATGGACAAGTAGAATCAACAAACAAGAATTTGGTGACCATCATTGAAATCTTGTCAATGAGTCACAGAGAAATGGCATAAGAAGTTGTATGATGCTCTTTGGGAAGATAGAATTACTCCCAAGAGGGAAATTGGAATGTCTCCTTTTTAGGTGGTGTATGGAACTAAAGCTCGTTTTAGTGACTATGGAATTGCCAGCCTTGCAACTGATGAAGGCCATTGAGGATTCAAACTTCACTAGTGCTTTAGAGAAGAGAATCATGTACCTACAGAAGTTGGATGAGGATAGATTGCAAGTGGTAGATAGGATTGCTACACATTAAAAAGTAAAGAAATTGTTTGATAAAAAGGCCATAGACCAAGAGACTTCTAGGTTGGAGACATTGTTTTACTCTGGGACAAGAGGTGGGAGCCTCGGGAAGTCATGGAAAATTTGATTCTCTATGGTTGGGTCCTTTCAAAATCAAGCACTTTGTTGGAGAAAATTATTTCTATTTGGACTATATGGATGGAACCTCTCTTCCATTTGCCATATAGTGGGTAGTACTTGAAGTTGTTTCAGTCCTAGGTTGCTAGGTGGTCCTTTGTATCAGTCTTGTATAGTTCTTGTTTTTGGTCTTTTGTGTGTGTGGTGTTGTGGGGTGTCTCTTATGTATTGTTCCATTTTGTGACTCTATTTTTCCCAATGGATAAGGCACTAGTCTATTTTGGAAACCCTGAGATTCTGGAGTTCATACTATGTCTTGTTATCATGATACTCAAACCAAGTCATGTCCCTAGAAAGAGCCAATTGTTGTCACCTTCCCAAGATTTACAAATTTTCTTCTCTATTCTTGAGATTTTTATGGGTTTGGTGACTCTAAATACCCTTGTAGAAGTCTCCTAAGAAAAAAATCTAGTTCTAAATAGTTAGTCATTTTTCAAAATTTTGAGTTTTGAGGCTTTTCAGTCTTTTGTGGGTATTTCAGCTTTTTTGTGCCCCTCATGTCCCAAGTTCATCCGGGGCCATCTATTCCCCAATTTTCCACTTTTTCCGATTGGTCTTTCTTTTTCCTTTGTAGTTGGCTATTTTAACTTTGTGCGTCTCGGTTTCCCCTAATCCCTGTGTGTAGCCTGTGTCAAATACTTCTGACTTATCGATTTTCATATGTATTGCGGGTGTTTGGATTTTTTTGTGTCCACATGTCCCAAGTGCCACTTGACTGCCATTTCCCCACAAACCCACCTTTTCTAATTTCTATTCCTCACAGGTATTTTAGCTTTGTGCGTCCCAACTATCCCGATGTCCCTTGGGATAGTTGTGTAAATTTTTTCACTTTTTCCACAAATCATTTTTTTGGCTTTGTGCGTGTCCCAGTTGTCCCGATGTCCCATGGGACAAAGTTGTGCTCTTTTTTTTTCCACCTTACCCGATTTTCATTGTTTCAAGGTTGGTATAAGTATTAATTGCCTCATTTATTTTACCCCACTGACTTACTTGGGTTTAAATGCTTATAAATACTTGGGTAATCAATCATTTTCACCACCTCACTTGTAAATTGCTATTGACCATTCGTGTTCTCTCTCCTCCACCATTTCTAGTTGTGGTCGAGTCATGTTCCATTGTTTTCAAATCTATAGTGTAAAAAAGAAGTTGTGAAATGTCAAGGTGTTGATCAAGGAACTAAGGAATATTTTCTCACAAGTAAATTTTCTCGATCCGCAAGATGAAGATCAGTTTTAAAGGTCATGAACACTTGTCTTCCTTGGAGATGGTTATACCAAACATTGGTGATAGTGAAGCACAACACCTGGACTTGGAAGAATTTGGGCACGAATCAATTGTCAAAACCCTACTCCTATGGCTCAGTTGATTAAAGATAGTGGGATCACAGAGGCAGGGGGTTTTCCCATTTTAGTCAGTGTGTCGATATAATTCTTGCTTGTAGCTCTTGTTTTGATCTTGATACAAAAGAAATGTTGATCCTCAAGGTCAGGTGGTGGCATGACTTGATGAAGATTGCATTTGTACTACCCTTAGAATTCCCATGGTCAAAAATTCAAATACTCTCACCAAGGATCAGGCCCAAACTCTTTTTGATCAAGACAATGAAAAATACAAAAGTAGATTGCCAAGTCTTGGTTCAAGAACCCTAAGAAAGGAGCCTCAAGGCTACCTAAGACAATGTTCAGAGTTGATTTCCATGAAGAATTGTCAGACATCATCACTTTGTTGGCTAGGATAGCAGAATGCCCACCACTAATGAGTTTCACTATTGGATGTGCCCTACATCAATATCATATGTGAGGGTAAGTAGAATTTAAATTGGTAGAATCATTTGTGATAGCTTGATTGAGCAATTATCAAATGTTCAGAGAACCCAAACCTTCTACATGACCTCTATCTAATGTACTCCATTGCAGCTTATATAGAGTGGTTGGGTTTCTCCCCTGTGGATGATAAGAAGGATGCCCCCATTTATATGTATCGTCCACAGTTGACCCTGAAGATCAGTAATCATCACTTTAGGAGGGTGAATGATGCATTCACTATGTATATTTTCAGATTGTTGGAAGGAGATACTGCTAAAATATTTTAGATGAGGCAAAACAATTGATTAGTGTCTATGGTAGCTTCTTCACCCAATTCAGGAAGTTTTCATATATAAGATTGGATGGATTTGAGGGAAAGCCCTTGAAACTTCCCATGTATTATAGTGATAAGATGGATTTAGTAGAAATCTACAAATAATTAGACAAGTTTCATAGAACTTGTAGGGACAAGAAGATTGTAGGTATTCAATTCCCAATCACACTAGGTAATTACACTTACAAGACTTCCCTAGATGCTTAGAATGTTGATAGAAAAATTTCTCCTCTCACTCTTCATTACTATAAGCCCAAAACTTGCTTTGACATTAAGGAGTTCATTTCCTCCAATTTTAGAATGGGTTATCAACATCTTCCTGATATTGAAGACTATTGGGTAGATTGTTTTGATGATTATGAAGCCAAGAGGAGGTACTATGGGAGGTTATCTCTACAACAAATCATTGATTTTGGTATATTTGATGTCCCTAAAGGATTGGAGGATGATGATGAAGAGCTAAAGTCTTGAGTATGAAAGATCAATCAAACATACTCTATTGAAACCATTGATTGGTTTGTCAAGGAGAGAGATGATTTGAAGGAGCTAAATAATCTTGTCCTAGTGAGAACTAGACTTTGGTTTGATAGGAAAATGAAGGGATTAAGGCAAGGAAATCTAGGTCTACTTCCCAAGATACCCCTACTCCTTAGAAGGAAATACATGTGTTAGCTCTGAGACAGTTGAGCAATCTGTCCCTTCTCCTCCTAGAATCCTCAACTCTAGTGTATACCAAAAAAGGGAAAATCAAGAAAGAAGATAAGGCATCGATGATGTTATTCAAGAAAGTGAACCTTATCTAAACAAGTGAAAGCAAAGGAAACAATTGTGGATTTGGATGATAATGATGAAAGTCAAGAAAAAGAGAAAGAAAATCCTAAAGAGAATACACCTGAAGCAAGCAAGTATGATGGAAGATCAATCAAAGGAAATGGTTTTCAGAAGTCTATAGAAATATCTGCCAAGGAAGCTCCTAACTCCACTCAAACTGATACCTCTATGTTAGAGGTGGTTGTTTTGTGCAAACTTTGAGTGTTATGAGTGCCTCTACACTTGGGCCCATTGCTCCTTCCACTTCTAGTTCCTCATTTACCTAGGTACAACCATTATTGGAAAGCAAGAAGAGAAAGGCTACTTCAAGTGTTTTTGTTCCCAAGTTTGATGTAGTGGTAGCTCTTCTAGTACTACTCCTCCCCCTCTAGCTAAAAAGGCCAAAGTCACATCAAGGTTGGTCTCAGACTCTCAAGGTCAAGCGAGTTCATGGAAATTGCAAACCCAAGTTTGATAAAGATGAAAAGGACCTATCAATGGGTGATCTGGAGTTGACAAGAATTCCCCTTGGAGAATCAACCCAGAAAGTGAAGTACATAATCTGAGGGAGACTATGTCTAGGGTGATTGAAAGAGTTGAGAAGGGGAAGAAAACACAAGAGCAATTGGAGGAGAAGAACCAAATTCTATCTAGTTTCATCAAATCCTTATTGGTAGAAGATAAGGTTCTTGATCCCACTCCCCTAGCTTCCATCCCACCTCCTGCTATCTTTCCACTGATGAAGTTCAAGCCATTAAAGACATCCATAAGCATGCTACTTATGGTAAAGCAATGGAAGCTATGGTTGATGATTTAATAATCACAGGCCTGAATTTTATTGAAGAGGCATTCAAGGCATATGAGAAAATTTCCAAGATTCAATTGAAGTTCTCTACAACACTCAATGGTTTAGATAGAGAGTTGAAATTATGGAGTGAGTGCATTCAAGATCTCAAATTGATGAGTGAGATAGATGTGTAGGTCCTTTTGGCTAATAAGGTTTTTGATGATGTTAAATAGAATCTGTCCAAACAATGGGTCTTCAACATTGACTGGAAAATCAAAGTTCTGGAAGAAGCCATTGGAGAACTCAGGAATATGTTGTAGAAAGGAGAAGCTTTTAAAGCTTGTGTCATATATGCCTTCTTGGATATACATTTCCAAATCTTCAAAGAGAATTCAAGTGATAAATTCACTATTCAGGAGATCAAATCCAGTTCAAGAACTTTTTGTTAAAGAAAATCTATTCAAGCAGGACACCATCTCTAAGGAGAAAATGAAAGAAATTTGCACACTACAGGCTACCATCACATATGCTAACAAAGAGTTCTTGGAGAATGTAGAGTTTGGAGAAGGACATGGAGAAGTGTTTGGGAAGTTGGACTCATGTCACTGACCAATACAACAATTCCTCGAGGAATGGACATAGTTACATCATTGAAGTGATTCAGAAATCAAATACTAAAGGAAAAGGGACTACAAGTGCTTCCACTAGTGTCTCGACTTCCTAATTCTTATTTTCCTTTCTTATTGTAGAAATATCTAGTTAAGGTGTCTTTATCCCTTTAAAATCATGTGTTATGTAAGCAAGGGATAAATTGAATTTGTAATATTTAATTAGATATTAGCTTTTGGGATTTAGAGAAAGGAAACTGAAAAGGCTCTTTTGTAACTGTTTCTTGAGGTTATTTAAAGCACTCTTCTCATCATTGTAAAGGATGGACATTTTTATATCAGATGTAAAAAAGAACATTGAAATACTCAATACAGAAGAAATTTCACCCTCTCTCATGCTTCTTCTCTTTCTATTCTTTGTCTGATTCATATAAGGCTATATGTATTTGAAGCAAGAACTTTGTGTCTTTCAGTTGATAAGTGTATTTGGAACTTTGTGTCTAATACATGCATGTCCTGTGTTTCATATGCATAGTCTAAATCTTGTTATTTTATCAAGCATAAGTAAGATATCTCTCTGTTATCTATATGTCTGAAAATGCTCTCCTATCTTTTGTTTCTAAATATCAATCCTGACTTTTCCTATTTTCTTCTATATTGAAAACCTTTTATAAATGCATCTAGAGATATCAAAATCCTCACCAAAATATTGAACAAATCAATAAGGGAACCTCTCCCATAAAGAGGAGGGATTGTTGTCCCCTAATATTCAAGATACTTGAATAAAATATTGTATAAATTTTTTTGAGGAAAATAAGAAAATAAAATGTATGTGATGAAAAGTGGGAGAGTTTGGATTTAATATTAACCCCTTTCAATATGTTACAACTCGTGAAAAAAACATCCTTTTCTTCATGATATCATAATTGATTTCTAGGTATTTTCACTAAGTAATCATGTGGAATTGTGGTAGTTATCCATTTATCACTTAGATATTTAAATGGCTTGATTAGAAATTAAAATTTCATTTTCTATATGGAAATACATGACACTTATATAAATCCACTCCATATATTTTGAGGATGATAATAGTTATCATTAAATATATTATAAATTCATCCTTGTTTTAAAGGATCAAAGTGATTATAATGTCTCTAAAAACATGACCTATATTTATTCATCGACCTTTAATGATCATATGTCCATGTTGGGTTACTATGAATGTCGAGATGATGTGCGCGTACCGTAGAGAAAGATCGGGTTAGCTGCGGAGAACTCCTTTTTGTATGCAGGAAGGACTACTGCGCAAATAAGAACACAAGACCACAAGATTTGATTAAACAATAAATGAGAAGCGCCTTGGGCCGGGAAATGTAAAACTTCCTTTCGAAGGTGGTGAGTTTCCTGCTAACGTGAATTAACACAAAAGGCGTAAAATATCAATTAAATTGCTTTATTTGAAGTGGGTAGGGAAAGGCTGTTTTTCTGGTTTTTGATCAAAGGCCGATGCGGTTACCTATAGCCGATCTTGCGGTTCTTGCGATAACCGATCCGGTGGGTTTAGGATCTTACGGGCTGGTTGTGGTGTTTGTAATGGCTGGTTTTGGATAGGTATTAGGAAATGGGATGGTTAGAAGCAAAAAGAATGACGAGTTAGAGGTAATGGTACGTTGGATAATGGATTGAAAGCGGATTTGGGAGGAATTTGTAATTCCAAAAGCATAAGAAATGTTATAATGGAGGACATGCAAGATGTAACTTCTTGGTTTTACGAAGGTGCAAGTTGATCTCCTTTCTTTGTAAACACGTCTAGTATTTTCACTCGTCTCTGCTTGGTCAAGTGAAGATCTGGACTCTGTTCCTCGCTCGCAATGCTCTCTGTTGATCCAGAAATCCTTCGACTGATCTCCAAAATGAAATTCCGATCCGTTGTTTTGGTTTGGGAGCCCATTTTAGGAGGAACCGATGGCGGTTGCGTAGCAAGCGGCGGTCGAGTAGAACCGGCATCGGTTAGGAAAAAGTAGGCTATTTTTAGTAAAATAGCCCACCTTCCCTAACTTTTCTCTCAGAGGATCAGTTGCGGGCTTGGTCAAGTGGCTAGAAGGTCGGCTTTGGGTGCGAGTAAGGAGGCATTAGTTATGGATGTGAGTCTAGACCAAGTCATGGGTCCTAATTAGGTTAGTTTAGGGTTAGGGCTAGGTCATGGTGAGGTGGCCAAGTGAGGTGGCGGGTAAGGCGATGTGGATTTATCAATTATGAGGTAATTAATAAATAATTGTGTAAGGTTTAGGTAATGAGGTTAGGTTGTGAAATGGGATGCGGGTCACTGAGGGTCGTAAGACACGAATTTGGTGTCTACATTAGCCCTTATTGTCGTGTAGCTTGTTTTGTTAAAGGCTGCGAAACAATAATATGAAGTGGTTTCTCATGTTAAGGATATAGGTAATCCCCTCAAATCTATCACAGATGGAGTGAGCGGGAAATCGGGGATAGGGTTGATAAAGGGTACATGTTGTAGAGAGGATGGTAAGGTGGTAGGGAAGGTCGAGGAAGCGAGACGCATGTTGAAATGCAACAATACGACTAGGGTATATGATTTGGCAACAAACCAGCGATGTATAGGCAAAGGTCGATAGTTTATCCAAACAAGGGTGATATAATCACGGTATCAAGGCATAGGAAGTAGCTCGGGGTATATAACGAGGTAAGGTACGAGAGCGTTTAGGCATGTTCGGCGGTACCAAATGGTTGGTTTGGTTGAGATAAACGTCACGGTCTAGGTCTAGGCAAAGTTGGTCGACAGATCAAGTCAAGGACCCTAATCGTGCTAAAACACGAACAGGTGAGCTCGATTGAACACAAGGTACATGATGGATGGATAAAATAAAACGTTGATTGTGGGTATGGTATGGAAGTGATACGGCCTTGGGTCGGGCCAAGTTGTTGGGTTGTGGCCTTGGGGCAGACCATAACGGTAGAGTGAGGCCTTGGGTCGGGCCAAATTGGTAGGGCGAGGCCTTGGGTCGGGCCAAATAAGTAGGTTGAGGCCTTGGGTCGGGCCAAATGGTTAGGGTGAGGCCTTGGGTCGGGCCAAATAGGTAGGGCGAGGCCTTGGGTCGGGCCAATTGGTAGGTTGAGGCCTTGGGTCGGGCCAATTGGTAGGTTGAGGCCTTGGGTCGGGCCAAATAGGTAGGTTGAGGCCTTGGGTCGGGCCAAATAGGTAGGTTGAGGCCTTGGGTCGGGCCAAATAGGTAGGTAGGTTGAGGCCTTGGGTCGGGCCAAATGGTAGGTTGAGGCCTTGGGTCGGGCAAATAGGTAGGGGTCGGGCCAAATGGTAGGTTGAGGCCTTGGGTCGGGCCGAATGGTAGGTTGAGGCCTTGGGTCGGGCCAAAAGGTAGGCGAGGCGAATTGGTAGGTTGAGGCCTTGGGTCGGGCCGATTGGTGGTAGGTTGAGGCCTTGGGTCGGGCCAAATAGGTAGGTTGAGGCCTTGGGTCGGGCGAATGGTAGGTTGAGGCCAGGTCGAGGCCTTAGGTAGGGTTGAGGCCTTGGGTCGGAACAAATAGGTAGTTGAGGAAAGGTGGGCATTGGTAGGTTGAGGCGATATTGGTGAAAAGAGGCAAAAGGGTAAAGAAGGGCAAAGAATGGGGTGAAAGTTGGGTATCGGGCCGATGTCGATTCCGCGCATGACCGCGATATTGGGTCGGCCAGGAGTTGAGGCCTTGGGTCGGGATACCGGTTTGAGGCCTTAGGGCAAAAAAGTAGACATCGGACCGGCCTAAGGTCGAAAAACCTATAAAAAGAAAAATACGGCTGTCATTGTCACTTTTGTTAGGTTTGAGATCCAAATTTCGGACGTGAGAGTTATTTGGAGGGGTATTATAGGAGTGAGGTGGAGCTATTTGATTGCGCAGCGTTTGGTTCGGCAGCTCCAAGCTTGAGTGAATGAGACAAGGATTGTTAGTGGTTGCGGAGTCACGGGCGGGAGGAGCCTAGAGTGAAGGCGAGCGGGCGTATTCATATGTTTGAGGAGGTGGCGGTCGGTGGCGGATGGCGTGGTACCTTTGAGGGCGAGAGGCCCGGCGATTGGCGATCACGATCATCACCTGGTTCGGGATGAGGCGTGAGGTCTAAATAAATGTTAGCGAGTATAAGGATCTTGACCTGCGTGTCGATGATATAGAAGATGTATTTGTTTAACATCTAAATAAAAGCGAATATGTATGTTGATTTGCGTTGATAATAATAAGAATGTTTGTCGTTTTGACTTTTGGGTGTTTTGAAAAAGGATAAAGAGGAATGTGATTAAATAGAAATACACCAAAATATTTATATTTACCACACATGATAGGTTATGGTAGGGGATGGTCGAGCTAACCTTGGGAGACCCCATGTCTCCGAAGTGCTGCCTACATAGCCCATTGCACAAAGCAAGGAAGGGCCTCAGACCGATGTAGTTCTCCCTTAGGATCAGGGAGGGGTGAATTTAGGCAATTTGGTATGGTTTAGGCAATTTGTCGTTTGGTAAAAAAATTTGATGTTGGTAGGGTAATGTTGTTGGTGTAGGTAGGATAATGTTGTTGGTGTAGGTATAGGTAAAGCAAAGGTTAGCATACCCAAGTAGTAGGGAATAGTGTCCTGATTAAGATCAACACACAATTCTAGATGCGAGGCAAAGCGGAAAGAGTGCTCGTAGGTGAAAAGAGCTAAACAAACCACACAACGTAGAGTAGAGCAGGCACGAAGCCTAAGTGCCGTGTATAGGCGAGAAGTCCATAGTTGAAAAGAGTTGTATGATCACAATATATCGGGTGTACGTTACGTCCCTTGAGTTGAAACAAATGGTGAGGTGATGTGGATGATATATTTGAGTACAAAGAACTTGTTACAACGAAAGAGAACTACCCTAAATAGACAAGTCCATGACCCAAAAAGTTCTTTTGTATGAGGCTTTTATTTTATTGAATGTAGGTGATCGATGCGGGAAGTCTCTGAGGATATTGATTGTTTTATTCTTGAGGTCTTCTGAAGGTGATCAATGCGAGAAGCTTACGATAAAAGGCTGGCTATTTGTGTATAGCTGTCCTTCGGGAGGCGATCTATTTATAGTGCTTGAGAGATGATTTTAGTGCATAATTTGTCCTTGGGAAGCGATCTATTTATAAGCTTGCAATAGTTTGGCATATAAATTTGTCCTTCGAGGGAGCAGTCTATATTTAATTTTAGATGACTAGATGTTCTTTTGGCGTGAAGCATCTAGTTTAGTAGGAAGTTTGACTCAAGAAAATCCCATAAGAATACGGCTTATTTTAATACTTTGAAGTCATGGACTAGACTAAAAAAGGGGAAGGCATTATCGAGGGAGGTGCGAAGTGATTTCGATTTTATTTAGAGATATAGAAAACAAAGTGTATGTAGCGGTAAATGAGCTCAAGGGACGAGCAGTAGGTAGATAAGAAGTGATATAACACTAGATTCAACAGTAGAATGGGCGAAGATGTAAGGCATTAAGGGGTTCAGGCTCAGGTTTACCATTAAGCGAAGCTAAACGATAAGTGCCTGATCCATAGGTGTGAGTGATTATATAAGGCCCAATCGATTGGGAGCAAATTTTCCACGTTTGCTCTTTTCTAGTTTGGTGACATGTTGATTCTCTTTGAGGACAAGATCACCAACCTTAAAGGTACGCTCATGAAGTCGCTTATCATAAGCACGCTTGATGCGTTTTTGATAGATTTGAAGGTGATCGAGAGAGTGTAAGGCGTCGTTCGTCAAGAAGCTCAATTGGGCTAACCGCTCTTGGCGGAAATCATCGTTGGTGAGAATATCTGAAGAGATATTCTAAGGGAGGGTATTTGTATTTCGAGAGGCAAAACAGCCTCGGTACCATATACGAAAAAGAAAAGGTGTGGCATTAGTAGAGTGCGAATGCTAGTACGATAAGCCCAAAGGGCAAAGGGGATGTGATCGTGCCAATTTCTTCCGGATTCATTGACAACTTTCATGAGGATTTTGGTTAGAGTTTTATTAGAAGATTGGCGACCATTGGCTGCGGATAGTAAGGCGATGAGAAACTAAGTTTGATACCAAAGTTGTCACAAAGGTTTTGTAACAACTTGTTTTTGAAAGATTTACCATTATACATTATTAGGCGATGAGGAATACCAAAGCGGCGAGATAATGTGATGGTTAATGAATTCGACAATTTTTTCTTTTTGATTGAAATGAGTGGGATGGCCTCCACCCATTTTGTGTAATATTCGGTCATTGTGATTATCCAACGGTGACGTTGTGAAAAGGTCGGGTGAATCTCACCAATAAGGTCTAAACCCCATTGTGAGAAAGGCCAAAGATCACGGCGACTTGTAGCGGGTGGCTAGGAGTATGTTGAAGATTGGCATGTTGTTGACACATGACACAGCGCTTAACATATTCGTAGCAGTCGTTATTGAGAGTAGGCCAATAATAACCTAGGCGAAGGATTCGTTTAGCCACGCGAGAGCCACTAAAATGTCCACCACAAATCCCATCGTGTACTTGTTGGATGGTATAGGTGACCTCTGCGCCGGTTAGGACGGCGAAGGAGGATGCCATCAAAGCCACGTTTATAGAGGAGTCCTCCCATGACAACATAATGCGAAACACTTTTAAGAAAAGCACGTTTTCCGTTACTAGTAAGGTCAGGTGGGAGAACCGAGATTGTAAGGTAGTCGTGAAATTGGTGGTACCAAGTATCCTGCGAATTAGTAGACACAGTATTTATCATGCAAACTACCGGGGTTGAATAGGATGGTGCAAAAAGTTACTGGACCACAACGAATAATTCAGAGTCAGTTGGTGCGGCGGGAATCTGCGAGGCTAAGCAAGCCATAGTATCTGCAAATTTGTTAGTGGAGCGGGGAATGGTTTGGATAGAATAGTGAGTAAATAAGGTTAGAAGTGATTCCACGTGGTGTTTGTATACGAAGTTCCTCGTTTTACATTGGTAGATGCCCATAACTTGATTGACTACGATTGAGAGTCACCAAAGATATTGATAGATTTAATGCCTAAGTGTATATGACTTGGAGACCGAGAACAAGGGCCTCGTATTCCGCATTTGTATTATTAGTGCGGGAAATCAAGCCGGAATGAAAGAGGCATAGGTTCAGCGTCAAGAGGATGAGAACAACGCCGGCTCCTCGCGTGGCGGCGGCACTTAGATCCATCGAAGAAGAGGTCATTTGATACGACTCTTCTCAAGCGAAAGAGTGGCGATGAGTTCGTCGGGAAGGTAAAATTGGTAAATTGTTCCCGGGTAGAGGGCCTCCATGAAGTTGGTGCGAGAGTTTGTCCTTTGATTGATTTACATTGTATAAACTCAAGGTCAAGGTCGGCGAGGAGCATGAGCCATCGAGCGATGCGTTGGTTTAGGTGTGGTTTGGCGTACATATAATGAATGGGAGTCTGTGTTGGTGATGCGAAAGTTTTGTGATTCGGGAGGTAATGTCGGAGTTTGGTGGCGGCGAATGATAGGGCGAGGCACAATTTTTCTACATGTGTATACCTAGTCTCGTAATCCACGAAGTACGACTTATATAATAAGCGGCTGCTCTCGGCGTGCGAAGTCTCGATGTGCGAGCATAGCTCTATAGCATGGTCGGTGGCGGAAAGATAAAGGTAGAAAGGGCGGTCGTCACTGGGGTGGGATAAGCACGGGTGGCTGCTGAGAGATACGTTTTGAGAGCTTGAAGGCTTGGTGACACTCCTCACTCCATTGAAAGGCAACGTCCTTTTTAGAAGGTGATGAAAAGGGTGACATCGATCAGAGAGTTGGGAGATGAAAGCGCCGGATGGATTGAAGTTTACCCCTGCAAACTACGCAATTGTTTGAGGTTTTGGGTGGGGGCATTTCTAGGATAGCTTTTACTTTAGATGGATCGACCTCAATGCCACGCAAAGAGCGATAAAGCCAAGAAGTTTTCCCGAAAGAACACAAAGACACATTTCTTCGGTTGAAGGCGGACGAGAATATTGTAGCAGCGATCAAAAATAATGGTTAAAACATCGAGATGTTCACTACGATGTTTAGACTTGCCGAGAAGATCGTCGACATAGTCTTGAGGATAGTGTGCATAATGTCATGAAAAATGTAGGTCATAGCCGCGATAGGTAGCACCGGCATTCTTAAGGCCAAATGGCATGACACGATAACGAAGGTTCCCGAGGAGTTATGAAGGCGGTTTTGTGTTGATCGGCGAGCGACCAAAATTTGGTTGTATCTGAAAAGCCATCCATGAGAGAAAGCATTTCATGGCCCGCGGTGAGATCAACAAGTTGATCAATACTTGGGAGGAAGTCATCCTTGGGGCAAGCAAGGTTAAGATCCGGAAATCGTGCATATCAGAAGTCCCCTGTCGCTTTAGTGGCAGTGCGATGTTAGAAATCCATTGAGGATAGTCGATAGGCAAGATGAAGAAAGCGAGAAAGGAGTCGTTGGAGCTCCTCTTTGACCAAGAGAGCAATGCGTGGATGCATTTTCTCAATTTCTGTTTGACTGGTTTGGAATCGGGGTTTAGGGTGATGTTATGGACGGCAATGGTAGGATCAATTCCTGGCATGTCAGCGTAAGACCATGCGAAAGCTTGGTTGCGAGCACGGAGAAAGGTAGAAAAGGCGGCTTGTTCTGATGTGTTAAGGGATTGTCCAATCTTCACTATGTGAGGATCTTCCTCCGTGTGGATGTTGATTTCTATAGTAGATTCGTTCAGCATAGTTTGGGTTTCAGATGGTAAGGCGCGTTGAATATAAGAATCATCCGCGCCCAGGTAAGTGAGGATGGAGTCGTCATCCTGGCATTCAACAACATTAATCAAAGGCGAATCCTCTTCGATCATGTCTGGATACAGAAGGGGAAGAGAAGATGGGTCCTCATTATCGCGTTGATAAGTGAGAGGACCTATGAAGATAGCATTTATGAAAAAAAAAAGTTAGGAGGGATAGATTCAGGGTCCATCGATTCTGTGGGAGATGATGGCAAAGTGGGTGATGATGGTTCGGTAGGGGCGACGCCTTCCTCTTCGGGATACGGTGACGGGAGGTGTCTCTCTGTGTAGGTGTTCGGAAAAACCGAGACCACGCCGATCATTATGTTTGCGTGTGGTCACGGGAATGAGTGTATGTCGGCCTTGTTCGTAAAGGCCAAAACCAAAGCCTTTCCACGCTGGCGTGAGTCAAGAAGGTGAGAGGCGAAGCGGCGATTTGTCAAGTATTGAAAATCGGATTGGAAGGAACCACACCAAGAGGAGGTTCGGGGGTAATGGAGGATGCGTCAACACCCCCATACGTTAGGTTAGTGCGGCGATGGGGTGGTCGTAGAGATTACCTCCCCCACGCGACGGTCGTAGGTGGGATGCGCATGTAATTGTCCGTACTCTGGGGGTAGGGAAAGAACTAACGTTATATAGGCGGTACTCCCCGGCGTGAGGCGATGAAAAACATCTACTAAGGGGTCGGAGGTTGGGATGTTAGGCTGCGGGAAGAGAAGTGGTTTGTGCGCGGTGGTTTCATCGGTTGAAGGCGTAGGTGCGGTTGAGGTGGATGGTTGAGGTACATTTGAAGAGGATGGTTGGGTTGAATGTATGGGTGTCTTAATTGGTATAAGCACATCGTTTGGGCGGTATAACATATTGCAAGTTTTGAAGGGGGGAGGATCAGCTTTTACAGTGTAGGACTTCCCCTCGTACTCAAATTTTATGCATCGATGTAATGTTGAGGGAACGCATCCCATGGCTCGGATCGAGGGCGACCCAGCAATATATTATATTGGAACTCTCCTTGAGGACATAGAAGAGTTCGGGTAAATGCACGTGGGCCTACGCGAATGTTGAGGATCACGGTGCCTAAGGTAGAAGTAATAGCGTCATTGAATGATCGCAACATGATGGGGTTGGCACACATGCAACTAGAAGGGATGTTCATTTGTTGGAAGGCTTTTGAAGAGATGATGTTTAGGCTAGCGCCCCGTCAATCATAACCGGCGTACTCGAATGTCTCGGACGTAGCGGAAATGAAAAGGGCGAGTCGGGGTCTTACGCACCAAAGTCGATAATTTCATCTTCCGAGAAACTAACTGCAGCGGCTTGTTGTTTTGAGACAGAAGTGGTGGGGGAGATGGATTGTTTGGTGAGAGAGGAAACGTGATTGGGTGTTAGAATGGAGGCCACGGGCAGGGTTTCGTTGGGTAAAACCTCTATCCCTTGAAGGATCTCAACGAGAGCTTGTCGATGAGATTGAAGTGCGAATGAGATCATATAGTGTCATTTTACGGGCGATTGATGAAGCTGTTTGATCATGGTTCGGTGGGCAACTCCATTAGAGAGCGGGATAGGCGGGTCATGAATAACCACTTTAGGTGGTGGTGTAATCGGGATGGTTGAAGGAGAAAGAGATGCATGCAGGTGTGTTTTCTTTCGCTTTCCCATTGTTTTTGTCCTCGAGTAGCGACACTAATCATATTAATCTCGTAGATCGAGATGAGGAAGATGGTTGGGATAATTCATGGTCTTGAGAGGTGGGGTTGTAATAATGATAGATCTTGGTGAGGCGGGGATAGATGATATAGTAGAGGGAATTGGCGCTAGAGGTCTTTCCCTTCGTAAGTTGTCTTTCTTAATCTTTCTATCAGGGAGAGGTGTTGACGAAGGATGGTTTTAGAGCTTTGCATCCCTCCACATCATGTCTGGTGTGCGGTGATAGCGCAGATTTTAGACTCATCGTAACCCATAGGTCGGGGTTTAGACGGGTCATAAGGTCTAAGTGGAGGTAGGGAAATGGTCGCATTCTCCACCAACATAGCAAGGATTTTGGCGTAAGATCCTTTGAGGGGGTCAAAATCGGATGAAGGTATTGGTTGTGCGGGTTTTGGTAATGTTTGGGCGTGGTTGGTTCGTACAGGTGGTGGTTTAGCCGGGGGGTGCTGACACATGTTTTTCACTAAACGTGGTTTCTTGGACACAGAAGTTACGTTCAGCTGGTTAGATGATGAGGCTACAGATAGCGTGGTAGCGGGAAACAACCACGGAGAAAGGGGAGTGACAGAAAATAAATCCTTTGATGATGGGATTGGTTTAGGGTTGATAGGTGGACCGGATACGCGGGGTAACGATGTTGTGATACCCTTTGATCTCTGTATAGGTGTAGAAGGCGTAGGTCGTTTTGCAGAAAACAAAGGAGGTATGATATATTGGTGTAATGTGGAGGGATGAGGTCCCAATATGGAAGGTGGGTGTGACGATGAGGGTTTTAATTGTGATAGAGGCCCGGATTGCGTTCGTCTCCTAGGTGGCGGAGCGGTTTATTTTGGATAGATCGAGTCGCAGGCGGGTGTGTTAGGCTGGGCATTGGTGAGGTCCCAAGCGTAGGGAAGATCTGGTTAAGTTGATAGAAGTGGACGGGGCATTTGGTAGAGGTGAGGGGGTGAAGGCGAGAACAGGGGCATTTTAAGCACGTAAGCACTTCGGGTAGATGGTGGAGACATCGGGATCGGTCATTTGCATTTGAGTAGAAAAGGGGTACTCAAAGCGTTCCCATAGGGCTGTCATCTTACGTGGAATGGCAGGTCTCAGTGTGATTTGTAATTTTGAGTACGGAAGAAAGGTGGGTTGTAATTCCAGTCCCTTTGTGGGAGTGATACGGGGGTAGATGAGGCCTTTGTATCAATAGATGTTAAGAAGTCGTAGTCGTTGAAAAGATTTAGGTGATGAGGGACTAATAGGCGAGAAGGGCATGTTGGGAGAGGGTGCATCACGGCTAAAGAATTTAGTGATGTCGGTGCGAGAGATTTCTCGTCTAAGGATGTCGAAAGGAGTGGCGTACCTTCCTCTTGTGCGGCAAAGTGGTAGAAGAGAGCGTCTGGGAAATGGATAGATTAGACAACATCCGCTCATGATCTTGTAGGGATGTGGTGTAAGAAGACTCATTGATGGGAAGGAAGCACAGGCGTTAACTCTTCTATGGGTAAAGGCGATTTCGCTTTGGCTTGATGGTGGTAAAGGAGGTTCGGGCTCTGTGTTAGTGAAGAGGCTTGATTCAAAATTTTCTCGATAGAGGCTTTTGGTGGGTATCGAATCTGCATGGATCTCATGAACACTCTCCTCGGCTAAGATATCTGGTTGGCGATTGTTCTTGTTGGGCCGAGTGATTCGGGAATGGCTTGTTGAAAATTTTCAAATTTCGGTTAGCGGGGCGTTAGGATTATCGAGGCTATATCCCCGCATCAACCATTTCTGCACTATGTTTTTCAACATCTTGCAGTTTTCATTGTGTCCCTTCACGCGGTGGAAATTCAAAAGTCATTTTCTTTGTACCGAGGAAGGTATGGCGCGAGTGGAATCAAACCCGAGAATGAGGTTTAACGGGAGGTAAGGTAATGGCTCTGCTTTTAGCAATTTTCCAAGATGACACCATAGGTTTCTCCCGAGGAGTGTAGTTGATGGGTTCGGCTTTGTATTTATAGGTGGTTTTGGTGGAGTATTGGACGGTGGTTGGGATTTGACCATCACCGCGTGGACAACTCCTTTTGATTTAGAAGAGGTGGACGCGTGAGGAGTGGTGGTATTTGGTTTATTGGTAGAATCGGGAGTTCGGAAAGTGGAGTTCTTGTTGCTTGTGACCAATTTCTCTTCCTCTAAGGCTCGAATTTCTAATTTTGAGCCATAGTAAAACCTCGTCGAATGTACGGAAAGTTTGGATTTGGAGGGTAGGGGAGATGTGCTTAGCGCGAGGCCGCGTAAAGAGTTCGATAAGTTCGGTTTGAGGCAAGGCATCGTAAGTTGGTTGATAAGGCCCCGCCATCGTCAGCGAAATCTGCGATAGATTCGTCCTCAAATTGTCGGATGGCATAAAGGTCGGTGATAGATACTTTCTTAGCAATGTTAATGGAGAAATGATCCAAGAAAGATTGGGCTAGTTGGTTAAAAGAGAAGATCGAGTCTTTGGGTTAAAGCAACTTTGTACCACTCCGGGCGGGTCTGATAAGGACATAGGGAAGGTGCGGAGTGATATGAGGCGTCATTATGGGCAATCAAATAACAAGCATGTCTAAATGATCGCAAGTGTTGTTGAGGATCCTCTTACTTATTAAAAGCGAGTAAATTTCGGCAACTCCCATTGAGGAGGATATGAATGAAGGGGACGAGAAGGGTGAATGGGCTCCCGACAAACTTGTTCGTATGTCAAGCGCTACGACTTCCCGAAAGCGAAGCCTCAAATTTTGCATTTTGTCCATCATTTGTTTGATGAAATCGGTGGTTGGATGAGATGATGGTGCACGAGAATAGGGATGTCCCATATAAGGTGTTGAGGTTTTTGGATACGTGTATGGGAATGAAAAGGTAGGCGGAGCTTGAGAAGGAAAGCTCGTGGATAGGTGGCGAGAGAGCAAGTCATGAATGGAGCGATCTGCAAAAGAGATGAGGTAGGGGCGGTTGGTGGTAGCGAAAGCGTGGGGTCAAGATTAACAAAAGGAAAGCTAATCGGGGTCGTATGAACCTCTGCGGTGTCGGATTGGGAGACGGGGCTAGAGATGCGGGAAGCGAGGCGGTATTATCGGGAGGAGTGGGAGCTAAATGAGCAGCTATGCGTAGGCACCTACCTACTGAGAGCTGACCATCGGGTGTACGGTCGGGGTATGAGACAAATAGTATTATGCAGTATTTGGAATTAGCATCCGAAACTTGGCAAAGTCCTTATCTCCCACAGGAATTTTGGAACCTCTTGGTATCGGTAGGATTCCCATAGAAGGTGAAGGGGGTGATTCGGGCAAAAAGCAGAAGCAAGCGTGTGAAACCATGGCGGCTTGTTTTCAGTGATAACAACCATGGACAGCGAGTTCACGGTAAAGTTTCAATCTATCAAGAACAAAAACAACCGAGAATGATGAATTTGGCAAGTTCTTTGGTTTGTCGGGGTGATGGAGCGATAGTAACCGATATCGGTTTACTAACTAAGCATTGTCGGTCACAGGGAAGCGGCGTCGGTCCCTTAACGATGCGGTGTCAAAAATCTAGGATAAGAAGATACAAAGGGCTGCTAATTTGATTTTTAGCAGCGTTGAGTATATTTATCAACTTATTGATCACAAAAGGCAGTATGACGAGAGAAAAGCAGAGCAGCAAACAAGCAAGATGCACACGCAAATCCGAGAGATTAACCTTAGGGTTAATTTTAATTATTGTGGGCTTATGCCTTTAGGCGTAGAATGATGTCGAGAATCCTAAACAAGAGACTTAGGGGAAATGTCAAGTTGTTTTGGCTTATAAGGTTACCTCAATCGGGCGGAGGAATACGCGGAAAAAGGGGGATGTTTGGTGTTGTGTTAATTGTGAAGTGATTCGGTATGTGTTGTGCGGTGAATGTAAGATTAATTTCTGTCAATACCGTGGATATCACCCCACGTGTACGACCTGTTACTTAATCTATGTTCACTAGAATTGAAAAACAACAAGCAGGAATGCAATGCATGTGTTTTAAAACCCAAATCGAAAGTGATATTCGATGAAGCAAAAGAGATGACTTTTACTAATGCAAGATGCAAAAACAAAGCAAGTTCTTTTACCAGAATAATAAAATACCTTGTGAATATCTCTAGAAGAAGAAAACAGCAAGTATGCTCCCTATATGAAAGCAAGCAAGAAATAAAGATAAACCCAAAATGGGTCCCACCGGGCGTGCCAAAATGTTTCACTCGGAAATGCTTCGTTCCTTTTAGAAACAGATAAGGTTAGGGTTAGGAGGAATACCTGTAGAATGTCGAGATGATGTGCGCGTACCGTAGAGAAAGATCGGGTTACTGCGGAGAACTCCTTTTTGTGCAGGAAGGACTACTGCAAATAAGAACACAAGACCACAAGATTTGATTAAACAATAAATGAGAAGCGCCTTGGGCCAGGAAATGTAAAACTTCCTTTCGAAGGTGGTGAGTTTCCTGCTAACGTGAATTAACACAAAAGAAGCGTAAAATATCAATTAAATTGCTTGCATTTGAGCTAGGTAGGGAAAGGCTGTTTTCTGGTTTTGATCAAAGGAACCGATGCGGTTACCTATAACCGATGATGTTCGATTGCGATACCGATCCGGTGGGTTTTAGGATCTTACGGGCTGGTTGTGGTGTGTTTGTAATGGCTGGTTTTGGATAGTATTAGGAAATGGGATGGTTAGAAGCAAAAGAATGACAGGTTAGAGGTAATGGTACGTTGGATAATGGATTGAAGCGGATTTGGGAGGAATTTGTAATTCCAAAAGCATAAGAAATGTTATAATGGAGGACATGCAAGATGTAACTACTTGGTTTTTACGAAGGTGCAAGTTGATCTCCTTTCTTTGTAAACACGTCTAGTATTTTCACTCGTCTCTGCTTGGTCAAGTGAAGATCTGGACTCTGTTCCTCGCTCACAATGCTCTCTGTTGATCCAGAAATCCTTCGACTGATCTCCAAAATGAAATTCCGATCCGTTGTTTTGGTTTGGGAGCCCATTTCTGAGGCGATGGCGGTTGCGTAACCGACGGCGGTCGAGTAGGAACCGGCATCGGTTAGGAAAAAGTAGGCTATTTTTAGTAAAATAGCCCACCTTCCCTGTTTTTCTCCCGAGGGATCAGTTGCGGGCTTGGTCAAGTGGCTAGAAGGTCGGCTTTGGGTGCGAGTAAGGAGGCATTAGTTATGGATGTGAGTCTAGACCAAGTCATGGGTCCTAATTAGGTTAGTTTAGGGTTAGGGCTAGGTCATGGTGAGGTGGCCAAGTGAGGTGGCGGGTAAGGCGATGTGGATTTATCAATTATGAGGTAATTAATAAATAATTGTGTAAGGTTTAGGTAATGAGGTTAGGTTGTGAAATGGGCACGAATTTGGTGTCTACACATATGTTACTCTCCTTTAGCATCATCATCTTGAGCTATTTTGGGTCTTGAGAACTATTCCTTAGTAATTTATATCTTGAAATAAAACCTTTCATGGCTCTTAAGGATGTTTTCCTCAAAGGATACTTCAATGCATGAACTAGTCAAATGTAACATATAGGGAATGATATCAATTCATATCTATTTATGAGTCAAATAGTTTTTATCATGGTATTATTCTACAATGAACTTCACCATATAGAATAATTAGTTCTTATGGGAATCACTTGGTGTAATGCCCTAAAACATACTGATTTGGACATGAAAGGACTGTATTTTATGGTAAAAGGTGAGAGGGGAGAGTTATGGAAGTGGTTGAGTGGTTGGTGGAGTGGTGGCATAATGGTGGTTGGTGCTTAGAATTTTTATTTGGGTTGTTATACACAATACCCCTTGTACCTATCTACATATATTTAACCAATGAAACATTTTTTAATGAAATTAACATGTGTAAATCTAACTCCATATATTTTGCATCACTCCTCCAAGGCTGCATTGATATTGAGTTTAGTTTGGATGGCATTGGCATTATACGGTTTTGTCACAACATGGATGGAAATAGAGGCACAATGCAGGAATGTATGACAAATAAAATTAAAGGGGTATAGAGACTTGATCACCATAGAAGCTCATTAAAATAAAAATTCAACTCGACAACCATTTCCCAAAATACTCTCATCCCGCGCAAAAATAGGGGTTTTTTTATTTGGTGTGCAAGCTTGTATGGGGCTTGTAAAGTATGAGATTTGTTTTTAAGGAATGTCATGATTGCAGGATATGCAAAAATTGTGGAAGCATGCAAACCACATGACATGTGACCTATTTGAAAAAATATCGAAGCATTTTTGTGTGTGGGATATTAGATAAGGTACATCATATGTTTGATAGAACACCACAAATAATGTGATCTCCCAAGTGTGCCAAGATAAGAGCTTTGGGATAGGTTTTGGTCATCCAAAATCATGATGGAAGTGGTGTTTTAGAAAGTGTAGTTACATGTGCCCTTATAAACATGGATGAAAGATGAGGACATGTATAACAGAAATTCAATGGTGCTCATCACCCCTATTCATTTAGAGAAATCAACAGAGCGTGAGAATAGACCCCTCTTGTTTGTGTCCCATAGAATTTCGTGCACTTTATTATGTAGGCATTGACTCTATTATTTGGAGAAGGTTATTTGTAAATTTTGAGAGGAATGGTGCCTTAGGAAGAATAATGGAATTTATCCCTCTTTTGCTTCAAAATGAGCATATAACTCATTTACATAGAAAAACGGTTTACGGTTATGTGCAAATCCTATGGAAAGAGTTTTGATTAGGAGATATAAGGTTTATTCTTTGAAGTGGAGGGTGAGGCATAATGTGTAATTTGTTATAATTTAAGAACACTAAGAATAATTATCTTAGATGTAGGGTGGAATGGGTATACTAAGTGTATATAATAAAAATGTGGACATCCTCATGAAGCATTTTTTTGTTTCACCAAATATAACCAATAAGTGTGCACATGGTGGGTTCACCATCACTAGAATAATCTCATCCTTTGTTGAAATTTTAGCTTTGAAATAGGGCATGGACATCACCAAAGCATAATGGAGAATGGATGGGTCTTTTGTTAGATGTTGTAGTGAAAATTCCTAAATGAATGTGGATGATTACAAAAGGCACATGGAATGTTTGATAGAATGTGTTAAAGTAATTTGGTCTCATGGAACATGATGATTCAGGGTAATTAGTGTTCTTGACTAGTATTTGAGGAATGCCTCATCCAGATGGTTTACCATGGTTGCATGAAATTTATCAAACATTTTTTTATTATTTTTGTTAGTCTGTCATTATTGGCCATGCCCAACTATCTTAAGGAAACTCAAAACTTTCCATCGACGTGTTGTGAGTGTATTTATTTTTCTCTAAGGAGTATATGTGCATGGAGTCACTTTGGCTATATCAACGCTCATGAACCTCTTGAAAAAATACTCTTCTTTTGTGTGATCTTGTTGGGTTTGAATGTGGACCTCTTGGATCCCTTGCTTACCCCATCATCATTTTCTCATAGGAATGGTTTTATCACCCTTGAATTGCATTTTTTTATTGATAGTTCTCCTTTATTTTTCTATGGATTTTTAATTTATAATAAAACCATGGCTGAGTTTATGTATTGATTTAAATTATCATAGTTTCAATTGACAAGAAAAAGAGGGCCTTTTCCTATGCAACTTAATTGAGTGTTTTGACCATCAACCATACCCACAAATAAGACATATTACATTTGTAAAACTAGTGTGTGTGTGTGTGTGTGTGTGTGTGTGTGTGTGTGTGTACTATTTATCTATGCTCACTTGAATTAGAAATAATGTTTTAAGGTTTTAAGTAAAATACCCTTCTTGTTACCCTATAATGTTAATAAAACATGATTTTGAGTGACTCATGCAAAATGCCTCGCCAAACCTTAGAATGAAAAGTAAAGTTTTGGTTGTGTTCCCTATCATGTAAAGTATTGCATCAAACCTTTGAACACCATTGAATGACCATTTTTTGGAAAAAAATGCTAGAGAGGAGGGTGAATAAATTCTCATTAAAACTTTGAAAACAATTTTATGCCTCAACAAATCATTCAATTTTGATTAACCTTTACCATGAAGAAACAATGACATTCAAGCATAAGCAAATAAAAAGCAAGAACACATGAAGACAATGGTTTATGTGGGAAACCCTTAAAAGGGAGAAAAAACCACTGAAATCAATGCAATACTATGGACAATTTTCCCATGAGAGATTACAAAGATATTAATTTGTTGAGAACCTACTCAACTTGAAGCACCAACTCCAAAAATTTAGTCAAGCACCTACTTGACAACTTTTGCAAGCTTCAACTTGCATGGAAGCACCAACTCCCTACTTTTCTAAGCATTCACTTAGTCTTTACAATTTTTTGATCACATTCATCTAACCTGGTTGCTTAAGACAAAAATTTGTGATCTCATATTCATCTCCTATATGTTCATCCTCTTTCTTCACACACCTTGATTCACCTATTTTCTCATATATTAATTTTTCTACAAGAAGTTTCTTAAGAACTATTTTTCATACACATTAAATCACGCATACATACTTGTATGATAAAATATTACCCCTATCACTTCATCTTCCAACACTTCACCTTCTTACCTCTTCAACTCATATACAAGATTCTAGATGACATCACCTAGAGTTGTTACAAATTCATCATTACATATGTAAGTGTGTTAGTTCTGGTACTTTCCTTTCTTGATATATCATGACACATATAAAACCTATGAGGAAAAAGAAAACATTTCTGAAATTATTGCACTTCTTATGCCTTTGAAAATGTTCCATTTTCAAACTGACATCTTCCAACTCCTTTTGTAACGGTTTTATTCATTTTTGTTTTCTCCTCAACTAAGACCTTTTTTTTTTCTAGCCATAATATACCATGAAACATGTGTTAGGAAAATATGGATGTGTTCTTAAGGTATTATAATTTCTATCTATATCCTTGACAAGATTTGTAACTCTGCATTTTATCATCAAGAATCCATTAGCATGAGTAATATGCTCTATTAGGTTTATGACCTTCAAAATACAATTTTCAACTTTGGTGCATGAGACTCTAGGCTCATGTCATTCAATGAAATCAAGAGGGAAGTATTTTAACTATGTTCAAGATAGTTCCATGTTCTTGAAGTGCTAAAATTTAGGGAATACGACATCCATTTAATCTCTTCTTCTTAGTTGGATGTGCACAATTATGGTAGATTAAGAACATAGTCACAAGAATGTTTAACCAACACTGATGTATGAACTTTCAGATCCTTTTGATGCTTGGAGAGTGTTTTATGTGACCTCTATTTCAACTTAAAATATATGGAGTAACATTACCATCTTCATTAATATGATGAAAAAATGATAAGGAAATGGTCCAAATGGGGTTTCTATGCACAAGAAACTAGTCTTGAGAAAATGATAAAGTTCATTCATTCAATCACCTATTCATGGCTCTCATGGCACATTTATGGAAATATCTAATCCTTATGCATCTCATCAAGCACATAACATGCATAATTTTAGGGCATATAGCTTAAATATGCTTACATCTCTAAGATTGCTCACACTAGGTTTTAGGTCACAAAACCAGTCTTGGCCTAGTTAGCTTCCATCACTCCAAAATTCACTTTCATGCCTAACCATTGCATGGGACACTTCACTAGATACCAAAAATCCATATTAAAACACTCACTTATAAGGGTTATGTGGATAAAGTCACAATTTCATTATTGTTTCTCAGACCTACTTTGAAAGACCTAATGGGACAGTCTAGACCATTAGGACTTTAACCCAAAATCACTTCACCTGATCAAATATTAAGCTTAAACATGTCATGTTGGAATTTTATCAATTATCCATTCTCACATTGAACTTCAAAAACATGAATTCATATCAAAATCCGTTGAAAGCAACAAGGATGGTTTTTACCTCTTAGGTCACTAGCGGTAGGTCATTTTGGGTGACAAGTTTCTCTAAAACTTTACATAGAACCTACCTCAAACTTCTCATGGAAACTTAGGGCACATCCCAATATTACTCCCACAGTTTTCCTTTCACCATGAAACCTACAACACATGTCTATACATGAAAAACTTAACAAAATAAAGGATTTTATATAGCTTCTCATGACACCTAGAGTATGCCACAACCACCAAAATGAGCTATAGATAGTAATCTATAAGCTTGAATCATCAATTTTGCATGCCCATGCAATTTGGATATTAAAACCTTCACATTTTTCATACCATTCTAAAATTTTGGTTTTGGGAAGGTTTAAACCAACTTTACTTCTTACGAGTAGTTCATAATGTATAGGGCACCATTTTACCTCATTCTAATTGCAAATTTTTTTGACTCCATTCCCCAACATTGATGAATGGATCATGTCCCCATGCATAGATTTATCATGTGAGTGAGCACTTCAAACTTGATCCTCGAGCTGAAAAATGGCCATTTTGAGAGCTCGGTAGAATGAAAAAGTATTTTTCTTACTTATCTTTTTGAATTTTGACTTGAAATTTTGTCCTCAACACTATATTAACTTCCTTCACATGTATCAAGTCTCAATTAAGTTTTCACCTATCTAAAACTCATGATCCACCTTGAATTTCCCATGCTCACTTGGCTTGTCCTTAAGAATATGCCTTCAAAAGGCCTTGAACATCCCTCTACCAAATAAAAATTGACCTATATCACCTTCCACATTCTCTTTGAAATGTCACAACACAATACTCATGTTTGTACTGACCTTCTATATCTTTCATTGCTTCATACCCCAAGCCATGCTTACACTTGGTCTTATAATTAGGCCTAGTTTAGCTTTTTTAACCCATGCTTCATATGACCTATCCTATTATTCACCATGAAGACACTTACACACATTTGAGACACCTCTTAGGACATGTGGGATACCTTTGGAGTTTACATATAGTACCTATATGTTTTCCTTTTCACCAAGGACTTGTGTATGCACCATGACTCCTTAAAGCATCACACCTTGCCACTTCATATACACCACATGAGGCCAAAGAAGGGAACTACCAATAAATATTCATGCCCTTGGATTATTTACACCTAAAAAACACTCTTTTCCATCAATGATAACATCAATGAGACTAGGTCAAACCATGCACTTTTTAACACCCCTATAGGAGCCATGTTAACCCTTTTCATAGTTTTAGAAGCTACTTTGAAACACAAAAGTTTTGTTTGGTTTGTGCTTTTTGTTTTGGTCCTGATTGAAGAAATGACTATGTGCCTTTATAAATATCTAGTATTTATACAATAAAATTTATTGTGATGCTTATTTATGAGAAAAACCTCCGCTAGTTAGTTTTTTTAGGGGATTTTGTAGGCCTCTAGTCGTTGGTTGTCTAGGTCAATCTAGTCTAATTATGACTGGTGGCTTCAAAAAACTAGTCACCATTTGTCACCCATTCACCAGTTCTAAGTTCCGTCAACTCTTGTGAATTCTTAGTATATAGGAGAGCATGTAGGCATTTCCATGTTGTGTGTTTTCCCATTGGAATTTAGTTTTTGAATACATTTTCTTATCCCTCAAGCTAAAATTTCATGTTTTCACAACCCAATAGGAAAATGTGAAAGAAGGCCATAGGACCCTCGTCAAGTCAATTAACCAATGGGAAACATGTAGACCCTTATAAATGATTATATAGAACTCTCTTTTGTGCCTTGTTTTGAGAAATTTGACTATTGGAAAAATGGATTTATTTCTCTCTCTCTACTTAGGAATGAAATGAAATGAACTGAATGTACCTCTAACTCTCTCCTATTTCATGCTAAGAATTATAATCAAGAGAATGGGAAACTATGAAATCATGAGTTATGTTATTTTTTGGGTAGATGTCATAGTTCGTGTTGACTATGCGGTGGATGTAGGTACCAAAATAAGGAAAAGTGGAGTGTACAAGTGTTTATATAGTAGCATGTGATCTCAAAATAATGTAGTTATATGTGATATATCACGATATTGTATAAATGGAAATGTAAATTATTGTTTTCTAAGATGATTACAAAATTGTAGCATATTGGGAAAATGTATAATTTTTATAGTTAGTTACACTTTTAAATGTTTGACTAGATTCCTACAAGTTGTACTTTATATGTTGGTAGAGTAAAATAAGTTGATGTATTATGTTGAACTTGATGTCAAAATAACTCCTATAGATAGTATTTGTAATCAATATAGGTATATGAAATTGGAAACTTGCTACATAGAACTATTAGAACAATCGTAGTTTAAATGTTGCTTGTATCAGTAAAATTGATGGTGACAAAGTGAGAATGGATAAATTTATTCAATGGTTAGGTGAGGTGTTGACCTAGGGAACTCTCTTAGTCTCCTAGGAATAATAACAATTTCATTTGGGTGGAAATTATCAATCATCTTTGTTAAACATTTAACTTATCAGGAAGAAGGATATATGTCAGACTAATGTTTTTAAATAAATCCTTGTATAGTGAAGTTTTGCTAAAGCTAAAAATCCAAAAATTTCAATTTTTGGAATTGAGTTTTTCTCTTTCGAAGTTTATAAAACTCGGTTTCAGAATTTGCATTTGAATTTTTGAAGTCAAAACTCCAAAAGTCTAAATTTTCGGGTTTTGAAAATTGGGACTTTTTGGCCCATTTTGTTTAAATCACTCTCGAACTTCCAAAGTCCAAATTCCTGAAAGTCCAAAAATTTGGACTTTAGTGTTTTAGGTTTTCAGAGTTCTCCAAGTCATTTTAGGATTTTTACTTTATTTTTCCCAAAGTATGAATTTTGAAAGTTGGAAGTTTTTGATTTTAGGGTTTTGGGTTTCAGACTTTTAGTTGCCAATTCGTCTTTTTGCTTCAATTTTTTCTGAAGTCCGAAATCTCAAATTTTGGAATTTAGAGATTTTGGGTTTTGGAACTTTAGAGGTTCTATGCGTGATTAATTCTCACCTACCTCCGTATGAATCATAGGATTTTTACCATTAATATGGGATTTCTATATAAATGTGATTTTTACTTTTCATTTTTACCTAACACATTCACTCTGACATTTCACTCTTGTACTTTGTGGCGTCCTTTTCAAGGTATGTTTTTGGTTTTATTTTATTTTGGTTTAGGTATTTTTCCTCCTCCTTCTCCCCTTTTGGGTTTCCTTTTTTTTTCCCTCTGTGTTTTTTGTAATGTCTTTCTTTTTCACCATGTTTCATTGTGTAAGGTTTTCTCCAGTTTTCAAGTATGATCGGGGATGTTTTTAGGTCCCTCATACTTCCTCCGTTTCTCAAAATCCAACTTGGATTTTTGAAACTTCTTTTTTAGTTCCTCGAGAGACCATTGGGGATTTCTTTTCAGAAAATTCATTTCAGATAATTCTTTCAAAAGATCATAAGGTGGGAAACTATTTTGGAGAAAATTTTCAGCGAAAATCTTTAGAGTTTTCCAATTTCGAGAGAATTGATTTGAGAGAACCGCTAAGAACTTTGGGTTTTCATATTTATTAACTTCGGGAAACTATTTTAGAGATTTATTTTAGTTTTTCACTTTGGGAAACCTTTTGAGATTTTAGTTTCAGGTTTTTGGAGAATTCAGATTTCGGAAAACATTTTCAGAGAATTCAGGATTTTAGGTTTTAGAGAATCGGAATTTTAGGTTTTTGGGAATCGAGAAATTTTTTTGGATTTTTCTTTCGGTAATTCCTTTCAGATTTTTTTGGTTTGGGATTTCAGGTTTTCCTTGCGTTCGGGTTTTTGGATTTTGCAACCTTCACAGGTTTTAATGTCTGCCTCCACTTTGAAGGGAAAAGAGAAGATGAAGTACACATTTCTTGGGGTTTCTCCCCAATCCTGCTTGACCTCTAACTTAGGAAATATCGGGGA
This sequence comes from Taxus wallichiana var. yunnanensis, assembly GCA_018340775.1. Taxonomy (NCBI): domain Eukaryota; kingdom Viridiplantae; phylum Streptophyta; class Pinopsida; order Cupressales; family Taxaceae; genus Taxus; species Taxus wallichiana. Next base: position 402,968,056 of record CM031242.1, read on the forward strand.
CACCGATCTAGGACAGATTGATCTTCCCGAGTTCTAGGAAATATTAAAGGCCCCAAACAAAAAGTCCATGGATGCAGGCCATCTTCGACAAAGTGGTCTTGCCCTTACCGCTAGTTTCCTGCATCCGTGTAATGCCTAGAGTTCATCCTAGCTACAGCAACCCACTATGATGAGGACTCTATGTCGATAAGAGATAGCGATGATAAGGTGGTGATCCATCTGGACCTAGACTTCTTTGAAGACTTGTTTAAACTTCCAGACGTTCAAGATTACACCACTATCTCACCCAAAATAGTAGTCAAGCACTGGGATAAAAAAGAGGAAGTATGCTCAAAGGTCATGATGAAATCCTACCTGAACTAAGAATTTTGTCAAAAGTTGCCAAGACTATACATCGATCAGATTTCATTCAGGAAGTCAACGATCTTATTTTGCTCTTGAGCAGAGTTTGAGGTCTTCCTTCTACAAAGGAATTCTAAGAATGGATGTTCTTATACATAGAAGCAACTATCAAGAAGAATGATAAGTTTATCTGATGGGTTGAACATATTAGTAGCAACATTCACTATTAGTTGGGCAAGGTGTTAGAAACAAAGAATTTCTACATGACATCTTTTCTAGTATATGTAGTATGGGGATTTTGTAGGATTGAATATGGGGGACTTTTCACAAGACATCCCAAATATATGAGTTTTACCCCCAACTTACTCTGGATGAGGGAAGAAAGCACTTCGAAGAATCAATGATGATTTCTTCATTGTTTTCCTCTATCACTTTGACAAGGAGCTATATAATCGGTGGATTTTCGATGAGGCTTTCAAGAGGTGTAAGAATGGGGAGCAATCTACCTTCAATTTCCCACATTCACCTACCTTTGGATTCTAGGTTTCATAGGTGCCACAAGCAAGTTACCAAGGTGCCCCACTAACAAATGGGTTCTTCTTGAATTGGTTTGGTAGTTTTGGATTACCATAAAATCCAAAATAAGCATCACAAGGTGGGAATGCATTTCCCTATTACCATTGGTAGGTATTCTTGTCCCAACTATCCACAAGGCAAAGAATGTAGATGTAGAAATGGCTGAAGTAACCCTACGGACCTTCCATCCATGAACTAATTTTGACTATTGGGGTAAGTTTGGGGAGACAAGTAAGTTCAGTGCTCATGTGCCCCAATTAGAAGACATATGGATCCATTTCGGGATGAGTACATCGTGTGGAAAAGGATTATGAGAGATTAACTCTGGATGAAGTGCGGCAATTTGGATTGTGATGTGCCAAAAGACTTACAGGACAATGATGAGGTCCTAGATGCATCATACAGGGATGATAATGTTGCCAATCAACCACTACCATGGGTTGATTGGTATGTGGAAGAGTGCAGCAATACTAAAGAAAGGGCGGGCCCCATTCTAAGAAGAACTTTCAGTTGGTTGGCCACCTTGGGAATCTCACCCAAAGGGGAAAATCAACCTACAAATATAGGGTCTACATCAGTAGTAAACCAACCAACACCTACAAAAGGCAAGAGGTCAACTCAAAGGGTTCCCATGGTTCCAAAGAAGATTTCATTTGTGGTTGGTGGCTCATCTCTTTCTAGGTCTGTTGCTCCCAAGGTTACAACATCTACAGTGCCATTCCTGAGGTTGTTGAAGTAAGTGAATCTCCTAGTGTCATTTAGGATCCATCCCATCTTCCCCTTCCTCCATTATCACTTCCAATATCAGTTCCTTCCACTTCTATCATCATTTCTTCCTTCCCATCCCCTTCTATGGCTCAGGTATTTTTGTCACTTCCAGTTTTGTCAGCTGGGGAAAATATTGGGTCACCCATTTCCTCCTCACTTCCTTTGACACTTCCACTTTCTTCAATTTCAACCCCTAACATTGCTTTATCAATTCCTATGGCTGTCCTCACTCCCACACCTTCCATCATTGCCACCTCTTCTCAGATATCATGGCATTTCTAGTACTCTTACTCTAACTGATGCTTTAGGTATTGGATCTACTACTCCATCTTCCTCGGCTCTAGCCATACCGGAGTGGCTGTTTAGATAGACTCCCAAAAAAGAAAAAGGTTCCTCTAGGAGATGTGATAGATCTTAGTATATTGGAGTCTATGCCCAAAAAAGGCAAGCCAAGAGACCGAGAACCATATCAAGTCTAATGGTTAATCCATCAGGAGAGCATGTGATAGAAGTGGCTACCCCTGTTAAGGGAAAACTAAAGAAACCATCACAATAGTAGACTACCGGATCTCAAAGTTCTCATTGGGGAAGGCTACTCATGAAGGAGCCAAGTAGGATGTACACACTACTCTTGGGGCCCTTTTGGAGAAATATGACAAAGACAAGGCCACCAAGGATGAGCTTAAGGCCAAAGTTGAGTAGCTCACTACATTATTATGTAGAGTAACTCAGCCCACTCCATCCAATGACATCTCAACTACTACGGCCATGATAGTTTCATCTATAATCGATGATATCTCTTATCATGAGCTTGAGAAGCTAGGCCAGAAAGGGAGAACAATGAATGGATGGATGGAAAGGATCTTGCAAGAGGCCAATCCTTTGATTAAGGAAGCTATTGAGATTTATATTGATTTACAGGTTGCAAAAGCCACCATTGCTAAGATGGATGAATCTTTCTCGAAGATAATAATAACTTAAATTTAACTTTGGTGACATGGAATGACATTAGAGAAGAAGATTCTGATTTACTTCTACAGGAAGAGGTAATTGATGATGCCTCTAAATTGTTTGAATATCAAAAAGCTATGGAATTTGTGTCAGGTGCTACAAGATCTAATCAAAAAATTGGAAGAGAAGTGAGTAGAGATTACAATATGCCCTCAATGATATCTTGAAGGAGTTCAACAACGCTAACTGCAAGTTCTTCAACAAAAATATCGATGCTCTTCCGAGGACTAGATTAAGGAAAATTTTCAGAGATTTGGTGAAGTGGGATGACGATGTTGCAAAGAATTTCAATAGTGACTCCATTGATTGATTGATTCTATGTCAGAATTTCATAGGGAGACTAAGGAAAGTTATAAATAAGCTTGAAGGTTTCAGCCAGGATCACGAAAGAAATCGAGATGGTGGACGTAGTAAATCACTATGCGTGTGGACCTGGAGATGAAGAAACTCAAGGTGTTGTCAAGTGTTTCTTTGAATATAGACACCGAATGGCCATATGGGAGGAAGGACAACAAAAAAATGTAGAGAAAGGAGAGGAAGGTGAACTAGGCCAAAGCTGAGTGGCCATGAAAGGACAGGTTCAAGCTCTGGAATCGGTCAAAGTTGTAGGGTTGACTTGGTCAATTTTTACAACAAATTTGCTATTTTTATGGGAGCTTGTTCCCTTTTATTAATGACATTACTATTTTTAGTTAAATGTTAGTTAAAGGCCCATTGTAATGGCTCAACCTAGGAACTTATAAATAGTGGAGTGCTCTCCATTATTTGAGATAGATATTTTTGAGAAATTTGGGAGGAAAGTTGCTTTTCAAGCTTGGAAAAGTGCTTTCAGAGTTTTGTTGAAACCTTTTAATTATATTCAGAACTATTCCTTGCATTTGAAAATATGTTTTATTGTGTTGAATGATTAATCATTACATGCCTTGTGAATGTGATTCCTTAGCATTATTTGATTAATTTACCTTTATTTCAGATTATTTGTTTCATATCGTGAAAAGAATAGTGTAATTACTTCTCATCAGTTGTGAGAAACTATTTTCCTCTGTTGATCAAGAGTCACATTATTATTATCACATAGGTGAATACTGAACATGTGCTTGTGATTATCCTTTTGATAAATTATCTGTGTATCAAATCAACGCTGATTTCTCTACTATGTATGTTTAAAGTTTAGCAAAGGAACATGTGCTTCTAGTCTTGTGGTATTTTGTACCCTTTCCAGGTTGCAATAGGTGAAGGTGGCCAATGATGCATGCATTCTATCCACATTAACCCTTCCTGAAGTTGAACACCCCTTTTCTTGGTGCATCACCACTTCTAGCATAGGTTTTGTTTCCTTGCATTCTCTCTCCCTAATCCCATGAAATGTTAGCATAGGACTAGTTAGCCATCTTTCTTACATCATAAGTAGTATTGTGCTTAGTTTAGGAACAGAATTGACCCTTCTCCAGAGGTTCACCTTGAGCCCAAGTCCCACAGCTTGAGAGGTGATCCCATGTGTCCCAATCACACCGAATGTCATGATTCATTTCAGGCCATTTGGGGGGTGCAGTGATTTGGAGACAACAATTTTTGGCATGCCCAGTGGGACAGAGTTGGTACCTCTCTTCTCATTTTAATTGACACAAGGTACCTGTGACTCCATCTCTCTGGATTTCAAAGTTTAGTACATCAACTCATGTGAAGGATTCACACAAGAGCTTCTTCAAGATGTGATAATTATTGTCATATAGAGCTTTCTTTGTCTCCCCAAGAAGAAGGGGAAGAAACCTTTCAGTACCATCAGCTGCAGCTTTACCTACCTTGTAGAGGACATTCAACTCCTCCTGAAGGACATTGCCCCTACCAGATACAACCAATTTGTGAATGGCATGGCAGCCAATACTTGTCCTCCATTCAATGCTAGTATTCCTTTATTGTTAGCACAAAGAGACACAATACCAACAACCGCTTTGAAAAGTCTACCATTTTACACTGGGGAGACTAATGTGTCACCTCGGGAGCACATACTAGATGTGGCTAGTATCTATGTAGTACACAGTATTATGAGAAGATAATGTGGTAGTTTGACTCCTTACTACTTCATTCAAGGGTAGAGCACTTCAATGGTTCTAGAGTTTAGCCGTTGGATCCATGTTACCAATTGGAATGATTTAGGCACAAAGTTGTGTAAACAGTTTGAAGACAAAAGTGATAATCTTTCACTTGTGGAGCAATTTCATACTATCAAGTGATCTCCCAAGAGTATATGAGTGACTTCAACCTCCACTTTGACAAGACTTGGAAATGGATCCCAACACTTGTAAGGCCATCCCTAGAAAGTGCATTTCTATATTACTTATGGGCATTGAATAGTGATATTGTTGTCATGATTCAATCCATGGGGGAATTGTGATCCCTGATGCTTATGAAGTAGTTGTATGAGCTGAAAATTTCCTGATTCAAGTAGGTAAAATTTCTCCTAGACCTCCCATTCCTGTTTTTGTAGAGTTTACAGGCCAACATCTGGTCATCACCCCAATTCGACAACTTCTACTCTAGTAGCCACACATGTGTCCAATGATTTGGCTGAAGTAAAGTCACTGCTACAAACCTTTGGGAATGAACTCGTAGCCATGAAGAGGTAGTAGTCCCAATATGCTCACCCCTTTCAACCCCAATATCAGGTGAACCATCCTCCATTTTCAGGGAAACAGTCAGCCTTAGAGCCAAGCCATAACCCAAGCTGTAAATGTGAAACCTTTAAACTTCAAAATCCCTCAGTTGTCAGCTCATCTAGAGCCATAGTCCCGGTCCAGAAAAACCTCATCCAAGACTATGAATGGTGTTATCCTTGTTCTCACCCCATAATTAGAATCTTTTCCCAAATGGAGTTTTGAGTCAAGCTCTCATGGTTCAAAGCATAACCACTCCACTGAATCATCTACTAGACCATCCACTTTAGAAAGTCAAGATCAAGCTCCTGATGAAACCACATTATTAAATTGGAAAGTAGAAGAACTTTTGTGGTTTGAATACTGATTCCTCCACCATAGCATCTAACACACATTCCAAAAATAGGAAATAGATTAAGGGGTCTCCAATATTGATCAGCATCCACTTCTCAGGCCCCAATATAGATACCAGATGATAAAGGCATGAGAAAGAAATCACCAGAAATATCCATTGATCAGAATACAAAGAAAGATGGGATGTCAGGTATCACGATACCCAATAAGCATTACCCAAAGGAAGACCCCAATGTCCCAAAAGGCATTAGAAAAGTGGGAGCAATTCCATTCAGCATAGTGGAACAAATGAAGAAGACCAATTTGAGTGTCACAATGTGGGATGCACTTTCGATTCCTTCTCAAAGGAACTTGCTACGAGAAGCCTTGAACAAATTTGGAAATACTAGTAAACCATCAAGCTAGGAAGTAGCAAGTATAACCAACTTATGCCAACCCGAGATGAAAATGTAGGCTAAGACCAACAAGCCTCCACCATTTTATATCTCGTTGATTATTGGTGACCATTTGGTGCACAATTGTATGATCGATTCTGGAGCTAGTAGTTCCGTGATGCCTAAGAAGATCAGATGTACTACAGATTCCATATGCTCTAATTTTGAGAGGAGTTTTTCAACTAGATGGTACTTGTAGTCCAAACTATAGGGGTCATTAAGGGGCTCAGCTCACTATCCATGCATGTCCTAGTTTGACTTTCACACAGATATATCATCATTGATCTCCCTCCCCTCTTCGCCATCTTCCTATCACGGGATTTCACCACAAAAATGGGAGGATATTTGTCATCAGAATGGTGCATATGATCTTGAGAACTCGTTATGGAATGAAGGTAACTATAAAAGCAAAACCAATTTCTCCTACCCACGTGGAACCATACACATCCAACCCATAGAGGGTAACTACATCATTTGTGACCCAGAGGAAGAGATCATGGATCATGAACCAGACTACTCTTGTAGAGGAGGTGCCTGATACAATGCTTGATGAGGTAAGTATAGACCATCAATATGACCCGTATGCTGATTTATTGGCTAATGAAGAATCTAGTCTATTGTTTTTGGATGAGACTGGTTGGGAACTTATTGTATACATGAAGAAGGTACAACCATACCTCAGTTGATTAAGGCACCTAATGATTCCGAAAGGACTGTGGCAGCTCTTCTTCGATGGTTCAAGGAGTAAAAATGGATCTGGTGTAGGAGTCATGTTAATTTCTCTAGGAGGAGATAAATATTTCTCATCTTTTCGATTGTAGTTCAGCTGTACTAATAATGTCGTTGAATATGAAGCTCTTATACAAGGGTTGTAGTTGGCCCAACAAAGAGGAATCAAATCCTGATCACTTTTGGTGATAGTGAATTGGTGGTTCATCAAGTAACAACCCCAGTGCATCGAAGAATGATCTCTTAAGGTCATATAAGAATCAAGTTTGGGACCTAATAGAGGAGTTTGAAGCTTTAGAATTCATGTGGTTCCTAGAAGTCAAAATCAAGATGTTGATAGGCTTGCCACTGTTGGATCTCAATATGATATACCTATGGATATCATGAAGGAAGGGCAACAAATAGTCAAAATGGTTGTACGTCCACATAGTACTAGATAATGTAAGTAGTTGGCAAGTTTTTGATAGTGATGAAGATTGTTCTTTTTCTACAACAAGAAGTAGAGTTCACCGCCAAACACCAAGGTAAATTGCAAGGAATCCTATGGTGACCAGGTCATTCAGTTGAGAGGAAAAAAATTTCCAAAAGGTTTGGTCATGCTTGAATCTATCTTCAATTTGGATGACTAGCCAAATGACAAAGCACAAATATGGTGGTAAAAGAAGAAGATTTTGAGGAAGTTGAGGTGGCCAATGAGAAATGTTTAAAGATTGGTAAGGTATGCACTACTTAGGAAAAGGAAGCTTTCATTGAGTTGTGTCAAGAATATCATGATATTTTTGCATGGAGCTACAAAGACCTGTGTGGTTTTGATCCAGGCCTAGCTCAACACATGATTGAACTGGATCCAAACTCTAAGCAGTTCATCAAAAACAAAGGCCAATCAATCCCAAGATTGAGCCTGCTAATGAGGAAAGAGCTAACCAAGCTTATGAAGCCTACATAATTTTTCCCATCAAACATTCATCATGGGTAGCTAATCTAGTGCCCGTAAGGAAAAAGAATGGGAGATCCGGTTGTGCGTAGATTTTAGGGATCTAAACCATGCCTCATTAAAAGATCACTACCCTCTTCCATCAATGGAACAGATCCTCCAAAAGTGGTAGGAGCTCAAAGGTTTTCTCTGCTTGGATGGCTATTAGGGTATAATCAGATTCTGGTCCAAGAATATGATCAATTCAAAAAATGGCTTTTCACTACTAAGTGGGGCACGTATGCATACAACAAAATGCCATTTGGATTGTCCAATGCAGGGGCTACTTTTCAAAGAGCCATGGACATGGAATTTAAAGGACTCATCAATGATATGATCTTGGTTTACCTTGATGATATAACTATCTATTCCAAACATGTTGAAGATCATATTGCACATCTAAGGAAAGTTTTTGAAGGTGTAGAGAGTTTGGAATCTCACTAAACCCCAAAAATGCATTTTTTCAGTTCAAGAAGGCAAGTTATTAGGGCATATTGTTTCAGTTGAAGGACTCTCAATTGACCCAACCAGATTAGTCAATTTTGTCTCTATCCCTCCCAAGTCACAAGAAGGGTCTCAGAGTTTCTAGGAACTATAAATTTTGTTCGAGATTCATTCCCAATTTGCAGTGTTAGCCAAGCCATTGATGGCCATGCTTAAAAAGAACATTCCTTTCTCATGGACAAAGGAAGGGAGAGAAAGTTCAAGGCTATCAAAACTACTATTTCCCAAGCTCCTACGCTGGTAAATCCCTAGTTTGATAAGGATTTTATTCTCTATGCTTTGCAGGGCATGAGAGTATTTTAGGTATCCTCACTCAAGTAGAATGATGATCTGATGGAGCAACCAATTTCCTTCTTCAGTTAGTCTCTCAAGGAATATGAGCTCAAATATTCTTTTGTCAAAAAATAGGTCTTTGCGGTCATTCGAGCTCTGAAAAAGTTTAGGCATATGTTGTCCAACAACAAGGTACACTTGATGGTCTCTCATCCTAGCATTAAAGAGTTCTTGTTGAATAAGGAGATGAATGAGAAATGTGTTGGGTGGATCATGAAAGTAATGGAGTATGATGTACACATTAAAGTCACTAAACTTGTCAGAGGCAAGGGGTTATGCCAAGCAGTTGGCCACAGACATGGAAATCAAGAATGGTAAGGATGTTGCACTCTTCAATATTGAGGAAGGAAATGATCAGATTGATTGGTTAACTAAAATGGAAAATTTCCTTCTCTTGGGAGTATATCCCCCAAATATGGATAAGATTCAATGACGTACTTTCCATCTCGGTCCATTCCATATGTTGTGGTAGATGGCATTCTTTTTGCAAAAAGATTTGAACAACGTTCTTTTACACTGCATCAAACCAGAACAAGTGAACAAGATATTGGAGGAGTTCCACAATGGGTTGTCAGGAGGTCACTACTCAACATGAACAACTACTACCAAGATCATGCGGGCTGGTTATTACTAGCTAGACTTGTTCAAAGATGCCCATTTTTGGGTAAGAAAATGTAAGGAGTGTGCTCTTTTTGTAGGAAAAGAAGCTGACAGCTCTCCCGTTGCATCCCATTAGGTGGATCAACCCTTTGTTCAATGGGGGTTGGATTTTATTGGTATGATCAATCCTCCATCTAGTGAAGGACATAAATGGGTCCTTACTGCGATAGATTATTTCACCCATGGACAAGAAGTGGTGGCCTTGAAGGAGAAAGCAATGAAAAAGTTGTCCTTGAATTCTTGGAGAGTATCATGACAAGGTTCGGTGTTCCATTTACTGTTATCTCTGACAATGCAATGGCATTCCTTGGGATGAAAATAAGTGAATGGGCCATCAAGAATGGGGTCTATCTCAAGACTTCATCTAATTACTATCCATAGGGAAATGGGTTGGCGAATCTAGCAATAAGAACTTGATAAGGATCATCAAGCGCATGATGGAAGCCAACAAAAGGACCTGACATACATAGCTTAAGGTTGCTCTATGGGTAGATCGAATAACACCTAAAAAGGCCATTGGGGTTTCACCTTTACTCTTGTATATGGAAGGGAAGCAAAGTTGCCACTTTCCTTGGAAATTCCTTCCCTGGATTTGGCTTATCGGCTAGAAGTTATGGAGGATGAGGCCTTAATAGTGAGGTTTTTAGAACTCATGGAGCTAGAGGAGATTCAAAATACTGCCATGAATACATTGACTAGAGCATCAAGCTCAGGTTAAGAAATCCTTTGACAAGAAATCCTTTGATAGGTTGTCAAGGAAGGGGATTTGGTTCTAAAATGGGATGAAGATCATGCCAAACTAGGAAAGCATGCCAAGTTCGATGCTCTCTGGAGCGGGCCCTATGTTATTACAAGCTGCAAAGAGGAAAATTCATTTTTCCTATCTAGACTCAATGGAGAAGAATTTCCCATTCATGTGAATGGGATACACCTCAAAGCTTGCTTTTGAGGAGGTTCCACCATGTACAATTTTTTATTTTCCTCCAAGTGCTCTACACATTGTTTTGTTTGTCTTTTCTTTTGCTTGCATTTTTCTATTTTGGTTTTGGTTTTTAGACTCCTTTCCCAATGTTTTGCTTAAGGCTACTGGTCTAAAAGCTTAGCAGGAAAGCTTTCCCTAGAGATCACAAAAATGTTAACCATTTAACTTACCGGAAGAAGGCTATATGTAGACTAATGTTTTTAAAGAAATCCTGCACAGTGAAATTTTGCTACCGAGAATCAAAATTTTCAATTTTCAGACTTGAGTTTTTCTCTTTCGGAGTTTTTAAACTCAGTTTCAGAATTTGCATTTGAATTTTCTGAAGTCTGAAACTCGAAAGTAATTTTTGGGTTTTTGGGTTTTTGGAAATTTGGGACTTTTTGGCCCATTTTGTTTAAATCCCTCTCGGACTTCTAAAGTCTAAATTTTGAAAGTCTAAAAATTTAGACTTTTGGGTTTCAGGTTTTGGAGTTCTCCGAGTCATTTTAGGATTTTTACTTGATTTTCCCGAAGTCTAAATTTTTAAAAGTTTGAATTTTTAGATTTTCAGTTTTCGGGTTTCAGACTTTTAGTTGCCAATTCATCTTTTTGCTTTCATTTTTTTGAAGTCTGAAATCCAAATTTTTAGAATTTTGGGCTTTTAAGTTTTGAGAACTTGGAGGTTCTATGCATGATTAATTCTCACCTACCTCTATATGGATCATATTTTTACCATTAATATCAGGATTTCTATATAAATGTAGATTTTTACTTTTCATTTTTACCTGACACATTCGCTCTGACATTTCACTCTTGTACTTTGTGGCGTCCTTTTCAAGGTATGTTTTTGGTTTTATTTTCTTTTGGTTTAGGTATTTTTCCTCCTCCTCCTCCCTTTTGGGTTTTCCTTTTTTTTTCCTCTATGTTTTCTATTTTTGTCTTTCTTTTTCACCATGTTTTGTTGTGTAAGTTTTCTCCAGGTTTTCAAGTATGTTCAGGGGATCTTTTTAGGTCCCTCATACTTCCTCCTATTTCTCAAAATCCAACTTGGCTTTTTGACACTTATTTTTGTAGTTCCTCTAGAGACCATTCGAGATTTCTTTTGGAAAATTCATTTTGGAGAATTCTTTCAAAAGATCACAAGGTGGGAAACTATTTTGAGAGAAACTTTTTGAAAAATCTTTAGAGTTTTCCAATTTTGGAATTTCAGAGAACTATTGCTTTCGAGAACTATTGCTTTTGGGTTTTCAGATTTCTTAACTTTGGGAAACTATTTCAGAGATTTATTTTGGATTTTTTCACTTTGGAAACCTTTTTGGAGATTTTAGATTTTTTTAGTTTTAGAGAATTCAATTTTGGAAAAAATTTTCGAGAATTCAAGATTTCAGGTTTTCGAAGAATCAGAATTTTGGGTTTTGGGACTTTGAAAACTTTTGGAAAAATTTTTTTTTGAATTTTTTTCGGTAATTATTTTGATTTTTTTTTTGGGATTTCAGGTTTTCCTTGCATTTGGGTTTTTGAATTTCTACAACCTTCACAAGTTTTAATGTCTACCTCCACTTCAAAGGGAAAAGAGAAGATGAAGTACACATTTCTTGGGGTTGCTCCCCAATCTTGCTTGACCTCTGACTTAGGAAATATCGGGGACACCGATCTAGGATAGATTGATCTTCCGAGTTCTGGGAAAGATTAAAGGCCTGAACAAAAATCCATGGATGCAAGCCATCTTCGACAGTGGTCTTGCCCTTGCCACCGGTTTTCCCATCCATGCAATGCCCAGAGTTCATTCCTAGCTACAACAGCCCACTATGATGAGGACTCTATGTTGATAAGAGATAGTGATGATAAGGTGGTGATCCATCTGGACCCGGACTTCTTTGAAGACTTGTTTAAACTTCTATACATTCAAGATTATGCCACTATCTCACCTAAAATAGTAATTAGAGCATTGGGATAAAAAGAGGAAGTATGCTCGAAGGTCATGATGAAATCCTACCTGACTAAGAATTTTGCCAAGTTTCCCAAAACTATACATCGATCAGATTTCATTCAGGAAGTCAACGATCTCATTATACTTTTAAGCAGAGTTTTAGGTCTTCCTTCTATAAAGGAATTCCAAGAATGGATGTTCTTATACATAGCAACTATCAAGAAGAATGATGAGTTTATCGATGGGGTGAACATATTAGTAGCAACATTCGCTATCAGTTGGGCAAGGTGTCAGAAACTAAGACTTTCTACATGACATCTTTTCTAGTATATGCAGTTACTACTATGGGGGATTTTGTAGGATTGAATACTAGGGGTTTCAGCACATCCCAAATATATGAGTTTTATCCCCAACTTACTCTAGATGAGGGGAGAAAGCACTTCTGAAGAATCAACGATGCCTTCTTCATTGTTTTCTCTATCACTTTGATAAAGAGCTATATAATCAAAGGGTTTCGATGAGGCTTTCTAAGAAGTGCGAGAATGGGGAGCAATCTACTTCCAATTTCCCACATTCACCTACATTCGGATTCTAGGTTTCATAGGTGCCCCAAGCAAGTTGCCAAGGTGCCCCACTGACAAATGGATTCTTCTGGAATTGGTTGGTAGTTGTTGGATTACCATAAAATCCAAAATAAGCATCACAAGGTGGGAATGCATTTCCCTGTTACCATTGGTAGGTATTCTTGCCCAACTATCCACAAGGAAAAGAATGTAGATGTAGAAATGGCTGAAGTAACCTTATGGACCTTCCATCTGCAAACTAATTTTGACTATTGGGGTAAGTTCAGGGAGATAGGTAAGTCCAGTGCTCATGTGCCCCAATTAGAAGACATATGGATTCATTTTGGGATGAGTACATCATGCGAAAAAGAGATTATGAGAGATTAACTCTGGATGAAGTGCAACAATTTGGATTGGCCGATGTGCCAAAAGACTTACAGGACAATGATGAGGTCCTAGATGCATCATACAGGGATAATAATGTTTGCCAATCAACCACTACCATGGGTTGATTGGTATGTGGAAGAGTGCAAGCAATACTAAAGAAAGGGTGGGCCCCATTCTAAGAAGAACTTTCAGTTGGTTGGCCACCTTGGGAATCTCACCCAAGGGGAAAATCAACCTACAAATATAGGGTCTACATCAGCACAGTAAACCAACCAACACCTATAAAAGGCAAGAGGTCGACTCAAAGGGTTCCCATAGTTCCAAAGAAGATTTCATTTGTGGTTGGTGGCTCATCTCTTTCTAGGTCTGTTGCTCCCAAGGTTACAACATCTATAGTGCCAATTACTGAGGTTGTTGAAGTAAGTGAATCTCCTAGTGTCATTCAGATCCATCCCATCTTCCCCTTCCTCCATTATCACTTCCAATATCAGTTCCTTCCACTTCTATCATCATTTCTTCCTTCCCATCCCCTTCTATGGCTTAGGTATTTTTTCACTTCTAGTTTTGTTAGCTGGGGAAAATATTGGGTCACCCATTTCCTCCTCACTTCCTTTGACACTTCCACTTTCTTCAATTTTGACCCCTAGCATTGCTTTGTCAATTCCTATGGCTGTCCTCACTCCCACACCTTCCATCATTGCCACCTCTTCTCAAGATATCAGCTGGCATTTCTAGTACTCTTACTCTAACTGATGCTTTAGGTATCAGATCTGCTACTCCATCTTCCTCAGCTCTAGCCATACCAGAGTGGATGTTTAGATACAGACTCCCAAGAAAAAGAAAAAGGTTCCTCTGGGAGATGTGATAGATCTCAAGTATATTGGAGTCTATGCCCAAAAGGCAAGCCAAGAGGCCGAGAACCATATCAAGTCTGATGGTTAATCCATCAAGAGAATGTGTGATAGAAGTGGCTACCCCTGTTGAGGGGAAAACTAAAGAAACCATCACACAACAGACTACCGGATCTCAAAGTTCTCATTGGGGAAGGCTACTCATGAAGGAGCCAAGAAGGATGTACACACTGCTCTTGGGGCCCTTTTGGAGAAATACGACAAAGACAAGGCCACCAAGGATGAGCTTAAGGCCAAAGTCGAGCAGCTCACTGCACTGCTACGTAGAGTAACTCAGCCCACTCCATCCACTGACATCTCAACTACTATGGCCATGAAAATTTCATCTACAATCGATGATATCTCTTATCATGAGCTTGAGAAGCTAGGCTAGAAAGGGAGAACAGTGAATGGATGGATGGAAAGGATCTTGCAGGAGGCCAATCCTTTGATTAAGGAAGCTGTTGAGATTTATACTGATTTATAGGTTAAAAGCCACCATTGCTAAGATGGATGAATCTTTCTCAAAGATAATAATAACTTAAATTTAACTTTGGTGACATGGAATGACATTAGAGAAGAAGATTTGATTTACTTCTGCAGGAAGAGGTAATTGATGATGCCTCTAAATTGTTTGAATATCAAAAAGCTATGGAATTCTGGTGTCAGGTGCTACAAGATCTAATCAAAAATTGGAAGAGAAGTGAGTAGAGATTATAGATGCCCTCAATGATATCTCGGAGGAGTTTGACAATGCTAACTACAAGTTCTTCAATGAAAATATCGATGCTCTTCCGAGGACCAGATTAAGGAAAATTTTAGAGATTTGGTGAAGCGGGATGACGATGTTGTAAATAATTTCAATAGTGACTCCATTGATCGATTGATTCTATGTCAGAATTTCATAGGGAGACTAAGGAAAGTTACAAATAAGCTTGAAGGTTGCCAGCCAGGATCATGAAAGAAATCGAGAGACAGGGACGTAGTAAATCACTATGTGTGTGGACCTAGAGATGAAGAAACTCAGGGTGTTGTCAAGTGTTTCTTCGAATATAGACACCGAATGGCCATATGGGAGGAAGGAAAAAAAAATGTAGAGAAAGGAGAGGAAGGAAACCAGGAAAAAGTTGAGTGGCCATGAAAGGACAGGTTCAAGCTCTGGAATCGGTCAAAGTTGTAGGGTTGACTTGGTCAACTTTTTGCAACAAATTTGCTATTTTTATGGGAGCATGTTCCCTTTTATTAATGACATTACTATTTTTAGTTAAATGTTAGTTAAAGGCCCAGTTGTAATGGCTCAACCTAGGAACTTATAAATAGTGGAGTGCTCTCCATTATTTGAGATAGATATATTTTTGAGAAATTTGGAGGAAAGTTGCTTTTCAAGCTTGGAAAAGTGCTTTCAGAGTTTTGTTGAAACCTTTTAATTATATTTAGAACTATTCCTTGCACTTGAAAAATTTTTATTGTGTTGAATGATTAATCATTACATGCCTTGTGAATGTGATTCCTTAGCATTATTTGATTAATTTACCTTTATTTCAGATTATCTGTTTCATATTGTGAAAAGAATAGTGTAATTACTTCTCATCAGTTGTGAGAAACTATTTTCCTCCTGTTGATCAAGAGTTGCATTATTATTATCACATAGGTGAATACTGAACATGTGCTTGTGATTATCCTTTTGATAAATTATTTGTGTATCAAATCAAAGCTGATTTCTCTACTATGTATGTTTAAAGTTTAGCAAAGGAACGTGTGCTTCTAGTCTGTGGTATTTTGTACCCTTTCTAGGTTGTAATAGGTGAAGGTGGCCAATGATGCATGCATTCTATCCACATTAACCCTTCCTGAAGTTGAACACCCCTTTTCTTGGTGCATCACCACTTCTAGCATAGGTTTTATTTCCTTGCATTCTCTCTCCCTAATCCCATGAAATGTTAGCATAGGACTAGTTAGCCATCTTTTAATTTTAGGCCATTCAGAGGGTGTAGTGATTTGGAGACAACAATCTTATAGCATGAAAATAGAATAAAATTTTGGGAATATAATTTTTGCATCAAAATGGATATGCGATTTTATTATAATATTGTAATTGTGATTTAAATGTATTAAAAATAATTTAAAAATGTTAATTTCATATTTCCTTCTTAACACTTATAATGTTTGGATGGAACTTATCTTGCCTTAGGTACCTAAACGAGACAAGTATCTAACCCCTTTTTCTCCCTCCACTCTTATTTGAGTCATGTTAAGTCTGAAAACTCATATCATGTTATGAAAAGACTTGGACCTTTAACTATTTTTCTCCTTATGTACACGTGGGAAAAGCCTCACAAGACCATTTGCATAACTTAGGTATGTTCATTTGAGGAAAGGGCCATATTATGTGTACCCGCCACTTTGGGTGTGAGTACAATCATTTTCTCTAGGTATTTTGATTCTAGTCTCCTTTTGAGCAAGCTATCCTTTATGTGTTTGTTGTCCTTGGTACTCTAGTGAGTAGCAAAATCCTTATGAATATTATTGGGGTGTTTTTTATCTTCTAATAATCTCATTAAAGATATTCAAATAACACGAGTATAACCTATGTCATAAGATACCTATGTATGAAACCTTTGAGTTTGAAGCCTTTTTCTCTTCACAAATTGAGGTGTTACCTTGGGAAAGAAGTGCCTTTAGTTGTGAAAAAGTTGTGAGATAAGAATAATTGTTTTCTCTAGTTTTTCCTATTAATATGGTGTAGACCCCTTCTAGGTGTTAATTAAAATTAGTAAAATGTGGACCTCTTGTGAGAATTAGGGTGAATTACACATTAATATATGTTTGACCAACAAGAAGGGTAGTGGATAGAAGGTAATATGGTGTATAAAATTGTAATTGAATGTCTCATTGTAACATGCATCTAATACTTAATTGCCCAAGAAAATCTAAACTTACTTAAATTTGAAATCATACTCCTTATGACCTTGATGAATAAGTATATGACAAGATAACAATAAGAATCTTAGTTGTTCTAAAAGGAATTCAATATGAAGTCAATGTAATGATGTAAGGGTTATATGAACTTGAGTAAATGGTAGGATATTTTGGAATGATTGTTAAATGTTGCGTATAGCTTGAATAATGCTAAAATGACTAAAATGACTAAGATAACTATCTTAACAAATAAAAATAAAATAATGCCACATTAGTGATCATTCAACTGATTAAATGGGAAACTCTTAATACTTAAGGCAAGAACACACTAACCATACCCATCATCTTGGTTTAAAAAAATGTTAAGTGATTACAATTATAAAAAAGGGAAGTAGAGACTTTCTCCTTTTGAATCAATGCAAACCCTCCTCTGTGTATTGTGGATGATGAAAACTAAGTATTTAAGTTAATCAATTAGAATATATAGTTATTTGTAATAAATTAAAAACTAAAAGAGTGTGTCCTTAGTGTTCAAACAATACTATGAAAAGAACTCGGAATAGGTCCACTCTTGACCTAATAACCTCACTTTTACTTCCCGTAAATTTTTTTCTCCTAGTAGTGAAGTATAATGTCAAAATAAGTAAACATGATTCTTAGAAATGAATTCTTAGAACAAGTATTGGTAGAATCATGGGTGTGTAAATGCTCATAATAGCCATCAAGTAATAAAAATTAATTATGATAGTGGAAACGAGAAAAATATAATGGAACTAGTATAGGTGACATTTTTAAAAAATTCAAAGAAATGCACCCTAATTTTAAGAGGAATGAAGGGTTACATGTTAAGTGTTCTTCAAATAATTAAGGTCAAATAATTAAAATAGGATTGTAATAAATATGTAACCATGAAAATTTTGTGTTGCGGAAATTTCTTATCCATAAGTGTATATTATAGTGGGATTTTTGGTGTACCTTGTCATTTGTGAAATTTTACTTTGATGTGCATCATGTGCTTTTCATGTTATATGTGGGTTCATGTTGAAGAAAATGTCTCATGTGATGTGTGTAATCCTAAGTGATCCCATGTGGTGTCATGTATCAAGTAATGTAAGTGAAAAAAATTCTGGTATTTTGTTGTTGTATTTGTGAATCAAAATTGTGGGCGTGATACTTGGTCATTCTTTATTACCCCAAATATTTCCCACACTCTAATTTTCCTATCTAAATACCTCATCGATTGGTTTTTTTGTGGATTACATTACTATTAAATAATTATTTTATCATAAATATGAGTCTTTTAGGTATCTTAAACACCACCTACCCTTAATATCCATGTTATTTTGACTTTTAGGTCGCGCTCTCCTTCATATACTTGTCTTAATCAACTTTTGGATTACACCATCGTCCATTTTTATAACCATATTACTAAGCTATATCTAAATTTCCTTATTAAAATGGGGATCCTCTCAACATTTGATACCCATTATCCAATTGAGGGCTATGTCTCTCTACTTCATCTAGGATATTTGTTACATTGAACTAAATATTTATTCCCATTTTATCCACACTTCCTACTCTCCTAGAAATGGTCATTATGCTTGACATACCTGGTTTAAATATGAATGTAAGAACATTTGTAGCCTAACCAAGAATATTATAAACCATAAGCCCTCTATGTTTAAGAAAAGGTAAATGATCTATAGAATACTTATGTGAAGGAAAAAGGAACTATATCCTAAACAAGAAAAAAATTGCATTACCAAATTCTACTTTCCCTAAAAAAATTTTAGAGTACTATATACGCACCCAAAATTACATGTGCTACATTGTTGGAAAAAGGTTGTAAAAGTCCCCATGATGATTCAGGTCCTTTTAAGAAGGTGTTTGAGCTCCTATTTCCATTCGTAGTGTATATTTGTCACCTAGACGTCTTTACTTAGCCTTATCATGCTTTTTTCAGCTTCTTCCCGCCTCTTTCGCACAAATTTTGGCCTTGGTGCGGGACCGCCACCTTTCCCCGGGAGGAGGTTTTGAAACCGCCACCCAAGATAGGGCGATGGTATTGAAACCACTACCCTATGTAGGGTGGTGTTCCCGCCACACTTTTCAGAATTCTTCACGTGTGCTTTAACATGTGAAGGTTCACTTAACTTCACTTTTTGCATGCATCTGTGAGCCAAATTTTCTAAAATTATCTTTTATTTCTTGGTTCTTCTTCCTCCTATTTTAAATAGATTTAATTGGTTGGAACTACTCCTTGTCTTGTGCATGAAGGCACCTCCCATCCTCCATTCCTATATATTTCATGCTTGTATTCAAGAAAAACTGACTGATAAATTTGTGTATCTTGTTGTGTTATTGCTACGATCTTGCTAGGAATTTCATAGCCAAGATCTGATCTCTTGTGCTATCTCTCTTCTACTGCATTGCATCTAGACTACCATTAATCTGTCATTGCCCAAGCACCATCGTCTAAGTATTGTTCTTGCATTCCCAATCTCTTGGAATCACATGAACACTCGAGAGAAAGAAAGGAACATACTAAGGGGATAGATACAGACACAACTAGATTTTCCAAAGCTCTTGCTTGTCCAGGTTGGAATTGTGTGTTTGTTTGCCTTGTGTGTTGAATTGTCAATTTTAAACCACTAGTTTGAAATCATTCATATCAAATAGAGTAGAAAATCATTCATTTCAGTAAGTTTTCCTTTTAACATTACCAGGGAAGTTGTGAGGAACAATATCCTTTTCATGGTCATGATTTGTTCTTCACCTATGAAGTAGGGTTTGGAGGATTATTTATCAGATTAGGTTGTTTGATTTAGATTAGATTTATACATTTGCACAAGTAACCAACTACATTTGGTTGAATACTGTCTTTAGTTTATTTATTAGATTAGAAAAGAACAAAAATATTTCCTTTGATAGATTAGTTTTCTTTTATTGCTTTGATCCAAAATATTGTGAAAACCACAAAAACATAAATTAGATCTCTTTTAGTAATTAGTTTTCTTATTAAAATTATTTTTATTTCATTTTTATGACCATCAATGGTCCACAAGAGGAAAAGGCATACGGTTGTGATCCATTGGTCCCATAACAAAATGGGACAAAATTGAAAACCGACATTGATACAAACATACATTTGACATTCTTACACACACCTATAAATGTTGCTAAGAAAATAGAACAAATCAATACACTAAATATAGATTCTAATCAAGCCTACAAGTATTGTAATGCTCCTAGAAACATGGTTTGATTATGCACATGACCATCCAAGGGCCACAACCTCCATGAGTATTTGGTTTTGATCCTTAGGTCCCACAACCCAATGATCCTACCAATCAGTTAGAAATTGACACTATTTTATGCACATTAGTATTCAGATCTTCGCCACTTCCACCAAATATTATTGCATAGATTTCCCTACTAAACATATCATCCGATTAGGCTAAGACTTTTGGACCAGACCGGAAAATCACCCATAAATACTTGTGGCTTCATTGTGCCTCTCGTTCTTACTTCCATGACCTTGTCTGGAAATCTATATGAGGTGCCCGCAGGTCATTTTCCGTGTGTTCAACAACCAACGAACAAAATCTCAGTTGAGATCGACATTGATTGGAGTCTACGAGTGGCTATTATTTCACACCAAACCATCACACCAATTCAATTTAAAAGATCATTCTTTTCTTTAGACTCATAGATCACGACATTTTGTGTTGAAGATATAAGTCTACCCAATTAGCTTGATCCCCGTCACCACACTCATATTCACAATCATTTTACACTGGATGTCTTGACATGACCTGAGGAGGTTAGGTGCGAAGAAGGTCACATGTTGATTTTTCTATTGTATAAATTGGTGAACCCAACGTGAAGAGCTAGTCTCTAAACGTTTCCACTTTCTTCATCCATCCTTTTTCTACAGGTATTCTTACACCCTCGAATATGTCAAAGTCATACAAAGAGTACTATCGGCCCATTCCAAGTTTTGACATGTACCATTACTAATCAACTATACCACAAAAATCACCTTCACTTTCAACATGGGCGGATAACCGCTTATCCGCTCAAAACCCTCTACTTTAGGTAACCAATGTTGGTTCCTCTATACGTATTGAGGAACTTGATCAGGTCACTTAGACCTATCCCCACGAACAGTCAAGTTAAAACAACATGACTTTCTTTTTGGTGAAGCAAGTTCATCTCCTCGGGTATTATTTCAATGCCCATTAACATGCAATCCGATCAACTACCCCATTTAGATGGCGAGTATTTATCACAATATGCTAGGAGTGAATAAAACTTCCATAACATAAACCAATATTTTGATAGGTTGTAAGGACAAGGTAATGTCCGCTTCAAAACAATAACACTACCCCACCAACAACCAAAATAATTGCCAATGAGGGGTGGCAACATTATGAACAATTCATAGCAGGATACCATACTCCTCAACAACCTCCAAGGGTTCAACAAAAGGTACCTAAGCAAAGCACCACCCTGTCAACAGGTGATGTCATTTCATCTTTGGTAGACAAAGTCAAGGAGTTAGAGCTTACCCAAAATATGCATAATTTATATGCAGGGCAAGTGCAAACTCCTTCATACCCATAGAATTATGAGAAAATACCTACTGCACAGAATCCTCTAGTTTACATGAATACTCAAAACCCTGGATATCTTCTTATGGGGACGGGCACCTTGGGTATGCCCCCAAGCCACGTATGGATATCCATAATAGGCACCAGCAGAAGTGCATTCTCAAATTCCATACCATCTAGAAATGTAATGTTTCCTGGCTTCATGCCTTCGATTCCATATCAAGATAATCAATCCCCTATGTACACATGTATTCTAAATATTTGCGGGGGACATGTTTACCTAGCCGGGTCTGTATGGACAAGCTGTAGGGGATGCCATACACGCCCCCAAAAATGTCTATGCTATCCCATTTCAAGAATCGATGTATCCCCACCTCCCCAACAAGGATCTTTAATGGTGGAAACATACGCAATGGGGACCTATTCTGAATATCTCAAGGAACCCCTACACTTCTCCATTCAAAAACAGTCATGCTCCCGAGACCCTTTATTGATATTCTAAAGTTCAAAGGGAGGGTGATCCTAATTCCCACATCAAGGCTTAGGAAATGACCATTCATGAGTTGCTCGCATGGGACACAGTCATTTTTAAAATTTTCCCTAAAACACTAGAAGGTATTTCTTTCGACTGGTACTATAGGATACCATAGGATTCAATACACTCATTCAAGCAACTTGTATCATAGTTTATCAATCAAGATTTTAAGAACAAGAATAAGGGAATTCATTCATATTAAGAAAGAACACAATGATTCTGAAGCCCACTTTATTTAAACATGGTGACAAGTTCTCTACTCCTCTGCAAGCACTCCAAATATGGATCAAACAAAACTCGTGATTTTTTCCTTCACTATATCAATAGAGAGACAAAGGAAGAGGTTAAAAATTTCCTGCTAAGGAGCTATGAAGAGGTACTAAAGGGTGCTCTTTGGATTGACCAAGTGGTCATTGACAGTGGTCGTAAGACTTATGGAGAAAATGGGAAGTTAGTGACTCCCAATCAAAATAATCCTAGTTACTCCAACAACAAAAACAATAATCAAGGACCAAATATCCTTAATAAGAATCATGGAGTCACGACCAGCATTGTTATTGACCAGCCCAAAATCCTAATGTTGTTAATCCTACCAATACAAGTGCTACAAATAACAACAACAATAACAACAATAATCAAATAAACAATAATTTATCACCCTCAAGAAACATTCTAGATTTTAATTGTCCTCAACAACAACAACAACAACCTCATCAACATGACAAACACCGACCCCAATCCCTAATCAATACCTGGGGGTATCCCAATAAATTTCAAAACTAAGGGCAAGGGTTCTAAAATTTTAACTATAACAATTAGCAACAAAAAAACTCGTAGTTTTGGAACACAATAAGGAACAAACCAAAGGCCTAGAGATTATGACCCTGACTTATACTATGGTTTCTATAGGGTTTGTGGGCATGATGTAAGAACTTGTTGCGATTGTAACAAGTTTTTACAACATTTTCAGAGGACCAAAGGCAGTTATTTGTTGACATGTTTTTGGCAAACCCAACTGCACCCACTCAAAATGCCTACATGGGACCAATATCTCTATAGAACACACTGTTGGGGATCTTCAATGATCATCTCCCCACACATCCAAAGGATGGTAGATTAGATCCCAATGGTTTGAATAAAGGTATTGTAATAGGGACTCATGATCACGAAGCCTCAACTTCGTCAAACCCACAAGTGGCACCTCCTTTGGATGGTCACCAGTAAACAAAAATTGTGGGGTTGGTAGAGTTAGATATCGAACCCCAAATTAACATTGCCACAAGAACCAAAGATTATTCTTCACAGCCAATCCTGATTTATCCAGTTATGTTAGAAAATGTTCATGTTACAATAAGAAATCTAATAGGGGTTTATGATCCAATCAATAATCTGACCAAGACCTTTTCACACATTTCCTTCTTATATCTACTAAAAAATTTCCCTGCTCATCAAGTTTCTCTATTAGAAGCACTAGGTCTTGGCCATTTGATTAATGTTACCCTCTGCTAGAGGCATAGATAAATCACATAGACTTCGATGTTAGTCCTCCAGGGCATCCTGAGAGAGATATTGGGTTTGTATTTGACATCAGCAGGATGCCCACGGATGCTAAGATAGGTTGTACAAGTGATCGACTTTGTTTCGCAAGTTTGGATTTACAATAACTATGTAAAGCATGTAATGATTGATGATGGGGAAGTAGTTATCATAGTTCCCTTCTCTTTTCTTTAGAAGTTAGGGTATGGGGATACCAATTGCTCCTCGGCATGAAACACATTGAGATGTTATGATAGCCTCAAGGTAACGTCATTTGGAACCATAGTATTACTAGTTACTCTCGGTGCCCAAGACACTACTAACCAATTTTTATATTATAGACCAGGTAACCAACTATAATATGATCCTTGGCCATCCTTAGATCCAGTGCACGAAGGAAATCCCCTCTTACCTATTCCGGGAGGTTTGATTCCTGCATTTAGGGAAATTCTTTGTGGCACAAGGTGATGTAAAACCCTTTCATATACATTTGGCTAACTTAAAGAAGAGGCCAGGGGTCCACACTAAATTTAAGATTCCCACAAATCGCTTAAACAAACTTGTAAGTGTGGTAATAGAAGAAAATCTAGTTCTTACAACGGAGTTATAAGTCATGGGTTTGATTGAAGGCATTTTAGCGATCAAGGATGAAATCATTATTGTAGAGACAGTGTCATTAGGAACCACAACAAAGATGGTCGAGCTATTAAAGAAGGATTTTCTTATTCTCTTCCCCTTTGATTCTATGGGTATGGGACATACCTTGGCACTCGGTTCCCTTCCAGCAGATGAGGTTTACATGGTTGAGGTAACTGAGGTAAAGGGGGAAGGTAGAAAGGATGACTCAATGTCTATCTTTTCAAGTAGTTGATGGTTTCTCTATTTTTATGGAGCCAAGTGTCATTTTGGAACCAGGGAAGGCACGATCCTTACTTCACCCGAAGGAAGGATTCTACCTTTTGCTTTCAAGTTTAATTTAAAATTCAAAAATAATGGGGTTGAATATGAGGCTCTCCTATTAGGTCTCATTGTAGCTAAGAGAATGGGCATCCTCAATATTAGGGTGTTGGGTGATTCACAACTAGTTGTAAATTAGATATCCAAAGTATATGAGACTAGAGTGAGCATCTACAACTTTACAAAACAATAGTGCTAGGTCTAACAAAAGGGTTCGATTTCATCTCAATTAAAGCAGTTCCATGGGAACAGAACCTTCTCGTAGATTCTATAGTAACTTCGCTTCACACTTCACCCCAAGTAGTGACTTGGAAGATACCAACTTCATGGTTTCAGTCCGCGCTGAACCCTTGATTCGTAAAGCACTAATTACCCCAATGTTGATGATGCAACCTAGAATTTGTAAGATAACACCCTAGTCACTCTAGCACATCACTTAGCCTAGACTCGAACGCTCACCAAGCGTGCAAAGGTACCAGATTCCTCTTTAGGGTTGTTGTAACATGATGACACATGATGAAGAAAGAACTATAAAGACTCATGACTAATCCATCATTCTAGAGTGAATGCTACCCACATATCTATGAAAGAACAAGCTTAAATAGTAATCACGATTGAAACACTAACATGAACTACTCAATTACATAGAATAACACTTAGATTCAACCAATATCATTCATCTATTAATAAGTATACAAGCTCCTTATAGTACTATCAATTCATCTTAAGGTGCATATGAATCTAATACACATATTCATAATCATACATACATATCTATATATCTTTTCCTCACACATACTGAGATCACTCTTACTATGCACCTAATCATCATATAAATAGGGTGAGGTCTTTCCCTTCACCGCTTAACTACTCAAAAATAGGTTACATGCTATTATTAGCCATACGACATTTACAATTATAGCCACACATGCAAGTACGCTATCTATAGTCCTTTTATAGTTAACTTTAGTGTCCATTATATTCTTAGCTTGTCTCCATGCATAGACACTTTGAGCTACTCTTCTAAATATGGACAAAGTGCATGGCACACACATCTCTACATCGTTGATGTGTTCTACATGCCATCTTCCAAAAATAGATCCTCATACCCAAAATTGGCTAAGTCCTAAAATCTGAACTTTCCTTCCACACGCGGGTCCTTCCTATCCTTCCGTGCCTTCGATCTTGGCCTTCTATCCCACGCGGACTCCTTGTGTGATCTTTGCCAAGTATTATTTGATCAACATTACCCCACACTAATCTCATTTTCATCCCAACAATGGTTATCTCCAAAATTCAAAGGAAAGAATAAGAATGAAGAATGTGGAAGAATAAAGAATTCATACGAGGTTATTTAAGCAACCTCCTCAGTATCAATTTGTAGTATCAGCTCTAGATACTCCTCTTTTATTACAGCCTCCAAATCCTGCCATTTAGTGAGTGCTTGTTCTACTTTCTCTGGGATGTCCACAGCTATGGATTCCAACTCATCTTGCACAATTTCCACTTTCTTGTTCTATAGAACCAACACAACACTAGACATGGATGTCATCCTTCCTTCCAAAAGGTCCATTTTATGTGTAATCATCTTTCCAAGCTCTTCCAGCCAAGTTTTGTGTAGCTCTTGTATGATTGTCAGGGCCTCGTGCTTTTTTTTAACCATGGACAACCTTTCTGTATGGCCCAAGGTCTCATCTTTCATGGCCTTATGTACCCCATTGTTCTCTTCGAATGTATTAATCTTGATGAGCTCCTCTGGAGCTATGCATATATTTAAAGCTTGATCTACTTTCTTCAAGACTTCTTGTAATGCCTGCAATAGCCCTTCATACGATGTGATTTTCCTCATCACAGATGCTTTTTCCCATTCTGCATCCTCCTCTGATTATTCTAGCACTTGCACATGCAAATTTTCATCTTCGAGCACCAAGTTCACTAACTTCCTAAAATAGTGTATCGCTAAAGGAAATGTTTGTGGTACCTTGGGTTCTAAGTGTGGCCTTGTTTTGATCACATTGTCCCCAATCTCCTTTATGATGTTTATGAGTACTTCATTCTTCTTCTCGTGTAAATTCCCTTTCCTGCATTAAGCACATTATCTCCACATTCTTCATCTTCACTCCATGGATGTGGCAGATTTATCCATGTTCCTTCTGCCACCTCCGTTGAAACTTTTACTAGTGCATTACTGACCTGCTCATCTGACATGACAGTAGGCTTTACCGTCATGTGTCTAGCCTGGGGTGCCTTCTTTAATCACCTTGAAATGCATGACTCTTCAGATACATTGAAATCAAGCTCATCCATGTGGGTGTGCATCGACTAGGATAGTTGCTTTTGTGTTTGCATGGTCACCATATCTTCATCCATCAACTCCCAGCCAAATAGATCCTTCTGTGCTATTTTGATCTGGAAGTGGATGCGGAAAATATTTCTTGTGTCCTCTACATACCCCATGGCTAGTGGAATGTGCTCTCCACTCACCCTTCTATACCTTTACTTCTTAGGAACTCTAGCCTCTAAATTTAGAGCTTACGTCTCCATATCCTGTGTATCTTCTGCAGTTGTTTCCTTTGGTATTCTCTCTTCTCCATACTTCTCCTTTGATGCCTCACCCTTTTCTTTTGTGTGCTCTGGGGGTGTAGGAGATGTAGGTGCACTCTCTTCAGATTCTTGTGCCTCCTCACTCAGCTTCAACTTTCTCCTTCTCTACACGGTCACTTCCTTCTGAGGGAGAGTTGGGGTGATCTACGTACAGAGGTTGGGGTAATACCTTGGGTCCTTGTTCTCTTGAATACCCTTTTAAACATGTGCTCCCCTTGGACCGCATTCAAGTCCTCTTCATCCCCCTCTTGTGGCTGGGGTGGTGTAATGATGCGCTCAACTTCTCTCTGACTTGTAGGATGTTTCCTACCCCTATGCTCCAAGCCGCCACTATCTTCGCACTCTTCCTCCTCATCTTGTACTTTGATTTTCTCTGAGGGCTTAGGTGCTGGGATATTCTCCATTGTATGCTTCCCTTTTGGTGGTGCTAGAAGTGCAAACTCACCTTCCACATATTTGTTGTTCTCCATCTTTGGCTTCAACTAGAGATACACCAACATTGCCCCCAAATCTGCTACAACTAAGCTTATTGGCTTGATGTTCAACACTTCAAAAATAATTCTCTGTATAGGCACTCCTGCTAGGGTATACATACTTCTTCCGTAATGTATGGTAGTCATAGTCTACCTTGTCTACATTGAATTTTAATATGTGTGTGTCAGTAAATCTATGAATAGATTCCTGAAAATACCTTGTAGTGAAGGCATAAGGTAACTTGGACCAAGGGCTCCAAGTTCCATCCTTTATTAGAAAACATCCAATGCAGAAATGTTGGTATACAACAAACTAAACTTGTTTTCCTACCACTGCTGGTAGGTCCTTTGGTATCTGCCACTCTTCCCTAAATGCCACATAGAGCTTGTCATACCACTTCTCTTCCCTTTGTTTCACCTCATTTGTCATAGAACCCTTGCATAGATATTTGTTGAATCTTTCAGCTAGGGACTTGTTCTCCATGGGGTATTCCCATATTTTCCCCTTTGGTCCATCTGGTACTTGATTTCCATTAAGACTAGTGATAGGAGAATAGTCCCAAATCTGATCTTCCCTCCTGTGCATGCTTCTTCAACTATTTTCTCTATAATATAGCCGAAAATGTTACATAATTTCCCTTCTGACATCTTTTGTGCCACATGCAACCACATGGTGTTTACCTGCGACCACCACTCTTGATCATTCAACTTGGTAACTAGGTGTGTTGCAGCTTGTACAACTGGACAATTCTTAAATTTTTCGATGTCCATTCCACGTGGACCCTTCAGGTATCCCAACTCTTGTTTGGTCTTTAAAATTGTGGCCTTATCTATGAGGTCACTCTTTATATCCTCTCCTGTGGCCTTTAGACCTATCACTAATGAAACAAGCACAAACGAAATTCTAACTCTACGTCCTACAAAGTAGAAGTAGTCTTCGTGAACCCTGCTCATGAGCCACTGGTACAAGGGCTCATACTTCCCAAAATATGGCAGCTCATACAACTGATATACCCTAATTTTCTTCAAGATATTTTCACCCACATCATCATATACCGACATGTCATTTGTCATGCGTTTGTTGGTTCTAACCATGAGTAAGGAGTTGAGATCCTTCTTGTTCTCTCGACATCTTGTGATTATATTCACTCACTTTACTTTTTCTAATGGGTGAATCCCATTCTTGGCCAACAATAACTCCTTTTGGGTATTGCATCTCCAAAAATGACTTTCGGGTGCCATCTCTTCTTCCTCAATAACCACCTTCTTATTTTCTTTTTTTTTTTCTTGTAGATGCCTTCTTTGGTGCCATTTCTACCTTGCAAATGTCTCCTCTTCACCCTTGAAACTCTACGAATCAAACCCTAGCTCGATCCAACTATACCCTAGGTGGAAACCTTATAACCTAACTCTTTTCTGTCTCCTGCTTTGCTCAAACCCTTCACCACTAGGGATGCAAGCTTCTTAAAGCATAGATCTGGTTGCCACACTTGATTTCACACCCTTTGCACCTTAAATTGATCACTCGGCTCTTTGTACTTGGCTCTTCTCTCAAATATTCTTAGTGGCAATGGTAAAAATGAATCCACATCCCTTCCTTATATAAATTTTTCAAATTTTGATGCATTTATTGCTCCTCACCTACCAAATATCCCTTCATTCATTGACCAAATCCATTCATTCCACACGGTACATCTTCATGCCCAGCTATAACCTTCTAGCATGCCTTCCTACCTTCTGGTCACAGACTTCTCTTCAGCGTGTGCTCCCTGCACCTAAGTACCTCATCACTGTACCTTCTCCGGTAGCTATCATGGCCTCCATTTACCTCATGTTATATTGTTCCTTCATCCATCTCCATCCTTGGTCACCTTTTGAGATGCAATCCTCTTTAAAGCACACTGTAGCAACTTATTTCTTTCACCTTTCAAGTCCCTCAGTCCTTTTTCTTGGATAATGACAACCACCCCACAGTAAAGGTATGTGCACTCCTCTACACATAAACATTCTTCATATACAGTAACTAGCTTCATGCGCGCAAGCATGCTTATTACACAAACAACAACTAAATTGACAAAGCATAATGACAATAAGGGAAATACATTTAAGGAAATACCGAATTGAAAACCTAGACTAAATGGCAACACTACCTTATTACAAACACCAAGAAGACTTATTTATAGTAGGGCTTCAGCCTACTCCCGTTAAAGTAACTAGGTAGCCGTGTTCCATCAAGTGCTTCTAATTGGCATGCACCTGATTTAAGTATAAAAGTTATAACATACGGACCCAACTAGTGTACTTTGAGTTTGCTTGGATGGCGCAAGAACTTTGAGTCATAAATAAGAACCATTTGTCCAATATCAAACTTCTTATCTCTTATGTTTTTGTCATGTCATGCTTTCTGCCTAGCATTTTCCTACTTCTAACTCCATCGTGTTATGGATCGGTGCTCATCCAATTGAATCATATTTTCAATCAATTCTTATAAAGCATGTTCATTATCTATACCTCCAATGTGTGCAATGCGCAAAGAAGGTAACATAAATTCTATAAGAAGAACAACTTCCACACCAAACACCAATTGAAATGGTGTGGCTTTGTTCAATCTCTTGTAAGTTGTTCTATATGCCCAAAGCACAGTTGACACCTTGTCATCCCAATCCTTTCTTCCAACATCACATATTTTTGTCAAAGTGTGGCCCAAAATTTTGTTGAAAGCCTTAGTAGTTCCATTTTCCTGAGGATGATAAGGTGTAGTTCTATGGTGTGTAACCATAAACTCATCTAATAGGATCGTGATTGTCTCATTCAAAAGGTGTGTACCTCTATCACTTGTCAAGCTTAAAGGACATACATATCATGTAAGAACATTCTCCCATAGGAACCTCGCTATTGTAGCTACCATATAGTCCTTGGTAGGTGTTGCTTCTGCCCATCGTGTGAGATAATATGTGCAAGTAATAATATATCGTGATCTAGTCCACATGCGCGGCTAGTGAAATAGGTCCTACAAATTCAATAGCCCATTTCTCAAATGGTTCAACACTAGTAATTGGTCTCAAAGGCATCTCATCTCTTTTCCCATGATTTCCTAGGTGTTGGCAATGATCACATGCCTTGTAATAGTATTTGGTCTTTATACAGTGTATCCCACCATAATCCAGCAATTACGATCTTCCGGCAGTCACATCACCTGCATAATGGCCTCCTATAATACCACCATGAGATTCTTCCATGATATCCTTGCACTCATGCTCTAACACACAATAGCGTAATACTTCATCTCTACCTAACTTGTAAAGGTCACCACTGATCAACATAAACGGTGTCGCGTGTATAGCAAGCTACTTCTTTTCTAATGATTTCATTCCTTCTGGTGCCATACCTATTCGTAGAAAGACATCAATGTCTTCTAATTCTATGGGCACGTGTTGTAACCTATATAACTGTGCATCCAGAAATGTTTCTTCAATTTATCTGTGCCTCCTCTCCTATATTGATTCTAGATAAATGGTCTGGTCCAGAGTTACTTTTCCCTAGCTTTACCACAACTGTGAAGTCAAATTATTGAAATAGGAGCACCCATCTACATATGCACCCCTATAAAACTGACTATTTACCAAGTACTTTAATGCCATGTGATTTGTATAAAACACAAATGGTGTTGCTAATAGGTACTATCGAAACTTGTACAATGCATAAATCATTGACAAAGCTTCGCTCTATAGTTGTATAATTCCATTCAACAGGAGTCAACTTCCTACTAGCAAAATAGATTGGATGATCAAGAATACCTTCACCAGTTGAGCTAATATAATGCCAATGGCCATACCAGAAGCATCCACATGCACATGAAATGGCTTATCCCATGATGGAAAGCGTAAAATGGGCGCGGTAGTAAGTCTCTCTTTTAATATCTCAAATGCGCACTACTGCGGTTCTCCCCAAAAAAATGTACCTTTCCCCTTCAATAATTCTTCCAAGGGTGCTATAATTCTAGCATACCCTTTTATAAAAAATTTTTAATACCCTGTATGACCTAAGAATCCATGCACCTCACTTTGACTAGTAGGCACTTCCAAGCCTAAAATGACTGCAACCTTGGTTGGATCAACTAACAAACCTTCCTTGTAGATGATATGTCCTAACATAGTATCCCAAATGGTGTAGCAAATATGCACTTCTTGATATTCAAAGAGATACTCAATTGTCTACATCATTCAAACATTAAGCGTAGATTGTCATAATGGTCTTTCACAAGCCCATATCACTATCTAATTATCTAGGTAGAATTGTAAGAAGTTGTGAATAAAATATTTGAATTCCTGAACACCTATTCATGAGAATACTGCAGGTGTATTCTTTAACCCAATAGGCATCACAAGTATAGGCAAAATTGCCCCATTTAGTTGTAAATGTTGTCTTTTATTGATACTCCCGAGTGATCCTAACCTGGTGATACCTAGAAAATCCATCTATGAAAGAATATATTTCACGCCCTGCAACTCCTTATAGTATTTCCTCAGTGAATGACATAGGAAAGGATCTATAACACATGCAGCATTCATCTCCTTATAGTCCACACATATCCTAATCCGTCCATCCTTCTTGATATTGATCACCATTGGGCTAACCCATTATGACTCATCAAGGGGCTTGATAATTCTAGATTTCAACATTTTATCAATTTCTTCCTTTACCTTTTCACACAAATTAGGATTCATTCTGTAAGGTCTCTTTCTAACTGGTCATGCATCATCCTTAAGTTTGATCTTCATTTCCCCAAGTGATTCATGTATGCCTTTAAGTTCATGATATCCTCTAGGAATAAGTCTTGATAATATCTTAGTAACTCAATGATCTTTGCTACCTCTCGAGTCTGACCAGTAGTCCCCAATTATGGCCTCCTTAGGCTCAAGCATCCAAACCTATATTCACCTTCTTTGTCTTCATGGGTTCATGGTAGGCACGTGTATCCTTTTCTGCACTATCCAAGACCTCACACACCCCATGTGAATGCTCAATATCCAAATTTTCAACTTCCTCATCATCCACGATGTAAACCATCTTTACTTTTTCTCTCTCAAGGAAAGCGCACTCAAGTAGTTCGAGTCCATTTCTTCTTCCTTTTCAAAACATGCACCGAACTCTACCTCACCATATAATTCTTGAATATGCTCTTCTGATTTTGCACTATCTCCCATAGTTAAGCGCTTGATAAATTTTAATGCCTCTGCTACAAGAGGTTGAGTCAAAAAGTAGTCAAATGTTTGGATCATACCTATAGCCAACTCTTGCCAATTCCTAGTTTCTCTATGTAGTTCTGCATATACATACCAGCGCGTGCACATCCTTGGAGTGTGGAATAAAATTTATGCATCCAGAGTGATAGTGGTAATGCTTCATGTCCCATTGTCCAAAGCCTCTCACACTACTGAATATGATGTTGAATAGGTTGATTACCATGAAAAGTACAGATTTGTGTAGGTGCATTGTTCCTTATAAACCTGGTAGATAAATCTATTGCAATCTCTTCCCAGTGTATAAGGTTATCTTTGTGGACTACCCACCAGTGCGTTGTTATCCCGCATAGTGTATATACTAGCATATCTCTCTCTTGCAACCGGCTCTACCCCCTTTGCATTTCCATAGCCTTCAGAAAGGAAGAAAGATCTTTTGTCCCTGTATACCAAGATATTGTGCTACCAATCCGTTGAATTGAGTGAGATCTATTCATGCGTGTAACTACACTTTTCACCTCGTGCCCTACCAGTTCATATGTACCATGAGCCCAATTTTACAAGCAATACTTGTAGTATCACTAATAGAATGAGAATCTTTCAACTATGCAGAATGCCTTCTTTTGATGGCTCGCTTACCTCGGGTCGTGAATAATAGCGCGTACATAGACTCTGCTCAAATCATACTCACTTAGAAGTTCAACATAGGGTATAGAATTCCCATCTTTCAAGGGTATCATAACCCTTTCCTCCTTGTTTTCAAAGCTGATGTATCCCTTATTGAATCTCAAGTCAGCATTATTTGCATAACACCATGGGCGTCCAAGCAAGGTTGGAAAATTGTTTGTTTCTACAAGTGCTAACACCTCAAAGTCCCTAGTAAACTTGGCCCCTTGTATAGTTATAGATGCATCCTTCAACACTCCTATGGGAGTGGCCTTAGTTTGGTTTGCCATAAACAACACATTAGATGATGGCTGCAATGGAGGCCTCCCCATTTATACCCAAGCATCTAATGTTAGCACATTTACTTCCGTGCCTGTATCAATCAATATATTGCTTAATACCGAACCATCAATAAAAACATTTGAGTAATTTATTTTTCATAATCAATGCTTTCGGGGGAAGATTTGCATGCAAAATCTATCATCTGGTCTCAAGACTTGTGCGTGGAGTGTTCCCTTTCAACCAACTTCCCAATAGTGGAATAATGTTCTCTTGGCACAACATCTTGCACACCTCCCGTAGATCATTGATACCAGTTTGGACTATCTATGATGCTTTTTTTTTCTCCTTTAGGTATTGTATCTCACCCTAAAGATTCCTTAGCACTTCCATGGTATCCTGGTAAACTTCCTTTTAATGAGAAGGATCTAGGTACCTTGCATGTAAAACCTCCTTCTTGGTAATTGTAGGCTTCTGGTGCAATTCCTCTCACATGCATGCTATGATGTTTATTGTCAATGCCTCGGTCATTCTGTTATCTTGGGAATCCATTGGTCTTCTACCACATGCTAGATTCTAACCATCATGGCACTTTTGTTTTCTTTCTTATGATGTTTACTCAGATGCTCATATAAGTCTGGGCACTCTTTATATCTATGGTTCTTCCCACTAAAAGAACATGCATTATTCTAAGGACATTCATGCCTATAGTGATAAGGGGATCCACACATATAACATGTTCCATGAGGGAACTCTCCTCTTCCTCCACCACAGCCGCGTCCTCCATATCCACCATGATATCCATGTCCCCTTCCATGACCCCCTTCAAAATGCCCCTCATTCTTATCATAGTATGTTTGAGTATGATCCCAATCTTGGTGCTCATTCCTACCCTTAGAATTATCTGTTATACCTATGTCTGTCATACTCCAATGTCTATGGCATCCTGGATCTGACCAATCAACCGATAATCCTCAGTATCATGGGTCGTGGACCTACAAATCTTGTAAAAGTAGGATACATTCTTCCTTAATGCATGTTGTAACAAAGGACAGTGGCTAGCATCATTATTAAAATGGAAAATTTCACAATCTAGTAATAATTAATGTACAAATCTGCGAGGAAAAATATCCTTGGTATGACCTTCTAATTCACAATTTGTACACCAAATTCTTGAGCATGTTTAATGGGTTGAATTTGCCGGATTTCTAACTCAAGTTAGCCATAGCTATGATCTCATGTACTTCTAGGAATGGGTGACTCCGGTGTCAATACTCCCAACTACCTCAATGCGTAAGGCTTCTTCCAATGCTTCACGTGGATCTATGTATGTCTCATGTGAGTGCCCTCCTAAAATGTGTAATCAATCTTCCAAGAAACCATTGTACATGCTAGCTAGCGTGGATATCATAATACAACTTAGATAAAAGTGTCTTAAATGAGCATCATACTCACATACACTCTCAGTAGTTCCTTGGTTGATATCTTTGAGTGCACTTATACTCTTCTACTCAAACTCAGGAATATGGAACTCTTTTAAGAAAGCATCCCTTAGTGCTACATAATCCACGCAAGTTTGATTAGGGTCAAATTTCCTATACCAGTGTGTGTGCACCCCTATAATGTAGTAGCGAATTGACTTTCCTTTCACTCAACAACTGTAATCCCTTTAGTGTGCAATAAGATTTCACACATATGCACATGTTCGGCAGCATCCTCTATACCTCTATATTTTGGGAGACAAAGGACATCTCCATGTAGATATTTTGTGGTTGTTGCAGACCTTGACCACCTGACCCAGAACCTCCTGTGTTCCCTCTACCTCTAGAACCACCAGATCCACTAGAACTAGAACCACCTATACCTCCGATCTACCACATGTAGTTGGAATAGGGCCTATAGATGTACTCCCCTATGTTCGATAAAGTAGTACTATACAGAATCCCTATAGTCTGTGAAGCAGTTCCACTTCTAGAGGTGAGTCCAATATTCTCTGCAATTACATTCTAGGTAGATGATGTGCCTAAGAATGCTCCTCCATATAACATTGAAGTTGTCTATCCTACCATTGATGTACTTGATCCCTGACTTACTCCTGCTCTCCTACTTCCCAAGTTAGCTTGTTGGTTACTTGTCATACTAGATACTGAAAAACCAAGCGCAAAAGCTAGGTCACTAGGTGGATTAAGATGTGCACCTATGGCCCAAGTAGTCTCTATTGGTGTACTTCCATGTGAGGCTGAGATGGGATCTCTATCATGCTTTCCAAGATGGGGGAGTTCCTGCTGCTCTGGCTCCACATCTTCTACGTGAGCCATAAATCCTTCATGAGCCAGCTCTCTCCTCAAATGGAATGGAACATTGCTTCTCTATTTCCCTCTTGCGCACCTCATTATACTTAAGCTACCTTTCCTCTCTCTTCTTTTCTGCCGCTAGGTCTACCATCTTAATACCAAACTTGTTCCTACCTTCGCGTGGTGAAGTTTAGCTAGCCATCGATTTACTCTCCAGGTTCAAAGTTACCATTAAGATCTTGATCGCCAATGGAATACCATGCAAATATGTTCCTCTTGGATACCTCAAAAACTAAAATTCAGTGACCTCTGGGCAAGAGTACGTTGAAATTGAGTATTCCAGAATATAACTATTTAGAACACCATGAAACCACGTATCCACCGCGCAAGTCCAAATTAGATTAGCATCATAAAGAGCCTAAAATTATTCTTGTGTCCAGACAAGTGCATGATACCTCCAATTCCACTGAGATGCATAAGCAGTAAGCCACTCGTATAGTTCTACTAGAAAGATAGCAAAAAATCTCTCATATAAACTATCATACAGGTTTTGTTCTACCCAAGTACGTGCGTTAAACTCAGATCCACTGCTGAACCGACGTGCATACTCTTCCTCCAGATCGTGTATCCATTCCTTAATACTTGCTAGAGTTAGTCAGTACGTCTTCATCATGAACCATCCTGAAAACAATGAAAAAGAGGTCCCGCAATGGAACTAATGATGCAACCTAAAATTTACAAGATAACACCCTAGTCACATTGGCACATCACTCATCCTAGACTAAGTGCTCACCGAAGTGTGCAAAGGTACCAGATTCCTCTTTAGGGTTGCTATAACAGGATGACACATGATGAAGAAAGAACCATAAAGACTCATGACTAATCCATCATTCTATAGTGCATGCTACCCACAGATCTATGAAAGAACAAGCTTAAATAGTAATCACGATTGAAACACTAACATGCACTACTCAATTACATAGAATAACACTTAGATTCAGCCAATATCCTCCATCTATTAATAAGTATAGAAGCTCCTTATAGTACTATCAATTCATCTTAAGGCACATATGAATCTGATACACATATTCAGAATCATACATACATATCTATATATCTTTTCCTCACACATACAAATCTCTCTTACTATGCACCTAATCATCATATATATAGGGTGGGGTCTTGCCCTTCACCACTTAACTACTCTAGAAATAGGTTGCATGCTATTATTAGCCATACACCATTTACAATTATAGCCACACATGCAAGTGTGCTATCTATAGTCCTCTTATAGTTAACTGAAGTGTCCATTCTATTCTTAGCTTGTCTCCATGCATAGATGCTTTGAGCCACTCTTCTAAATATGGATAGTGCATGGCACGCACATCTCTGCATCGTTGATGTGTTCCGCACGCCATCTTCCAAAAATAGATCCTCATACCCAAAATTGGCTAAGTCCTAAAATTTGAACTTGCCTTCGTGTGCGGGTCCTTCCTATCCTTCCGCACCTTTGATCCTAGCCTTCTATACCACACGGACTCCTTGTGTGATCTTTGCCAAGTGTTCTTTGATCATAGAATGGGTATCCTCAATATTAGGGTGTTGGGTGATTCAAAACTAGTCACAAATCAGATATCCAAAGTATATGAGACTAGAGCTAAGCGTCTACAACTTTACAAAACAATAGTGCTAGGTCTAACAAAAGGGTTTGATTTCATCTCAATTGAAGCATTTCTATGCAAATGGAAACTTCTTAGAGATTCTATAGCAACTTCTACTTCACACTTCACCCCAAGTAGTGACGGAAGATACCAATTTCATGGTTACAGTTTTGGCTGAACCCTTGATTCGTAAAGCAACAATTATGCAATGTTGACATACGTTAAAACCTAAGAATCATCCCAATTGTTTAGAGCATGTTAATAGTAATGAATTGACTTTAAGTTATTTAAACACTTTGGCAGAACTTCATCTTACCTATTATGAGATATACCTTTCCTTAATTTCACGTTCCTCTTCTTATTTTGTGAATCCCATGATCAAATCCTCCCTAAGAAGGGGTCTTGAGATTTATGAGGTAGAAGAAGAATGGGATTTAGAGTTACCTCGGCCCTACCCGAGTTTGAAGAGTGCAATGCCTCCTTAATCAAGGGAACAATTGATATACATATTGGAATAGAGGAAGAACCAAATATTTGAAATCGGGATCTTCCTTAACTCCAAAGGAGGTGGAAATACATACCCTAATCCTCAAGGAACATCAAAATCATTTCACATTTAGCTACAAGGAAATGATGGGAATTACACCACATATCGCAGTGCACAATCTCATCACCAAATCGGATGCAAATTCGATCAAGCAAAATTCAAGACCCATGAAGCCAAAAGTGGCCCTCATGGTGAAAGAAAAAGTAATGAAACTTCTCCAGGTGGGATTCATCAAGTTAGTTGATTATTCACAATGGGTATCTAATATCATCCCTGTTCTCAAAAAGAATGAAAATATTTGTATTTACATACAATTCCAGGACATTAACAAAGCTTACGAAATATGATTTCCCATTACCATCCATCAATGTTATTGTTGATGCAATAGCTGGATTTGAATTGTTGTCTCTCATGGATGGGTTTTCTGGGTACAATCAAATCAAAATCTATGAGGAGGATCAAGCCAAAACTATGTTTATAACTCCTTGGGGAACCTATTGTTATGTTGTCATGTCATTCGGTCTTAAGAATGTTGGCGCCACATACCAACAAGCAATGACATATATATTCCATGACCTTATTTATAAGATTGTTGGCTACTAAGTAGATGACCGTGGCCAAGGCCACAAAGTATCGTGTGATCACCCAGAGGTGCTTCATATCATCCTTTCACGCTTAATCAAATACGTCACATTGAATCCAGAGAAATGTGTATTCATCGTAATAGGAGGTAAGCTTCTGGGTTACATTATATCTTCATGAGGGATTGATTTCAACCCAGCCAAAATTTGGGTTGTGCTAGAAATGGTTCTACCATCAAATGAGTTTGGTATCAAATATTTTCTTGGGAAACTCAATGCAATCTAAAGGTTCATCCTGACTTGACATTTTTATTCATCCAATCAACAATTTGTTGAAAAAGGATTATAGCATTGATTGGACGGAAGAGTGCAACGAGGCCTTCAAGGTATTTAAAATGATTCTTGTTGTCCCATCCCATGCTAATGCCACCTAGATTAGATCACCCTTTGATATTGTATTCATGAGCTACGGATGTTTTTATGGCCTACATGTTGGCTCAAGAGGATGACAATAAATGATAACATACGAGTTTATTACATTAGTCAAATGTTGGTTGACTATGAGACACATTACACATAGGTAGAAAAAGAATGCCTTGCCATAGTATTTTCAACAAAGTGTTTAAGGCATTATATCCTAAATTAAGAAACAAGGGCTATTATTAAGACAAATCACTTGTGTACATTCCTCGTGTAAGGATCCTTGTCTAAAAAGGTTAGGCATTTCATAACTTTAATGGGTGAGTTTGAACTAACATTTGTAAATCAGAAATCTATTAAGGGACAAATCATTGCGGACTGGTTGGCTGAAAATCCATTGGATGGAGGTGATCTGGTAGATTTAGACTTTCCGATGAGTGTGTGTACTTTGTCAAAACCCCTATCTATGTATGTCCTTGGTATACCGACATTGTCAATTTCATCATGGACCATACATATCCAGAAGGGGAAACATCGCAACAAAGAAGGTGGTTATGCATCATTGCCACTAAGTATGTTATTTTGGAACAAGTGTTCTACTGCAAATCCTTTAACAGAGGGTTATTAAGATATGTTAATGCCGAAGAATTTGAAAAGATTCTTTATGAGTTCACATAGCGGAGTATGTGGAGGTTACTTTGGCGTTCATGCCACTACTTAGAAGATACATCAGATGGTATATTTTTGGCCCATTCTAGAACATGGTGTGGTAGAGTTTGTACACAAATGCCACAAATGCCAAGAGTTCTCCCACGAGATCCGCATACTGGCATAATAGTTACAACCGATCGCAACCCCATGGCCCTTTTCCAAGTGGGTCCTGGCTATGATACAAAAATTCTCTCCCTCATCAACAAAAGGCCACAAATTCATAATCACGGCCACAGAATGCTTCACCAAGTGGGTAGAATCCATGCCTCTTACTACTGTACCCAGTTTTGTGCTCGCTAAGTTCCATCTTAAACTAGATCATTTGTAGGTATGGTGTCCCACAGGTCATTATCTCGGATAATGGGACATATTTCATAAACAATGATGAATTATGTGAAAAATTAAAGATAAGTCATCATACAACTTCTCTTTATTATCCTCAGGCCAATGGAGAAGATGAGGCTATGAATAAAACATTATATTCCATCCTCCTTAAAACCATTAAGGAGAAAAAACGAGATTGACACCTAAAGATTTTTGTCCTTGTGGTCCTATGAATGTCAGTTAGAATGTCAATGGGGAAAACCCCTTTTCTTTAGTGTTTGGTGTTGAGGCGGTTCCACCGCTTGAAGTCCAAATACCTAGTCTATGTATTTCACTACATGGGATCTTGGGAGAGGAGGGTTATTGAGAAGCATGAACCTCCCAATTAGAAAGTCTTGATGAGGCTAGACTTAACACTGAACAATAGTATAGGGTTTACACTAACCGGATGGCTCGACAATACAATAAGAAGGTGTACGAATGTGAAATATATGAACGAGATTTAGTGTTAAGACTCGATAGCCGGATAGGGAAAAAACCAAGTGATGGAAGTAAATTCAGACCTAGGTGGTTAGGTCCATATAGAGTGGTAGAGGACTACAAAAATAGGGAGTTTCACTTGTGTACACTAGAGGGTGAGGAGTTTAGTGAATCAGTAAACTTTTTTCACTTAAATAGGTACTATGCATGATCCACCAACATTTTCATATGTGCATTACTACATCTACATTGCATTTTCATCGTCAGTTCATTTTGTAAAATTTTTGAGCAAGGGATTTATTCTTATAGAAACTCCTAAAGACTTCGTAAAACATTGGAAAAAAATTCAAATCACATCTCTTCAAATCTTCATAGTATCATCAATTATTTCGAATCATTCGTCAGTTTAAGAAAAATAAGACAAAGTTTTGATCATGATCATACCAAGGCTTTCATACCCGGTTCATCTTATAGTCTCTTTCTAGATTAGGTTTATTTGCCTATATTCTATTATAGAAGCTTCATGGTGTCACATATATCCTATAAAAATATCTTTTGAAATAAGAAAACACTAAACATTTTTCCTAGATGAGTAAGTCAAATGAAAATCCACAGAAAATTTTATTTTACACATTTCTTTTCCCGACCAACCTTCGGTGTTGAGCTTACATCTCTTACTGGTGATGTAGGGTTAGGAAAGGAGAGAAATTCCCTTAATCACATTTTCCTTGTCTGTGGTGATGAGCTCATGCTTTCTCCTGGTAGCATGGGGCAAGGAGTAGGGGGTCTCATTGACAAACTGAAAGTTACTCATAATTCGTTCAAATATTGTGAAATCATAGGACAAAATCAAAGTGTGTTAGATGTGTGAAATTCCAAAAGAGTTTAAAACCCCAAATCCATATTTTGTCAACCAAGTAGCCATCTATGGATCTAAGTCTAGATAAACTAGAAAGTAAATCACATTATAAGCTATGAAGTAACTTGATTAGG
The DNA here is from genome assembly GCA_018340775.1 of Taxus wallichiana var. yunnanensis. Taxonomy (NCBI): domain Eukaryota; kingdom Viridiplantae; phylum Streptophyta; class Pinopsida; order Cupressales; family Taxaceae; genus Taxus; species Taxus wallichiana. The sequence goes on from CM031242.1 coordinate 403,009,961, forward strand.
GTGAGGTTGTAGTGTCCCAATTTGGTCTTGTCAGACCATTGTCTTTCCCTCATCATTACCATTCAATAAATATTCATAACTCATGCCCTTCCTGTATCTTGGTGTTGAGCCCTTGCATCCTACTGGTTGCATGGGGTCAGGAGTGGGGCAAGTACATATTCTTATCATATCATTTTATTATCATGTTTTTCCAAGACAATATGAAGTATCAAAGGTTTCTTAAAGAAGCTAAAATTAAAATATCATATTGTGTTTTCATTATCATGTATTAGCATTATGAAATAAAAAATAAATCATTCTATTATCATTTCACATCCACTACATACATTTTGAAAAGCATAGAAAAGTGGAAATTCTAAATATCTAGAGTACACATGAGAGATAAAATAAAAAAATTCAACTCAGATACAATGGGATATCAAACCAAAAATAAGAGTCTGTATATATCATGGTGAATCAAGTTTGTATACAATGTCACCATGCACTAGGCATGGTCAAAACACTCACAATGAGCCCGAAACATACAAAAATCGTATAAATGACTGAAAAAATGTCATAAAAGTAATAAAAATGGCCCAATGGCCTATTAGTCCCTGTGAGATCCCTTAGATGGCACTCGACCATGTTTGGGGATCCTACTGCAGCTACGATGACATTGGGAGTGAACGAAATGATGTGAGTGCTCATGGTGACATCCACTACCTATGGCCTCATTGTGAGAATGGATCCGTCTCATCAAGCACTCGGTAATCTCATACCTAGCCACCTAGGTATAGAGGGAATTCACTATCTCCGCTACCTTCCACATAGGGGAAAACATGTCAGTGTGTCTGCACTGCGCAGCTAATGGCATGCCCAAGTTGTGATCAACTCGGCTCGAGTCTTCCCGAGAGGATCCGTAGAGTATCCATGCACATCCGATGGATGAGCTTTCACCACTCTTATGCCGTCACTACAAGAAGAAAGAAAGAAGTGATAAGTTAGGAAAAAAAAAGAAAGAAATAGATCCAAGTCAACATTCCTAACTAACACAATAAAAAAATTTATTTAATTTACTCGGGCATCCAGCAGGATCAATAATTATTGTTGTCATTGCTTTGTTGGAGGCTACATGGATTCTCTAAAGCTAGAAGTGAATCATTGTCCTATGACAGACTCATCATCCCCCTCTCCACTATGAGGAAGTTTTAACTCGAGACTAAGGTCTCTCTCTCAGCATTGGCCTCCTCGTATGTTTCTCTTAGCATCTCCGAGTATCATGCCACTCAGGTCACTCTCCTCCTCCACATGGGTTGCCTTACTAGTCCCAACACCAACTCCCTCATCCTCTGTGTCCTCTCTAACTAACTCCTCCTCCGTCTCATCCCTCGTATCCTCCTCAAAGTTAGAGTCTAGATCAATGGGCTCATCCTACTCCCGTTGTGAGTAGGAGCAGCCATAATATGAAGTAGGGGCACTCGAGGGGCACTAGCTGCCCATCGGGTGCATACCACCCATCTAACTACAATAGGCACACTGGAATGACCACTTTCCAACCAGGATCCCCTCTAGGGACCCTCCAAGCCTCCTAAATAGTCCTATAAACTGGAGTGATGGGAGGGAGCATATCAATGTATGAAAGGAGAAACTGTTGGGGACCCAATCAAATGGGTGGACCTCAAGTCTCCATGCTCTATTAATTAGCTGACTTGTTGAAGAGAAAGCTACCATCGTAGTCATGTCCAGTCCCCGTATCCTTGCCATGTCTTGGTAGGGTGTGGTAGTCATGTCTACCATAGTCAGGGAAGCCATGGGATGATGTGGCATCCTAAGTACTGACATACCTATCCATCTAGCTGCCAGAACATCCCCTAGACATGATATTAGTACTCCCATGCGATAGGGGATGAAATGCTCATAAACCCAACTCATCACAAGAGTGGGGTTTCTTAATGACTGCCCCTACTAGCTGACAACCCTTTATAAATCATGGTAGGTAGTCCCCAAGATATTTGTGCCCCAAGCATATTTGCGGCCATGCCCCTCGATCTACACAATGATAGGATCCTAATAATACAAGACGGTATTACCACCCTTATCCCTAATCAATCGGGAGGAAAAGATGCCCATGATGGATCTACATATGAAAGGAATGGGAATGGTGGCAACAAACCAAACCTTCATCCCCTTCTTTGAGCTAGATGAGACTATGACATCTCCCATATATGTGGCCCTTTGCATCATCACAGTCCTAGACCACACTGTCTCTAAATTTAGTCTCCTCCAAAGTATCAGGAGCCCAAGAATACGGTATACATCCTCCATGGTGATATTCCACTCACCCCGGACACACAGGAACCAAAAGGGTTCCGGTTTACATCCTAATAGGAAAATAAGTCACATAGAATGTGACTAGTAGGAGCAACCTGGGGAACCCATGCAATCCTCCAAATATCAACCCTCTGGAGAAGATCCATCTCATCCCGTGTCACCTAATCTAGGATATCGGGGGAGATAATCACACTCCCTCTCTTGACTCCATCTGATGTACTCCTTCTTGCATTCACCAAAACATGGAAAAAGAAAAATTTAGTAACATATACCAAATAATAAGCTCACCAAAAACATCACAAAACATCAAAAATAAAAAATAAAAATTTAACTTAAAGACACGTTTTGGTCATTTTGTTGTAACAACTGCCCGAGTGTAGGGCGGTGGTTCTAGGATCGCGCCCGCTTTGGGCGGTGGTCCTGGACTAATTTTCCAAACACATCTTTTACCCTAAAAATGCTCAAAAAGACAAAAAATACCATTTTCAACAAAATAAAAACATGCCCTATGGGCGCCACCCCTAGAGACTCATTTAAGAGAAATATTTTTTGAAAATAATCCCCCTAGGTGTAATTTTAAACATTTTTACATTTAGGGTATAAAAAGACAAAAGTGAAAATAACCAACCTTTGATTGTGTTGTCTAATTTCCCACACGTGGAGTCTATCACTATTCGCAATGGTTGTTTCGGCTATACTCTCATCGAGAAACGGCCACCGTGAATCTCGAGCTCCAAATTCACCAAATCGAATAACACAAATGAATTGAAAAATGAGTTGTTTCCACATATATATATATATATGTATATGTATATGTATATGTATATATATGTTTTTTTAACCTCGTTTTAAGTGTTTGTGTTCATAGGGATGAAGCGTTGGCGCATGTATATTTCTATATCCCCACACAAATGGTAAGCCCTCTTGTCATTTTGATCTAGTGTTTATTATTTGATATTTTATCTATCTACATGTGAGTCTTCTTTTTCCCCTTGTAGGTAGCGAGAGTTTGGGTGGTAAGATTTGACACATGGGTGTGTCAAGTATAGCTTCTAACTCCCCATTTAGGAACACCATACTTAGACTCTACATTTTATGCCTTTTCATGGCCAAGATGCTTCTCCGAGGGGGAAATATGTATGCACCCAAAATTACATGTGCTACATTGTTGGAAAAAGGTTATAAAAGTCCCTAATGATGATTCAGGTCCTTTCAAGAAGGTGTTTGAGCTCCTATTTCCATTTTCAGTGTATATTTGTTGCCTATACGTCTTTACTTAGCCTTCCCATGATTTTTCCATCTTCCTACCTCTTTCTATGCAATTTTTGGCCTTTAGTGCCAGGACCACCACCTTGCCTAGATGGCGGTTCAAACCGCCCAAGACATGGTATGGGTTTTGAAATTGTCCCGTGTATGACTATCTACTTTTTCTAGAATTATTCATGCATGTTTTAAAATGTGAAAGTTCACTTGACTTTGATTTTTGCATGCATCTATGAGCCAAATTGTCTAAAATTAGCTTTGATTGTTTGGTTCTCCTTCCTCCTTCTATTTTAAATAGATTTAATTAGTTGGAACTATTCCTTCTTTCCTTGTGCATGAAGGCACCTCCCATCCTCCATTCCTATATATTCCATGCTTGTATTCAAGAAAAAGGGCCTAATAATTTTGTGTATCTTGCATTGTATTACTGCTACGATCTTGCTAGGAATTACATAGCCAAGCTCTGATCTCTTGTGCTATCTCTCTTCTACCTGCATTACATCCAGACTTCCATCAAGTTGTCATTGCTCAAGTGCCATCCTCCTACTATTGTTCTTGCATTCCCAATCTCTTGGACTCACATGAACACTCGAGAGAAAGAAAGGAACATACTAAGGGGACAGATACAAACACAACTAGATTTGCCAAAGCTCTTGCTTGTCCAGGTTGGAATTGTGTGTTTGTTTTCCTTGTGTGTTGAATTGTCATTTCAAATCACTAGTTTAAAATCATTCATATCAAATAGAGTAGAAAATCATTCATATCAAATAGATTATAGAATCATTCATTTCAATAAGTTTGCCTTTTAACATTACTAGGGAAGTTGTGAGGAACAATAGCCCTTTCAGGGTCATGATTTGTTCTTCGCCTATGAGGTAGGGCTTGGAGTATTTTTATCAGATTAGGTTGTTTGATTTAGATTAGATTCATACATTTGCACAAGTAACCAGATACATTTGGTTGACTACTTATCTTTAGTTTATTTATTAGATTAGAACACATTGCTTAAAGGTTAGAAAAGAACAAAAATATTTCCTTAGATAGATTAGTTTTCTTTTATTTCTTTGATCGTCCAAAATATTGTGAAAACCCCAAAAACATAGATTAGATCTCTTTCAATAATTAGTTTTCTTATTAAAATTCATTTTATTTCATTTTGTATGACCATCAATGGTGCGCAGTAGGAAAAGGCATATAGTTGTGATCCATTGGTCCCACAACCAAACGGGCCATAATTGATAACTGACATTGATACCAACTTATGTTTGGTAGTCTTACGTAGATCTACAATTGTTCTTTGAGAAAATAGAACAACTCAATACACTAAATATAGCTTCTAATCAAGCCTACAACTATTGGACTGCTCCTGGAAACAGGGTTTGATTACGTGCATGACCATCCAAGGGCCACAACCTCCACGAGTCTTTGGTTGTGATCCTTAAGTCCCACAACCCAATGAGCATGCCAATCAGTTAGACATTGACACTAGTTTGCACACATTAGTATTCATATCTTCGCCACTTCCACTAGATATTATCGCACAACTTTCCCTACTAAACATAGAAGCCGATTAGGATAAGACTTTCTGGACCAGACTAGAATATCACTCGTAAATACCCATGGCTTCATCAGGCCTCTCATTCTTACTTCCATGACCTTGTTTGGAAATTTATAAGAGGCACCCGTAGGTCATTTTCCACATGTTCAACAACTAACGAATGGAATCTCGTCCAAGCTCGACCTTTATTGGAGTCTACGAGTGACTATTATCTCAAACCAAACCATCACACCACTTCAAGTTAGGAGATAATTCTTTTCTTTAGACTCGCAGATCCCAACATTGTGTGTTGAAGATATAAGATTGCCTAATTAGCTTGATCCCTATCACCACACTCACATTCACAATCATTCTACACCGGTTGTCTTGGCACAACCTCGGGAGGTCAGTGCGAAGAAGGTCACGTGTTGATTTTCTGTCAACATCCTCCTTCCAAAAAAATCAATATGCAAAATATCTATCCTCCTTACCTCATTTTTAAATTAATCTTCTAGCTTATACAATGCTCTAAAATAACTAGTATTGAGCTTGATCCTAAACCTTTTAGTTTCAATTCTACACTAATATTCTAATTCCATGTGTCATCCTCAAGGTTCAATCTTGTATCATCTTTGACAAAACTATTACTGTGATTACTTTCCCTCTTGACATTACAAACGTTGACATGTGATTTGTCTTAGGAAGGTGTACTCTTATGACTTTTGGAAATCATGTTTGCAATGGATAATTCATTACTGTGAAAAGGTTCACTTTGTTGTGATTTCTACGTACTTAAAAATGAGACCATTCATCTCTTTGTTCAACTTATATTCATTTTAAAAAAAGGTTATGAACTTGTATTGTTGTTGTCTTAACCCATTATGTGTTGACAACAAGACCTTGGATCAATTCCATTGATCCAAGGTATGCTACAGTTCTCCTTACTTGTTCGTCTTGTCGACTTGGCATTCTGAAATGGAAGGTGAAGTGGGACTGAGTCTTGTTTTGTTTATAAATTTGAAGGACCCGCTTTGTGTCCTTGCTTTACATCATGTTATAATTAATAGGCCGAGTCTTCTTAAAAATGTTGAATAACGTAAGAGAACCTAGGACCTATTACTAAACTATTAAGGTAAATACCTTAACCTAAGTTGGAATGTTCTATACTATTTGGATTTTAACCTAAGGTAATTAAGACCTACCTAGGAACTAAGGTTGATTTCTAACCTAATGATAATCTAACCTAAACTATTACTAACCTAAGGGGTACCTATGGACTACTTGGCAAGTGGTAAGGATGGTGGCGTCGGTTTTCAAGGCATTAATGAGAATTGATTTTTGGTTTTAATGTCCTTTGAACTACTAGTTTTGGCGGAGGCATGGGGAGTTAGGGGATGCCTAGTTGGCATCACCACTAAATGGAAATTACATGCATATTTTGAATTAAGAGGCTCACCAAACTTGGATGGCGGTGGCGTGGAGAATTAGGAGGGAAAAATGACAGTCCTTCACATTAATTGGTCTCGGTTATGGAAAAGAAACCTCCTAGGAGAGATGCAAGGTGGATTTTGGAAAGGTTGTTTGATCTTTAGTTCTTTTCAATTTTTTCTCTGCATGGGGTTTTGGTTCTTCAAACCAATACTTCTATTTTTGATCTATCGGTATTCTTGGCATTCTTGAGCTATTTTTTTTGGATCCTGTGGAAGTATAAGAAGAAGTAGAAAGGTTGGAGTTGTTGACGTCACTTAGAAAAAGAAAAGACTGTGGGGGCTTAGCTGGAAATCTTTAGAAAATTGATAAGAAGCTCTATCAGGCATGATAGGCTCTACCCATTAAGTTGTTCTAATTTTTCCTAAATTTATTCATTAAAGGAACTCTGCTCTTGGGAACAAGTGGGTTTTTATGTGATGTTTATCTTGCATTCATGCTTGTATTTTTCATGTATACACCTACTTGGATTCACTGTTTGATAAAAATATGAGTTGGGTTTGTTTCCTTTGTTGGGTGAAGGTATGAAATATGTTTTACTTCTGTTGAGCTCGAGATGTTATCGAATCTTGTTATGTCTGTTTGAACTATGCTAAAATGGATAGTCGGATTCAATGTTTTGGGATTCATTCTTGTTGGAAAACAATAGTAAACATGTTTTACTTTTGCTGAGCTTGAGATATTTTGAATCGAGAAATTATGTTGGACTGTTCTGAAGCTAAATAGTAGAAGTCACTGTTATGGAAGAATTATGTTTTGGGTTTTATTCTCCGTTGCTTGAAATTTGATAAAATCATGTTTAGCTTCTGCTTGAACTTAAATGAAGTCAATTTTTGTTTCTTGCACCTATAAGTTGTGAGAATATTTGTTAATGACTTATCTGATTTTGGGTCTGAATGAATCTCCTTGATACAATCTATCTGATAGTAGGGTTGATAGTTATCCTACTGTCGTGATCCGTGGAAAGGATTATCAAATTTTTATGTATATTTTTGAAGTGAGATTTTGTACTATAGGAGTTACCTTATCGGTTCATCTTGTTGGATTTACTGGTTCTTTTCATTTAAATTTGATGTTTAGATGATACTGTAGGAATGAGGTATCTAGGTTGAACTATGGATTAGTTCAGTCTTGTCTATCTTGAGGAAATGGATTGGAATGTTTTCAGTTTTGCTATTCTCCTTTTGAGCTCGACTTCAAGCACCTGACTAGGGGTCATGTCACTTTTTGTTATTTTTCCTTGTGGTCAAATCTGGGTTGGGTTCTTTCCTTCTAAAACCAGTAGCTTGTTCCATTGATTCTTGTGAAGTAGGTGGACCTGGGTTGGCTTGAATGTATATTATGACTGTTACATCATGTATTCACTTTTCTTCATTTACCATCAAGGGATGGGTAAGCTTTATGTGTGTTAACACTAGAAAAGAAATTATGGTTGTATAAGAGTAATTTATTTCAATGCTACTCTGTCTCTCTCTTTGTTTGGGAAAATTAGAGAAACTTCTAGGTTGATGTTGTTAAAGTTTGGAAAGAATTTAATGTTTAGTTGTTGTTTTTCTTCTGTTGCTTCAGGAACTATTTTTAACGGAAGGCATTTGATTAACAATTATAGTTTGTAGCTTCTGTGCTACAATTGTTGTTCTCATTTGTAGGATGGGAAAACTTTATTTTGGTTTCTGACTTTCTTGTTGCAGTCGTATATATCGATTCAGTATCAAATAGTTATTTTTGTTTTCAATGGTTGTTAGAGTTGAATGTTCTCTTGGTCAGATCTGTCTCAGTTCTTTTAAACCCGATATGTATTCCTCTTTTTAGGAAGGAATAAGGAGATCTTATCTCAGCTTTACTTGTTGTCATCCCTTCTCTCTATTCTAAGTTAAGGTATTCAATACTATTCTCTTCAAACTCTAAAGGAAGATATAATTTATCTCTCTCTCTCTCTCTTTTCGTTCATTCTCTCATCTATATTACTCCTGTGTAAGGAGATGACTATTCGTTTATATTAGTTTGAAGGAATTACAGAGTGGGTAGTTAGAGGATAAATCTTTACCTTCTTCTCCTTGACTAATGCTTTGATAGGGATGTAATTATTGTGATGTGTGACCAATTCCCAGTGCATGTAAATTATATATATATCCTTTATCAAACCTGTTGATGCTAATCCTAAAACTTAGGCTAGATTTTGGCCTTGAATTTGGATTTAGTTTCTTAAATAAGAAAATCTTACTTAAGGTGTTGTTGGTTCATCCTAAAGTTCTTCATAAAGTTAAATGAGCTTGGCATTAGATATTCTAGGATGGGGTAAATTAATGTTGAGTATTTTGGATCATTGTTTCTTTAAAATAATCCTATTTCTATGAATTATTAGAGTTAGTATCTTTTCCTTTTTGGTTAGATAGAATGAATCAAGAGATGAACCATCAATACATGTAGTTGAAATGTAGTAAGTGATCTAGATGAAATATTACTTATAGGAAATAATTATTTTATGAAATCATTAGTTGAACATTGATTTGATTACTCCATGATCTTTTCTTAATGTTAATATGGTTTATCACTTTGTTTCTTCCTCTCATGATTGTTATTTCTTTATGATGTATCTTTCTGTAATGCTTTAACTATTTCATAAAAGTAGAGTTCTTTTTATGAAATAGTTAGTTGAAAGCACATCGTTTTAATGCTTAGTTCTTATCATGCTCAGTTCAATGAATTGACCTGTGCTAGCAATTTTTACAGATGGACTTTGTAAGTGATAAAAGGAGACAAGATCTTTTATGATGTTACTTTTTTTTACCTAAAGACTAGATATTTTATGAGGAAAAATGATTCATTATTGAAATGTATTTGTAAGAGAAAAGTTGTATTTTTAATTGAGCTTATTGATGTTGTTTGACTCTAAAGATGTCTGAAATGTTGAACTTGTAAAGTATGTATTCCACTTAGATGAATGGAAAAGATTGTGGGTTTATCTGTACTTGATGTGTCATTCTCTTTGTATATTATGGGAAGGGAATTGTAAGCTTATCTTAATTATCTCTTATACATATATGTAATGAACCCTTTCAGTTTGACTTAAAATGAACTATGTGGTAAGGGAATTAGATACACTATCCCTTTATTGTAATGCAACTTATCAAGTTGGCATTCATGGCTGATCATTTAACTAAATCACTATGGTTTATTAAAATGATGATAATGGAAGTAAAAATCCAATATGATATCTTGTATAATGTAAGAGGTTGCAATGAATCCTAATTCTTAATAAGAAAAAGGAAGACAACTATTCCAAAATGATAATCAGGATTGTTTTAGAATCCTTTGGAATTAAAGCCTAATGTCATCTGGGAAAGAGGAAGATGTACTTCCTCTTGACCAATACCTTCATTGGGATAAAAAAATGAAAGGTAAACATGAATATATAGTAGTAGACTTCATCTCAAAGAAGTCTAATATAAAGGAATCTGATTTGGAACTTAAACAAGCTAAGTAATGGTTAAGTAAAATAAGTGAACCATAATGTCAGTATGTTGATTTTGTTTTAAAGAGTTGAATCCTAAAGTAGGAAGTTAATGATTAAAAAAATATTGATGTTTCTATAAAGTGATTACAACTCATTTATGGCTGGAAACCTTAAGGGTTAATGAAAATAGGGATTCAACAAGGTTATTGTAATTAGACCTTAATTATAGGAAATAATTAAGTAATTAACTTCTTTCTTGGATATGTACATCCAGATGGGATGACTCGATGGATGTTGGAACATGCCAACTATAGTACAGTACCTTCGTGAAGACTTGGGTCTTCACGAGGATATCTGTGTTGCAATTGACATGTTGTAACACCCTTCAGAGTTGAATCATCTAGACTTACATAACTCAGAATTGTACTTAGTTATACCCTAGGTTAGGTTAGAAGCATGATTTAGTGTTGGGGATATCTTGACGACTTAGGATAACTAGACACACACGAACGAATTAGGTCGATCGAGTATGCCTATGTATCCTTAGTCCTCACAAGTAGTCCTCTACACTAAACAATGTTGCTTATCCTTGGTTAGGGTAAAACCTTGAACAAGTGGACTGACAAGAGTTAGTAAAGACCATTTTAGATAACATATGAAGTGGGGTAAAGGATGTATTCTATTTGATGAGTATGTCATCTAGGAATAGTAATATGAATAGTATGTTGGAAATATTTGGAGAAAGTATCGTAAGTTGTTGGTTGCGTTGTCTATGTCACCTAGTTTAAGAAGCAAGATTTTAGATGAATATTGGTAACAAATATTCAGATAGGAATCTTAAACAGAACACTTAATACCTAAAAAGGGTAAGAGAACCAAGTATACATAGTATACAATTCAATGAGTTAACATAAGAGATCAATATGATACTGAGTCATGAAATGAGAGATCTATGTTTCACCGAGTCATTACGATTTGCATATGGGTATCTGTTATGATATTGATTGGCATGAAATGTGTGTTATAAATTATGAATAAATAGAATAGAGAACATCAAACAAGAAAAAAATCCCCTTGTGTCTAAATTCTTAAAATGGGTATGTTACAAATATAGTGACTAAACCCATGGTGTTAGGAACCTTACAAATAAATATTTTAAACATAGCCAAAATGTTTTCACAATGCACATACGAGAGATTTGTATAACTTACATGGTGACCCATTGATTTAAACCATTTTTGACCTATGATATAATCCATCCCATAGACAAGAGTGGAGATATGAATTATCATAACAACTAATACACTATTATGGCTGGAAAAACATTAGATAACAACTTTGTTAGAAATATAGATATTAATATACTTAAATGGGAAGATACCAAGAGGATAATATACAAAGAGAAACCATGTTTTCGAAGGGACCACTATAGTGGTGATCATAACATAACTTTGTCCTTTTCATTAAGGAAGGTATGGTAAATAAGTGTGGTGTATATTTTTGCTTTGAATACTTCTACAAGAAATTTGATATATTTCTATAACAATTCATAATTTAAAGGATTAGGATTTGGGTCACCCTTTGTAGTTTCATTATGATGATAGTCTATGAGACCAGTTTTGAAAAGGTACAACTAAGGAATGTTTATAAACATGATGTAATCTATACTATAGCTGTTTGAAAAGGTTTCATACTATTTTCTACACTTATTTTTATTTACATTGATGAGATAGAGGAAATAACTTCATATACATTGAGTGTGACATATGGTTCTTAACACTTTGGAGTATCAATTGAAATTCTCATATTTACATGTGACATCGTTATAGTCTCTCGTAAAATAACACATAATCATAAAATACATGATATTGTAGCCTCTATTTGTGATACTCATGGTTTACAAGATAATTTGGGTAAAAAAATTCAAATATTTTAACATTTGTATCAGTAAATCAAGTGATGTGATTCTTACATACTAATGGGAGATAATTGAGAAAACCTCTTCATATATATATTTTGGGATCTTATTAGTTTAACCACACTTTATATCCACTTCTTCGATAGATTCTATGATGAATAATCATTTGTTGCTATCATTACCCTCAAACTTATTTTTTTGCTCCAATTTAAGGACATTTATATGAAGATCCACATATTTCAATCAATGTTCACACTTACCATCCTTTATAGTTGTGACACTTGGGGACTATACCTTCACATTGATGACTAAAAAATAAATAAAGAGAATGATTGTCACAATGTTATTCTTTACACCCTAAAAATATAATAATAGGAATTAGGAAGTAAAATATATGACAAGTTGTATATTCTATTTAATTAAAAAACATTAATATGTTAACTAGATTAAATATTTTAATAAGTTTATGGTGATATAATGATATAAATATTTCTTCAAACATTAAAAGGGATTAAGTATTAGTTGTCTCATAGAGGTATAAAAGTGTTGTAGGTGTGTAGACTAGTTATAATTACTAGTCTAAACCTATAAGTGATTTATTCCTATGGTTGTGCATAAAAACTTATCATGTATGGTATAGTGCATATTCTTATAGGACATAGTACAATATCGTCCTTATTTTTGAAGTTTCAAATATATAAATAGTGAATCTCTATAACTTATCCTCCATGTTTAAGTGATCTAGAAAATGTTGTATTTTCTTTTCACTACGGACCACACACCTTCAAAATCACCTATAATGGTGGTAATAATAATAAAACCATAGATTCCTACACAAAACTCCATCAAATAATTACATAAGAAAAAGGATAAATCCATGAGTGGGTGTTGTTGGAATGATCTTCATAGTTAATTAATGTTGATCCAATCTAAGTCTTTCACTACATCCCCTTGAGATTGAAAAATACTACCCCTATCACCCTCAAGAAAATGGAGGCTCGCTTGAGGCATTTAAAAAATACTTAGTCACACATTGATTAATATCTATGATGTTGGTAGACAAGATTGAGATGACAAAGTATCATTCATTCTTTGGGCATACAGGAAAACCTACAAAAGTTAAATAAGGCCACACCATTTCAATTAGTGTTTTGCGTAGAGGTTGTCCTACAAGTTGAATTCATGTTACCTTCTCTAGAAGAAAGGTGTTTGGTGTTTGGTGTTTGGTGTTTGGCACTAATGAGCAAGCACTGGAAGAAAGGATTGAAAAATTAATGCAGATTCGATGAAAGATGGTCACTCGCCGAGTGGAGTGGAAGAGGCCCGAAAAAGAAAAACAAAAGGTATGACATGATCATTATATCAAGAACAAGAAGTTTAAGGTTGGGAAGATGGTTTTTCTACATGATTCCAAGTTTAAGTGCCATCTTGGGAAGCTAAAATTCCATTGGTTGGGACCTTACATCATCTCATACATCCTTGATTCAAGTGCATGCCCGATTCTGTGCCTTTGGATGGGACGAGATTACTAGGACACTTCAATGGGAGTAGGCTAAAGCCCTACTATAAATAAGTCTTCTTGGTGTTTGTAAATAAGGAAATTTTTTCCAGTTAGAATAGCCCACTTCAATGAGGAGTAGGTGAAGCCCTTTCTCTTTATTTTTCCTTTCTGTTGTTTTGTTTTACGTCGTGTGCATCGGTAACCACATTACATTTGGGAGGTTGTGTATGCACAGAGGACCGTGCATTAGTTTAGTGTGGGATGGAGTGAAAGGAAGTATAGGCATGTAATACAAGTGTATGTTGGTAGTAGAAGTTGTGGTGAATGGCCTGGTTAAAGGACTAAATGCGTGTAAGGTTAATAGGCATGTAGAGAAGAGATGGACGTGAATGGTTGGTGTCAAGAAAGCCTTGAAGAAACCATGTACAAGAAAAAGGAAGAGTACAGGAACAACATGAGGTAGGCGAGGGAAAAAATAGGGAAAAGGACAAAAGAAGTGCCTTCAACACTATGAACGTGCATGTAAGAGTCTTCATTCGGGTTGGATTTTTTCACACCAAAGCTTGTAAAGGGATTTTTGTGCATGATGTGGCACGTGGGAAAAAGCACTTAAGACAGGCTTAGTGGAAAAATATGCATTTAAGGTCAAAGTATGGTGGTAGGTGAGAGAGAATTTAATGCTAGGAAAAGAGAAAAACTATAAATAAGAGGTCGAGAACTTCATTATTTGCATTGCGATTATGAAGGGAAGAAAGATCTTGTAAACTAGGGCATCCAAAGCAAGATCTTTGTGACAAAGGAAGCATTTGAGAGATCTGAAGTGCATAGCTAGGGTAAATTCACAAACTAGTAGGAAAGGAGTACACATGCATGGAGAAGTTAAGTAAGCAAGTGCCATCTTGTGGAAGGGTTTTTCTAGTTAGGGTTTGGCGACTAGGGCACAAAGTTAGAAGGAGTTTTCTATGAAGATTGAGCTTGGGGCTGGATAGAGTGGTAAAGCAGAGCAAGAGGGAGAAGTTCTAAGTAATAAAACCAATCAGAAATATGGCACCCAAAAACCAACCATCTCACCAAAGAAGAAGAAACAAAAGTGTAATGGAAAACAAACAACAACCGTCAAGAGTACAAATGAAGAATGGTACACAGAGATGCAGTACCTAGATGAGGTGTTGCTGGGAAAAGAATGGGAATCACACCTAAGGAAGATGACGGTGAGTAATTATAACCATCACATAACTACAACAGAGAAGGATATGGCCTTGGAGTTGGTGTGCCCAACCAACAAGAGAATGCCAGAAGGCATGCCCATTTACAATGACGAGGTAAAGGTTAAAATTGAGATGATAGGGTTGTTGTAAATTTAAATTTCCATACTTTGAAAATCCTTAGTGCCTCTACCAGTGGCTGATGTCATGCATGCATGAGGATCATTTCTATTTCATAGGGCACAAGATGCACATAACTCCCTAGTTAATTTCAAAATTCATAGGCCTTACCTGTGAGGGAGAGATTCTAGATGATGACTTGAGTGAAAAAGAGGCCATCAAGGAGACAGTAGTTGTGTACACCTATAAGAAAGGGTTACGATAATTTGACATCTCTGAGATCCCAGACACCATGATGAAGATGAGCGCACACCTGGTTATGAAGCTTAATGATCAGGAGAGATGGATGCAGGTGAACAAGGCATGGCTTAATGTATGCCAAAAAATAGCTGAGGGGACCATCTACAATTTTTCCACTTTCATCACGGATGAAATCATAAGTAGCGCGTAGGAGGGAAAAAAAATATTATTTGGCAACATCCTCCTCACTATTGTCTTCTTAGAAATCAGAGTGCCCGATGGACCGGATAAGTCTATTTGGGAATATCTAGGGGAAGACCCATTTCCGCTAAAAGGTTTAAAAAATATACTTGTGACAACATGACGACCACTCACAAGGTGCATCTAGAGAAGTGGTACAAGTGCAATGTGGGATGCATTCGGGGTAGAGTGGAGAATTCCAAAGCAACTACTAGCACTCTTGGATGAAGAAGCAGAGTTTTCAGTATACCAACACTTCTACATTAGAAGATTCAAATTGGTAGATGAAACTATGAGCCCCTAGTGTAAACTCCCCTTCTCCTTCACCATGTAATATTTTCAAGCAGGGGTGAATAGGTTTAAAGAGGCCAAGAGACTAAGGTTCGACCTTAGTGAAGTAGATCAAGACCACAGAGAGCTATGCAGATAGCTCATCTACCCCAAGAAGCATGCATACGTGGAGAAGTATGTCTCCCATAAGGTCTAAATGACAAAGTCCTTGAATTTATGAGTTACTAAAGGACTACTGCAAAGGGTGTATATCGTGCATAAGGCTAAATTTTGAAAAGGGCACATACCTAGAATGTGATGTCTCCATTCTGAAGACCCTATGGGAAGAAGGAATCTGCGCACCGACAAAGAGAGAAAGAGAAGAGGTGCAAGGGAAAAAGGCACCAAGTGTCCAAAGTGTACCAACAATGGGTGCTCTAGAGACAAGTGGTAAGCCTAGCACTTACATGTGTAGGAAGAAGTCCCCAGTCAGAGAAAAGACACCAGAACAGGAAAAACCTATCACAAAGGAGAAGTCACCAGATAAGGAAGAAGAGAGAGCAGCATCTCCCATACTGGAGTCCCTAGTTAGGAAGAAATAGAAGGTGATGGAGAAAGCTGATTCGAGAGGATATGGAGAGCTTGGAGGCCTACAGAGGTGAAAGGGATGATGATGAACCTAAGGGAGATCAAGGCCTAATAGTTTTTGAGGTGCATGATTCAGAGGAAGAGGGAGAGGAAGAGAAGAATGACTACTTGAGAGGAAGGGTAGCCAGGAGGAGGAAGGTGCTCAAGACAAAGGAGGGAGAGAGGAAGTAAGTACAAGGAATCGAGAGGAAGTAAGGCCTCACAAAGGAGAATATAAACAAGGTCACAAAAAGGAAGTGATAAAGATAATTGAAACCTTGGTAGAACAAGATTTGGATCAAAGCACGAGATAGTCTTTGAAGGAGTATGTAGAAGAAAGTGTCAGAAAAGATCACAACATCATAGTAGGAGGCCTCAGTTTGGTGAGCTTCCCAAAGGGCACACACATAGGAGGAAGGCGCATAGAGATCTAAAGGAAGAATATGGATTATGTTGATGATCCAAATAAGGTGTTGCATGTGTGATTCGAGAGCACTATTCTCGATGAAGAAACTCCTAGCTATGGCATCGTTTGATGTGGAAGGTGCATACCCTCGGATAAGGAAAATGCTTTTGTGGAAATTTGAGTCCCAATTCGATGAGCCTGTATTTGAAGTGAGCCAAGGAGAATTGATGCAAGTGCAGAATCAAAAGGGACCAACCCCTTGGTGAACACTCACAGAGATCCACGAACTAATTTGCAACATGTTGAACAAAGTCTTGGTTGAGGTTGAAGCCATACTCTTCGGGAGGAATGACAGAGTGAAGTTTCTAGAGGTAGAGCTGGAGAAGAAGGAAGAAGAGCTCTTAGAAAGGACTAAGGAGTTAAAACATGAGGAACTAGTCAATGCTCAGCTAAGGTGTGAATTAAAGGAAGAGAAGGCAAGGGTACGTGAAGTCTCCAAGAAGGTGGAGATGATCACAAGTGCCATTATCTTAAAGCATCCAGACTTAACACCACCCACATAGAAATATGAATCAAGCCTGCAATGCCTAGAAGACTTAACTCACATTCTCACCATGGAGAGGAAACCACTGGCATTAGAGTCTACGGAAGAAGTGTTGGTGCACCAGGAAAAGGATGAGAAGATGAAGGTTGTGGCCATTGTGGACCAGTACAAGAAATTCCTCATGGATGTGAAAGTTATCACCCAAGTCGTTGAGGCCGCTTATGACAACTACACCGATAGAGATATAGTGGTGAGCATTCTGTTCACCACCCATGAAGTAGATCTCAAGGATTTCTAGGAGAAGAAAAAGGGGAATAGGGTGGAACGTGACAAAATTCTAGCCGAGGTTGAGAAGAAATCAGAGGCTATTGAGACCTTATGGGGCTCAATCAAAAACTAGCTAAAAGAGTTTTATCCTTAGATCACTCAAAGGATGGACACGCGAGGATTTGGGAAAAAGGTTGGAGAGAATTGTGGAGACAATGAATACCCAAGGAGAAGGGATAAGATTTGAGGAGGTGAGCACCTAGTCGGATACCTTTTCAATAAGCACGAACGAAGTTGATACCTAGAATAAGTTGGAGGTTGACTTCACAAAATATTTCCCTCTCCTCTTACATAAATAATCACAGTGCCCCATTCTTTCATTCTTCCCCAAAACATTACTTTATTCTTTCTCCAAAATATTCAAGTAAATTCATTTTGTATTCTTTGTGAAGGTGTTCCTGAGGGTGGAGAATAGGCGTAGTGTCGGGTGATGTTAGGCCCTTAAAGTATTGACTAAGTACAAAAAGGTGTGTGGGTGCACAAGGAGAAAACACACAGAAAGGGTTTTAGGAGGGTTTTGGTAGAACCTATGGTGCACATGCAAGGCAGAGCAAAGGTTTTGGGAATTAGACATATTTGGCATATTAGAAAAAACATGAGAAAAGCATGACCTGACTATGCATGCAGAGTGGATAAGGTGTCATCCTGGAAATAGGGTGGCCTAGGAAGGAATATACCTTGCGATGGAAGATTCTAGAAGGCCATCATTGTAAAGAGTGGAGAGCTTGAGTCTAAAGAAGCATACTCCCATGGAGGACCACCTTGGACACTTAACAATGGATCTGCATCTCCTACAAAAGATTGAAGGTGTTGAGAAAGGATATAAATACAAGTGCTCAATAAAGGAAAAGAGGAGAGATTAGAGAAAGAAGATGAGAGGAGAAGCTCTACAAAAATACATACGAGCTTTATGGGTTGGGCTAGGAGATCTATAGGAAGAATGATGTATCAAGGGATGGGTACATGTTTTTCTTTTGCATTGTAAGGGATGTAAGTCTAGTCTTACTAAATGGTTCTAATCTCCACCATTGTTTTGGTGTGTAATAACACGATAGATGTAATGTGATTCTTTGGATATGTTCAAATATGAATATATGTGGTTCGTGGCTCATAAATAGCTCTTTTTTTTATGTTCATTATGTTTCATATGAATGAGTATAATCATTATGCATCCTCTTTCCCTCATGGTTCAAATCTATCTTTTGTCAATGTGCTTCTTGTCTGAATGAATACATTAGTGTAGCATTTACTCAAAGTTCTCAGTTGAATAAGGAGTTTCTTTTGTCTTTCTATTACACATCTATGTTACATTCTTGCATAAATCACATAAAAGAGGGGCTTGGCGCCCACACGTGCCTTGGGTGAGCACCCATCACCCACTGGGTGATAGGCCGCGCATGGGGTTATCTTTATTTGTTAAGGGGTATAAAAATTGACTACATAACTAGTGTGGGGTCATTGGATAAAACTTCAATTTATTGCAAAACCTTTATAAGGGATTTTCTATGAGATTCAGAAGTTTGGACGAGATCATACAAAGACATCTTTAGAGGGGACTGATGTAATTGTTTTATCATTATGCGATGGGTGACCCCATCATAGATTGGGAATGTGGGTCCTCAAATGGTGATTTTGGGTGCAAGTGCAGATGATATATTGGATACGAGGTTGTTTTATGGGCTAGTTACTTTTTCTTTTCCTTTGTCTTTTTGGGTGCGGGTGGCAACTTGAACCATGTTAATCTGAGGGGAGGTGGTAAATGGAGAAGGTGTAGGATGAGTAGTGTAATGACATGATGGGAAAAAAATTATGAAGTGCGTATGGTACACTTCCATTTAGGTGGTGATTTGGCCAACTCTCTGATATGGACCATGTTGATCTCAAATTTTGGAGGTGGAAAAAGGGTTTGGGGGTGGAGATGCAGGTCGTTGAAGAGGCAAAGGACGATGATATGTGATGATAGGTGAAGGTGGAATATGGTCCTCATCAAGAAGGTCATCATCATCAAAATTTTGTTGAGGAAATATTTGGTTAAGAACATTCTTTAGAGCCTTACAATTTTCTACATCATGTCCTTGCACATGAGATAGGAAAAAATATTGGTTTAATTAAACCCTTTTGGTTTGGTTTGAGAGGATCGCAAGGTCAAAGCGGTGGTAATGTGATGACGAAAGTCTTTAAGAGATTGGTTAAAATTTTGGCGTAGGACCCTACTAATGGATCATAATGGGAAGTGAGTGTGGGTTTGGGTAAAGGTGTGGATGATCATGAGGGAAGAGGATTTATAGGAGGGGGAATGGGTTGGCCCATTGGTTTGGTAAGTGGTATTGTCTTAGGTTTTGATGGCATCTTCTTAGGTAAAGGTGTGGTAGAAGAGCTAGCGATGGAAGGTTTTGTTGGTTTAACTACCTTATTGGAGGGTAGTGGGTTCTTATCTTTGGGTTGCACCTTCTTGGGTAGAGGTGAAACAAGAGTATGGGATGCAGAAGGATAAACAGATGGTGGAATAGGATAGGTTACCCATAGGGACAACTGAGTTGCGGTGGAAGTGGTTGGTAGAGGTTGGGTGGATGGTATGGGTTGAATTCGTATAGGTAAAGTTGGGGTTATAGTAATTGGTGGAGGTATAGGTGGTAAGAAGTGCATGGGTGAGGGTGAGGGTGTTTGGTTTTGGGTGAATGAGGTGTAATGAAGGCTCATGATGTAGTAGTAGGTTGTTTAGATTTTGAATGGCCTTGGGTAGGAGACTATTTGATCAGGGTTGATGGATGGGGCCCTAAGATGGACAGAAAGGGGAAGGTGACAAAGGTGTGGTAGGCAAGACTAGCGTATGTAGCCTAGAAGGTTGGGTCTTCCTTTTAGGAAAAGGGATAATGTTGGTGTGGGTTTGGGAAGATGTAGCTAAGTCCAATTTGACAAGTGGGTGAGTAAGGCTTGATGTCAGCATGACACCCAAGGTAGTGATGGGTCTAGATATAGGTGAGGAGATAGGTGTGGGTAGGTTTTGAGGTCTTGGAGTGGTTTTAGTTGTGGGTAGAGGTTTGGATGTAGGTAGGGATGATGAAGAAGAATCCATTTCAATAGGCATGGTCAATGTCAATCTAGTTGTTGGAAATACCTTTGGGTAGATCATGGAAGTATCCTTAAGAAACATTTGCATTTGGGTTGAAAAGGGGAGCCAGAGACGTATCTCTAGAGCATGGAATTATCAATGCAATCTAAGTGATCAGCTGGCCATGAAAATGAGACTATTGAAGAAGAATATGGAGTTGATTTGGTGGTAATCCCTGTAAAATATGTCTGTGAGGCAGGAATTGGCTAGCCTTGGACTCTGTAGGTAAAAGAGTTGAGATCATGTCAATGGGGTCTTGGGATGCTGAGGGAGAACTACCCCCAATAGATAGTGGCATGTTTGATGAGTCTCCCATGGGTAGGAGAGATAGTAGGTGGGGTGAGGTAGACTTCTCCCTTGGTGGAGGAGAAGATGATGATGATTCTCTTGTGGATGGGAGAATTGAAAGCACTGTTTGGTAGGTTGTGATGTAGACGGTGAAATGACATCGGTAGAAAGTGTGGGTTCCTCCATGGGTGAAGGAAGAGATGAAGGGGACTCCTCTATGGGTGAAGGAGTGGAAGAGGTATGCTCCTCTATGGGTAGAGGAGATTGTGCCAAAATTTCCTCAATAGATGAAATAGGTGGGATTTGAAGAACGACCAGTATGATATCGAAAGCGTGTGGAATTCATGGACATTGTTGTCACTAGATGAAGTTTCACTATTTTGATTAGATGATGGTTTATGGTTAGGGAATGAATTTTTAAATATGTGCAAATTTTGATTTGTTGGCACGTGTAGGTTGTCCATGACAAGGTCTCCATTATCTATCATCTCTTGGACAATGTTCTTAAACGTGATGCAGTTACTATCACTATGGCCTTTAACATGATGGTAATTACAATAGTTGTGTTCTTTATACCATGCAGGCATAAGATAGGAAGGATCAAAACCTATATGACATTTTATGGGAGGAAGTGTAATGGATCCAACTTTAAGAAGATTTTCCAAGATTGAAGAATAGGGCTCTCTAATTAAAGTGTACTTCTATTACTCCTGCGAGAGCTGAAAGGACTCGACAGGGAAAGATTAGAAGAAGGTTGGGCTTGATTAGAAGGATGAGATGGACCCACCTTGAGGACTTCCGTTGGAAGATCCTTTGGCCTTTGAATAGTTATTTTGAGGTTTTGAAGATAAAGAATCATCGTTTGATTTGAATGAGGTGTTCTTGTTTCGTAATTGGATTTTCTTTTCTTTAATGGAAAGAATTTCAAGATTTTGTGCCATGGTGAATGCTTCGTCAAAGGTTTGGAAGGTTTGTACTTACATAGTTGGTGAGATGTGTCTGGCACAAGCTCTAGTGAGCAACTCAATAAGTTCAGTCTGAGGTAGCTATAACGTTAATTGGTTTATAAGACTCTACCAGCGGGAAAAGAAATTTGTGATAGATTTGTCTTCATATTGTCCTGTCAAATACAGGTCGGTCATGGTGACCTTCTTGACTAAATTGATTGAGAATTTGTCTAAGAATTCTAAGGCCCTTTGTTGAAAGAATATATGGAATGTCTAGGTAAACTAATGTACCAATCTAAGGTGGGTCCTGTCAGCGACATAGGAAATGTTTGTAAGAGCAGAGCATCGTCATGGGAAATTAGGTAGTACCCATGCTTTAATGACTGCAATGGCTTTTATGGGTCCTCTTTATTATTAAAATGGTTGAATTTAGGCATTTCCCAATGTATAGGATATGGGCGAATAGGAATGGATGGATGAATAGGCTCATTACAGATTTCGTCATAGGTCAGGGCGTTATGGAAGCTAGAAACCGATGCTTCTAATGTTTGCATCTTTTCCATCATCATCCTAATGAGGTCGTTGGTGGGTTGTGAGGAATGGGTGCCTCTTGTAGTAAAAGGAGGTTGATAATGGGTGTATGATGTGGATGGAATCCCAGTACATGAGGGTGCTTGAATATGAAAAATGTAAATGGAGAATAGATACCGATGGAATGTAGATAGACAATATTGGGGGTCTGTTAATGATGCATGTAAATAGGTGGGGTGGTCGCAATGACTCTCGTGGTAATGGGTGGTAGATGATTGAGGGATAGAAAGAACCAAATTTTGGAAAGAGGTGTGGGTTACTGACATTGGAGGTGGTTGTGATGTAACTTATACACATAAGAAAAAGTGGGTAGATGGGGTTATGCTCAAGGTAGTAGGTGAAGGAACGATTGACACCATGGGTGTAATAGACATCAATGGGGAAGAAATTATAGTAGAGGTGGAACCTAAATAAACACCACGGGGGTGATGTAGATGAGGAAGCACCAACTTATTGGTAGCTAACACGGAAGTAGGTGCGAGGGTAAGAGGGTAGATATGGGCATGTTGTATATTAACTGTCTTGAGGAGTCCTGGGTAGATGAGTGGAAAATATAGTATTTTTGGGCCGCGGGATTCTTATAAAGGAGTATTGTGAAGTCCTTATCTCTAGTAGTAATAGGGATAAGTTGAGTTGGATCCATAGGTGATATGATGGATGGCGGTGATGGACTAGGTTGGAGTGGTTGATGGATGGCATGAAATATAAGGGCATTAGTTTGGCTACAAGTCAACACCATGTGAATTAGTGTTGACCTGGTAAAACTATATTCTATAAATGACATAGAAAATAGTAGAAGAAGAGAAGGAAAAAGTTTGGGGATGAATCTAGTTAGTGTTTTGATTAAAAATCAAACATAGAAACCGACGATGGTCAATATGACCAATGACAGTTACAAGGGAACCGATGATGGTTATGATAATCGATACTGGTCACTATGGAAAGTACCAGTTTCAAAAAATGAAACAAAATTGATGAATATGAACTAGGGATACTAGACCTGACAGAGATATCCGAATGTTGGGAGATATGATGGTGTCGAAGGACCCAAAAATAGAAAAGAATAGGTGATGAAATTTGTTTCAGGTAAAATAACCAAAAGAGATAGAATCTGACACTAGTTAGGTCAACTAATGACATTCAAATGTAAACGATGATGGTCATTGGACCAACACCAATTACTATGAAATGAGAAGAAATGAAGAAAAAATGGATTGTTTGTGAATTAAACTAGATAAAGGGTCAACCTAGAAATTTGAGAATGACCAGATAAGGTCTTGACACACTCAGAAATAACCAGAATACTCTAGCTATGATGGGGAGTGTGAAAGGAAGGAGAAAAAATGGAGAATCGTAACTCACACCTCAAAACGCAAGTCAAGAACAAAGCTAAGAAAAACATGTAATCCTAAAAGTGAATTTATGTTTGTTTTAGCTTATGCTATTAAGAATGACTTGTGAATTTAGAACAGAGTTTTTGGTTGGGAAGGCATCCTATGAAGAAGGAAATCTAAAGGTGAGGTTTCAGGTTATGTTATGGTGGGGGGTCCTTTCTCTGAGTTATGACCTGGACAGAGAAACCAGTTGGATGCCTACTATCAATCCTCTGATCGTGTGATCGTTGATAGCTTCTTTCGGGTGGGATGTTGTTTAAGAATATGTGTATATTCAAATTTGTGTGGTTTGGAAAAGAGAGAGAAGAGAGAAATGTGCTTTCTATGGTTCAATTATGTCAACCATTAGCTAGGCATGACTTTCAAAGATATAGGTTGCCCTAATTTTTAAATGTGAGCTAATAATGCAACATATAAGGATGAAATGCAACAAGATTTTAAACCCAAATCCACAAATTATATTCGATGAGAGAAATAATGAATAGGAAAGAGTATGTATTTCACTAATGCAATACAAAAATAAAAAGAAGTGTTCTTTTTAATCCAAACTACGAGTGTCACTGAGACAAGTAGGAGAAGAAGAATGTTTCCAAGGGAGAATATTTAATGTGAAATATCTTTCAAAAAGAAATAAACACAAAATGATTCCCTAAGAATAAATAATGCAAAGAACCTAAATGGGTCCCATCAAGCATGCCAAAATGTTTTGTCAAATTGTGTGCATACATAAGAGAAAAAAATATAAGGTAAGGTGAGGAGAAATACCTATTAGTGAAGGTGGAAGGTAGAGTGCGTGCATTCTGATTTCTCGATCTAATGCTGATTGTAAGAACTTCCTTTTTGCTAGGAGGAAATACCTACAAATATAAACAAAACCACACAAGGAATATTAAACAATATATTTAGTTGGACTCGCTAGCATTTGCTAGATCCGGGAAGTGTAGTACTTCCTAGTGTTTCACTACTTTCTTTATGGATTTGATGAAATAGACAAGGTGATGGGCCAAGTAGGAATACTTCTTGTGATGGCTGGTTTAAAGGTCATGCGTGTGTTTTGACTTCTTGATCCAATGCTGACTATGAGAGATTCCTTTTGGCTAGGAGGAACTACCTAAAATACACAACAAGACCACAAAAGAGAGTTAAAAAATATGTCGTTGGGTTTCTAGCGTATGCTATTATTAAGGAAGTGTGGTACTTCGTTAGTGGTACTCGAGACCACTTTGTTTGATAAAATTTAATGTAAGAAATGTTGTAAATAAATAATGTCCTACTGTAGTTGATATGATTTAGGTATCTCATCCAAATACAATAAGAAAATATAATATAATAGGCTAGGTTATGATTAGATCTTGAAGTAGGGTAGGTAGTCAAGGTGCTAGAACATGCTAGGTTAGATTCTTGGTAGCTTGGGTTTCTTGGATGTAGGTTTTTAATTTTATGTTATTGGTAAGATTACCAAATATAGAGACCGACATCAGTGAGGTATGACCAACGATGGTTAAGAGGAATCGCGGCATGATTAAGGAAGGATGGTAGAAATTCAATAAATTGGGTTTTGAGAACTTTTTGAGGTAAGATAGTGAGTGTGAGGAAAATGGCTAGGTTTGTAATGGTGTTGGGGTACTTAGAGGTATTCAAGAATCAAGTATAGGTGATTAAATGATTATGGGTGATGGAATGGTTGGATTCACAAGAAGGTAACAAGGGTGGGATGAAAAATGTAAATAGATCTTTGATAAATAGAGATGAAGAAACTTTGTAATCTGAATAAGTATGAAATGATGCAGGTTAGAGATACACTTACTGGTGTTTGCAGATTTGATGGCTAGATGATGGTGATGGTTGATCTATGGAATGGTGCTCAATTCTATGGTAGTGCTTCCTAGAATGCTACCGTGAATGCAAATACCTTTGGATCCGTCTTGGTGTTAGCTATGGCTATCTGGATGTGTGAAAGGGCTCTGGTTCTTTCTTGCATACAGATCTCCTTCATTCTAAAAATTGAGAATGTGTTCAAATTCTCCAACAAGGTTACCAAAGTGAATATATAGTAACGGCGATAGTTTAGGATGATCGATGTCGATTTTGGGTCGACCGACATCGAGTTAAGGTGGGTATCCTAGGTTGCCCAAAATAGCAGATCATGACTATCTTTTTCCGGCTCCGCCCATTGGTGCCGGGTCTAAAATAGTGTTTTACACTTAGATAAGTGGGAATGTGGTTAGAGGAAGAATAGGCATGTGATTTTAGGGTTGAACTAATTCTTAGTTAATTAAGGTAGGTAGGACTAAGTCTTAGTTAGTTATGGTGAGTGGATACTAAATCCTAGTAAAAGGGAAACATGCTAATAATAGGTTTGTGATGAGGTGTCTAGGTGAGGTGGAAATTAGTTTAATTAAGGTAATTAAATAATGAATATTATGAGCATGGGTATTAATTTAATTATGGGTAATTAAACTAATATATATGTGGGTAAAGGGGAATGTGACCTAAATTTGGTGTCTATATTTTGCCCATTTTGTCACGTAGCTTGTATTGATAAGTGATGCTTTGACAAAAATAGGAAGTGTTTGCCCCATGTGTGGGTGGAGGTCATCCCCCTCAAACAAGGCATCGATGAGGTGTAATATGGACTTGGTGAGTGGTTTGATAATTGTGTAGTCGGCGGGAGTGAAGGTAAGTGGGGAAGGGTAGTGTTCAACTATGGTAATAAGTAATAGGCATGGGTAATGACAATCAAATGCATGCACATGTATAGATTGAAAAGAGATAACAGTTAAAGAGCTTGAAAACTCAACATTTTCTAAGGTCAATAGGTTTATCCAAACAAGGGTGAAGTGTTCAAGTATCCAAGGTATAGGATATGGTCGAACATAACGTAGGTCAGGTGTAGGAATGTTTAGGTATGTTCTGGTACACCAAAGGTTTGGTTGTCATAAATGGAATGAAAATAGGCAAGGTATGGTTGTTAGGCTAAAAAAACATAGGTAATAACATCACAAGGTATAGTGAGTACATAAGGTCAATGGTCACACCAAGTAGGTCAGGTTCAGGTAAATAGGTTGTGACATAGGTAAGGCCAAGGTATAGGTAAAATAACAAATCCCAAGATGCAACGAAGGAAATGTAGGGGTAGTTTGGGCTTGTAGGTATGGTTCCATAGGTGTTTGGGATGATGAAAGGTGTGTGGGAACTAATGGTTGCAGGTAAAAGGAAGCTTAGCAAGGGAAAATAGCTATAAGGGTTGACTAATGTCGGTTATATGGTGACCGACGCGTCGGTTGTCTAAGGCACAAATATGACCGACATCGGTCGTGAGTCGGGTGGGTTTATAAATAAAAATTCTATATTTTACATAATCATTTTTGTGTTGTGACTTTGGAGAAAACAACATATCCATTTGACCTTTTGCACCTTTTCAAGAGAGAAGGACAAGGCATTGTACTAGGCTGAGGTGGAGAGTACGAGTTGGTGACAAGAGCTAGTAGATGGGTCCATGAGAGTGGTGTGTTTGATTGTGATTGGTTGGAGGTGAGGGGTGGATTGGGGCATGGTAAAGGCAAGATAGGGCTTTGGTGGGCCACATTACAGAGGCATAGGTTATGGCTTTACTGAGCCCAGATTGCACAGGACAAGCACGCATAGGGTGGGGTTAGAGATGGGGTAGGTAGCCACCCTACAAACACATGTAGTAGGGTTGTAGGGATATTTGGCATCTACACATGATTATATTTTGGTTGTACAAGCTCAAGTCACAAAGACATGTGCCGACATAGACTCGGGAAAGGGTCCCATAGTATAGGTACAGGGTCCAAGACCGATGACACTGCCACAGATAGTACCGATGGCTAGGTTCAGGGATACCATGAATGAGGCATGGTATTATCAGGACCATCTAACCACTGCATGGATAGATTTCCCCTCATATGTAGAGTACAGAGCACGGTGATTAGCGAGTGAGAGGACTAGCTCTCACACTAACAACTTAGAGAGCACAAGGGGATGATGAGCCCAGAGATAGGGTCAGGGAGAGGTGACAAGATCATAGAGGGTAGGCCCAACCATAGGTCAAGAAGAGGCTGCACCGAGACCCATACAAGGTAGAGAGATGCTAATAGGGTGCCGCACTGGAGTGAAGGAGGAGGAGGAGACAGATGAGACTGGCATAAACATCAAGTGGGGTGACGATTAGTCACCATATATGTTTATATAATACATTTTTAATATGTTTGATATATATTGGCCTACGTGCTAAAGATAATGAGGATGTACATGAGAGTTTTTGAGTCTTTGGATTATGCTACCGGCATGTGTGCTGAAGATATTGAGACTATATATGAGAGACATTTTTATTAATTTGGCATCTGTGTATAGATATATATGGACACATAGACTTGGATGAGTGATATATATAGATGATGGTTATATTGATGGTATGAGGTTGTATTTATGTGTGTAATTTCTGTGTTATTGTTTATGTGATGGAAACTAGGTGGATTAGGCATGATTGAGTCAAGGTCATAGGCATGATGGAGTTAGGTCATAGGCATGGTTTGAGTGAGGTCTGTGTAAGTATGGTTGAGTCTAGGTTATAGGCATGGTTGAGTCAAGTTTTATGGTTTTGATTAAGTTCCAAGTTATTGGTAACATGGGAGGAAAATGGTGAAGTATTTGCATGTTATGGTTTAAATTTCCAAATATTTTCTATGGTGGAAATATAAAAATGATAAATGAGTGATTTGATGATGTGGTAAAAATGGTAGGTAGTTATGTTTGTTAATTGGTGCTTGTTTGGTTTAATTTCCAATTATTGATATAAAATGGAAACTAACTAAGGTAGAATGTGAATAGGAAAATGAAAGGGGAAATTGGTTAGGGTAAAGGGTGGCTGAGCTAACCTCCAAGGGCCCCATGCCCTCAAAGTGTTTCCTACATAGCCCCGGTGAAAAGGGGCCTCAGGTCGATGTAGTTCTCCCATAAGCTAGGGAAGAATGTGATGAGGTAGAGGAATGGGTTGGTAGGTTTTAGGCATGATTGAGTCTAGGTCATAGGCATGGTTGAGTCTTAGGTGATAGGCATGGTTGAGTCTTAGGTGATAGTGAAAATATTTTAAAATGTAGGTGTCGATGGTCTAGTCCTATATAGGATAATCAATAAGTAATGAGGAAGGTAAATGGTAAGAGGTGGTAAAAGATCCACCTAATTGATAAGAACCTTAATGAGTCTATCATACTAAAGATTGGATTATGAACGTGAGACCCTAAAAGGCATTGCATAATGGACTATTCTATGGGTGAAGAAAGTCACATGATCATGAAATGTCGCAGTTGTGGTAAGTCCCTTAAGTAGAGAGAAAATTAGGGTGAAAAGGAAATGAGGTGAAAATGGGTGGTTTAGCGTAACTTAGTGTACAATGGTATGTTTACATGGCAAGAAACCCATGATAAAAAATAGGAAAGTCCATGACGATTTTTTTTTATCATTTTTTTTTGGTTTTTTTTTTGATAGACTGATCAATGTTGTAATTCTATATAGGATGAGTATATTATCTCCTTGAGGTCTTCATGAAGCTGATCAATGCGAGAAGCTTCTGAACATTTTATTGTATTTTTGCAATGACTTTATATAGTTGTCCTTTGAGGGAGTAGTGTATTTAATGGCGAGATAATATATATCTTTTTGGAGGGAGTCATCTGTTTGCTAGAAGTTTGACTCAAGGAGTTAAATCCAATATTGTCTTGGATGTTTAAGTCATGGACAAAACTATAGAAGAAGATTAGGTTCTTGTTTAGAAGACAAAACTATAGTACACAGAGGTTAACCATGAAATAGATGGTTTCAAGTGACAAATGACCATGGGATTCCATATTTGAAAAAGATGAAAAGTATCCATGAGAATCATGCTATGAGTAGAGCCATGATACTCATATTGAAGATAAGGTTGAAAGGTGATGGGTAATCACATGATTCTTGTTTAGTCATTGATCCTCAAAATGGGTACCATAGAAAACCATGCTCGAGGACAAGTGGTCAATAAACGAAGGTGATATAAAAATTAATTTCAATAATAAAATCATCTAAGATTTAAGGCATTGAGAGGATTAGGTTTGGGTTTACCTTTGAGTGAAGACAAATGATAAGCACCTGATCCATATGCATGAGTAATGATATAGGGTTGAAGCTAATTAGGAGAAAATTTTCCCCGTTTACTTTTCTCTTCTTTGGTTACATGTTGATTTTCCTTCAAGATGAGGTCTCGACCTAGAAGGTGTGTTCATGGAAATGTTTTTCATAGGCACATTTAATTTTTTTCTAGATTTGGAGATGGTCGAGAGAATTAAAACGACATTCATCTAACAACTCAAGTTATGCTAAATGGTCCTGGAAAAAATCATCATCGTTGACCATGTCATGTAGTGAGATGTGGAGAGATGGAATATGGACTTTGAGAGGCAAGACAACCTCAGTATTGTAGACCAGAGAGAAAGGTGTGGTAGTACTCGAAGTGTGAATCCTAGTACTGTAAGCCCACAAGATGAAAGGAATGTGTGTATGCCAATCCTTCCCAGTATCATCAACTACTTTCATAATAATTTTGTTCAAGGTTTTATTGGTTGATTCTAATTGGCCATTTTTTTATGGGTAATAAGGTGAAGAGAAACTAAGTTGAATGCCAAAGGTGACATAGAATTTTGTAGGGTTTTGTTTTTGAATTCATTTCCATTATTAGTGATGAGGAGGTGAGGAACACGAAAGTGAAAAAGCATTTGATGGTTGATAAATTCACATATTTTCTCTGCTTTTGTAGAAATAACGGGAATGACTTCTACCATTTAGTGTAGTATTTAGTATTGGTTATAATCCATTGATTGCATTGTGAAGAATGTGGATTGATCTCTCCAAAAGATCCAAACCCCATTGAGAGAAAGGCCAAAGGTCTCGTGTGACTGTAAGGAATGGCTAGGTGTGTGATGAAGATTGGCATATTGCTTTGGCATTTCACAAAAATTTTGACATATTCAAAACTATTACAGATTTAGGGTTGGCCAATAATAGCCAAGGCAAAGAATGTGTTTAGCGACACCTAAGCCATTAAAATGACCTCCACAAATTCCTTCATGAACTTCCTTGATAGTGTAAGGAATTTCAGAACTAGTAAGGCATCGTAAGAGAATACTGTTGAAGCCACGTTTATAAAGAAGACCACCCATGATGACATACCAAGAGACACCTTTAATAAAGGCATGTTTTCCATTATGAGTGAGATCGGGAGGCATAATGGAAAGGGAAAGGTAGTCTACAAACTATTTATACCAAAGGTCACATAGGTCGAGTGCAACAATTCGACAAAGTTGATTGCACGAGGTAAATAAGAGGGTGATTACAACCTTTGTATTATGAAATAGATTTTGGAGTCGGTAGGTGAAACATGTATCGAGAAGCCGAGATAGGCCATGGTATCCATAAATTTATTGGTAGAACATGGGGTGGTTTGAAGATCATAACTTGATCAAAAGTGGCCAAAAGCGTGTCGACATGATGTTTGTACTTTTACAATATTTCATTATGAAACGATATATACCTTTGATTTGGTTTACAACTAATTGGCAATCACCAAATATATTAATTGATTTAACATCTAGGGAGATGGCGGTTTGAAGGCCTAATACAAGTGCTTCATATTCAATGATGTTGTTAGTGCACTCAAAATCTAGTTTGAAAGATAACGACATAGGTTCACCCTTAAGATGAATGAGGATAACACTTGCACCACCTCCATGCTGACATTTAGAACCATCAAAGAATAAGGTCATTTGGTAAGTGGTATCGACCAAAGAGAGGGTAGCAATGGATTTGTCAAGGAAATCGAAGTTAGAGGGTTGATTTCGGAGATGGGTACATTTTCAAGTTGGTCGCGATGGCTTGACCTTTGACATATTTTTCATAGATGAATTTGAGGTCAAGGTCCTGTAAGAAGCATAAGCTAGCATGAAAAATGTTGATGATGGTAGGGTTTTGCATACATATAATGTAGAGTGTTAGTGTTAGTGACAACAAATTTTTTTTGGTGAGTAGGTA
This sequence comes from Taxus wallichiana var. yunnanensis, assembly GCA_018340775.1. Lineage (NCBI taxonomy): Eukaryota > Viridiplantae > Streptophyta > Pinopsida > Cupressales > Taxaceae > Taxus > Taxus wallichiana. The sequence goes on from CM031242.1 coordinate 403,041,828, forward strand.
ATGACGTAGTTTAGTGGCGACAAAAAAATAAGGCTAAGAAATTTTTTTCAACATGGGTATACCTAGTCTCATAGTCCATAAGTGTATGGATTATGTAATAAACCATTTTCTCCCTATGTTGCTCATCACGATGAATGAGCATGACACCTAAGGAATGGTCAATAGCTGAAATGTATAGGTAAAAGGGTTGGTCATCCTTAGGAGGAATGAGTAACGGTGGTTCAAGAAGGTATTGTTTTAAGGCGTCAAAGGATTTATGGCATTCATCATCCTATTTGAATGAGACTTCCTTTTTGAGGAGATGATTAAATGGTTGGCATCATTCAGAAAGTTGCAAGATAAAATGAAAAGTAGATTACAACTTACCTTGCAAGCTTCGAAGTTGACAGAGATTAGTAGGTGGAGGAATTTTGATAATAGCCTTTACTTTAGCAGGATCTATTTCTATGCCACACAAATAAATGATGAAAACAAGGAGTTTTCTTGAAATTACCATAAAGAAACACTTCTTAGGTTGAAGGAAAACACAATACTTGATGAGGTATTCAAAGATGACCTAAGGGTTGTGGGTTTTCAACCCGATGTTTGGATTTGGCAAGAAGGTCATCCATGTAATCTTCCAATATGCGATGCATGATGTCATGGAAGATATAAGTCATGGCTCGCTGATATGTAACACCAAGGTTTTAAGGCCAAAAGGCATGACTCGATAGTAGAAGGTCCCCAAGGAGTGATGAAGGCATTTTTTTATTGCTCTTTTGGAGCAAGTAGTATTTGATTATAACCCAAGAAATCATCCATGAGTGATAATATCTCATGGCTGATAGTGAGATCAAATAGTTGGTCAATACTTGGTAGAGGAAAATCATCTTTGGGGAAAGCGAGGTTGAGGTCATGGAAATCCATGGAAATTTGTAGTCCCCTTATTGCTTTTGTGATAGAAAAAGCGTTATAAATCCACTATGGATAGTCAATGGGTAGGATGAAGGAAACTGAGAGAAGGTGTTGAAGTTCTTCTTTAATCGGAAGAGCAATGCGAGGATGCCTTTTCACAAACTTTCATTATATGGGTTTGGCATCAGGAATGGTTATGATATTGTGGACCACAATGTTTGGGTCAATACCGGGCATATCAAAGATAGGACCAAGCAAAATCGTTGCTATGGTCTTGGAGGAAAGAAGTAAAAGCTTCATGTTCAGTAGCATCTAAAGATTAGCCTATCTTTAGAATGTGTGGGTCGTCCTGAGTATTAATGTTGATTTTGATAGTCAATGCATTCAACATGGTTTGTGTCTCAGAGGGTAATGACCAGTGAATATAAGAATCTTCCACACCTTGATAGGTGAGGATAGACTCAGTGTTTTGACATTGAACGATGTTAATAAAATGTGTATCATCATCGATCATGCCAGGATATAGGAAGGGAAGAGAAGGGGGACCTCACCATCGCATTGATAAGTCAAAGGTCCCATGGTAATTGTGTTTACGAAAAAAAAATTTAGGAGGAATAGATTCAAGATCTATAGACTTTGTGGGTGAAGGTGGTGACGTTGGTGAATGGGATGGAGAAGGTTTTTCTTCCTCAATGAGGTCGACGTGGGCCTTCTTGTAAGGGGTGTGTAAAATCCAATGCCACTATGGTCATTGTGCTTACAGGTGGTACAAGAAATGATAGTATGGCAGCCTTGTTCATAAAAAATGAAGCCAAATCCTTTCCATGCGCAGTGATGAAGGAAAGTGTGGGCAAAGTGGTGGTTAGTAAGGGATTGGAGGTTAGATGAAAATGGTCATGTTTGGGATGGAGGTTCAGGTGAATAGGTGGAAATGTCAAGTCCCCCATACATTAGGTTAGTGTGAAGGTGGGGAGGACCATAAGGGAAAACCTCGCCTATGCGGTAGTCATAACGAGGGTGTTGGTGAAAGTTTCCATACACTTCATGGACCGAGGAATGTGTCGATATTGTATAGAGTTATTCTCCGAGAATGAGGCATTGAAAAACACCTTCTAAGGGATCATAAGTAGATATGTGGGTACAGGATAGACGATTCATTAGATGATTGGGCAGATGGGGTATTAGTTAGTTGGAAAGTAAATGGGTCATGTAGAGGCTACGACAGTGGTACGAATAGAAGAGTTAGATGTGGGAGATTTGGTGGAAACATTGGTGGATGGCCTCATGGGTGGAGGAGAAGTGGGGATGGTGGCAATTTCCTTGACCGGTATAAGTACATCATTGGGTTGGTACAACATGATACAAGTTTTGAATGGCGATGGGTCGGTGGGGATGGTATAGTTCTGTCCTTCATGTTAAAATTTTACACAGCGGTGTAAATTCGAAGGGAAACAACCCATGACACAAACCCAAGGTCTATTGAGAAATAGGTTATACTAGAACTCCCCTTCTAAGACATATAATAGTTTTGGGACAGTGTGAGGGCCTACGCGAATGTGAAGGATAATGGTGCCAAGGGTGGAGGTGATGGCATCGTTGAAGGAGCACAACATAATTGGGTTATTATGTATATAATTAGAAGGGATGCACATTTGATTGTACATGTGGGAGGAGATGATGTTAATGCTAGCACCACCATTGATCATGATGCATCATACGTGTATTTTATCGATATAGATGGAAATGATAAGGGCGGGATCAGGGTCATCTGACTAGAGAAGTGCAATCTCCTCATAAAAGAAGTTTCGAGAGCGGTGACTTGAGGAGTGGGTATGGGGGTAGAAGAAGGATATTATTTGGTAAGCAAGGCCACTAGTGTGGGGTCATTTGGTAAAACTTCAACGGATTGCAAAACCTCTAGAAGGGCTTGTTTATGAGATTCAGAAGTTTAGATGAGACTGTCATAAAGACATATTTAGAGTGGAATGATGTAATTGTTTTATCCTTGTGTGATGGGTGACTCCGTTAGAGATAGGGTATGTAGGTCCTCTAATGGAAATTTTGGGTACATGGTATAGATGGTATATTGGGCACAAGGTTGGTTGATGGGCTAGTTGCTTTTTCTTTTCCTTTTTCTTTCTGAGCACGTGTGGCAACTTGAACCATGTTAATCTGAGGGGAGGTGGTAAATGGAGAAGGTGTAGGATGAGTAGTGTAATGGCATGATGGGAAAAAACCTAATGATGGGGAAAATCCTTGTGAAGTGAGTTGTGCACACCGGCATTTAGGTGGTTATTTGGTCAACTCTCTAATACAGACCATGTTGATCTCAAATTTTGGGGGTGGAGATGCGATCACCGAATGGGTAAAGGACAATGATGTGTGGTGACAGGTGAAGTTGGAACATGGTCTTCATCAAGAAGGTCATCATCGTTGAAATTTTCTTGAGACAAACTTGGAGAAGGATGGTCTTTAGAGCCTTACAATTTTCTACATCATGTCCTAAAGTACGTGATGATAGGTATAGATCTTGGTTTCAACAAACCCTTTTAGTTTGGGTTTAAAAGGATCGTAAGGTCAAAGAAATGGTAATGTGATGACGAAAGTCTCTAAGAGATTGGTTTTAATGTTGGCGTAGGACCTGCTTTAATGGATCACAATGGGAAGTGAGTGTAGGTTTAGGTAAAGGTGTGGATGATTATGATGGTAAGGGCTTTATAGGAGGGGGAATGGATTGGTCCAATGGTTTGATAAGTGGTATGGTCTTATGTTTTTCTTGGCATCTACTTGGGTAAAGGTGGGGTAGAAGAGCTAGCGATGGAAGGTTTTTTTGGTTTAACTACCTTATTGGAGGGTAGTGGGTTCTTATCTTTGGGTTGCACCTTCTTGGGTAAAGGTGACACAAGAGTATGGGATGTAAAAGGGAAAGTAGATGGTGGAAGAGGATGGGTTACCCATGGGGACAACCAAGTTGTGGTGGAAGTGGTTGGTAGAGGTTGGGTGGATGGTATGGGTTGAATTTGTATAGGCAAAGTTGGGGTTATAGTAATTGGTGGAGGTATAGGTGGTAAGAAGTGCATGGGTGAGGGAGAGGGTGTTTGGTTTTTGGGTGAATGAGGTGTAATGAAGGCTCATGATGTAGTAGTAGGTTGTTTAGATTTTGACTGGCCTTGGGTAGGAGACTGTTTGATCAGGGTTGATGGATGGGGCCCTAGGATGGATAGAAAGGGGGAAGGTGATAAAGGTGTGGTAGGTGAGACTAGTGTATGTGGCCTAGAGGGTTGGGTTTTCTTTTAGGTGGAGGGATAATGTTGTTACGGGCTTGGGAAGATGTGGCTAAGTCCAATTTTACATGTGGGTGAGTAAGGCTTGATGTCGGCATGATACCCAAAGTAGTGAACGATCTAGATACGGGTGAGGAGATAGGTGTGGGTAGATTTTAGGTTTGGAAATGGTTTTAGTTCTAGGTAGAGGTTTAGATGTAGGTAGGGATGATAAAGAAGAATTTGTTTTAATTAGCATGATCGGTGTTGATCCGGATATGGAAAATACTTTTGGGTAGATCGTGGAAGTATCCTCGTGCAATATTTACTTTTGGGTCAAAAAGGAAAGCCAAATACGTCTCTAGAGCATGGAATTATCAATGTAATCCAAGCGATCAGCCGACCATGAAAGCGGGACTCATCAAGAAGAAGATGAAGTTGGTTTGGTGGTAATCCACGAAAAATATGTCCGTGAGACAGGAATTGGCTAGCCTTAGATTTTGTGGACAATAGAGTCAAGATCATATCAATGGGGTCTGGGATGTTGGGGAGAACCGCCCCTAATAGGTAGTGGCATGTCTAAAGAATCTCCGTGGGTAGGAGAGATGGTAAATGTGGTAAGGTAGACTTCTCCCTTAGTCAACGAGAAGGCAATGAAAATTCTCCTCTGGATGGGAGAATTAAAAGTGTTGAATTTTCGGTAAGTTGTGAGGTAGATGGTGAAATGGCATCAATAGAAAGTGTGGACTCCTCCATGAGAGCAAGAGGAGATGAGGGGGACTCCTCTATGGGTGAAGGTATAGAAGGGGTATGCTCCTATGTGGGTAGAGGGGATCATGCTAGAATTTCCTCAATAGACGAAATAGGTGGGATTTGAGGGACAATTGGTATGATATAAAAAATTACGTGGACTTCACGGAAATTGTTGTCTCTAAATGTAGGTTCAATATTTTGATTAGATGATGGTTTATGTTTAGGAAACAGATTTTTAAATATGTGAAATTTTTGATTTGTTGGAGTGTTCGGGTTGTCCATGATGAGGTCTCTATTATCTATCATCTCTTGGATAATGTTCTTAGAATTTATGCAATTACTATCACTATGGCCTTTGACACGATGATAATTACAGTAGTCATGTTCTTTATACCATGCAGGAATAGGATGGGATGGATCAAAACCTGTATGAGGTTTTATGGGAGTAATTTTAATGGCTCCATCTATAAGAAGCTTTTCCAAGATCGAAGAATAGGGCTCTCTAATTGAAGTGTACTTCATTGCTCTAGAAGTGAAAGGCCTCAACAGGGAAAGATTGGAAGAAGGTTGGGCTTGATTAGAAGGATGAGGTGGACCCACCTTGAGGACCACCACGTTGGCATATCCTTTGGTATTTGAATAGTTATTTTGAGTTTTGAAGATGAAGAAAATTCATTTGATTTGAACAGGGCATTCTTGTTTCGTAATTGGATTTTCTTTTGTTCAATGGCATAAATTTCCAGCTTTTGTGCCATGGTGAATGCTTCATCGAAGGTTGAAGCTTTGTACCTACAAAGTTGGTGAGATGTGTCTGGCACAAGCTCTAGTGAACAACTAAATAAGTTCAATTTGAGGTAGATGGAACGTTAATTGGTTGATAAGACTCAAATCAGGAAACGAAATATGCGATAGATTCATCTTCATCTTGTCCGATTGAATAGAGATTGGTCATTGTGACTTTCTTGAAAAAATTGATTGAAAATGGTCTAAGAAAGCTTGGGCTACTTGATTAAAGAAATAAATGGAATGTATAGGTAGTCCACTATACCAATCCAATGTTGGTCCTATCAAGGACATTGGGAAGGTTTGTAGGAGCAAAGTGTCATCATGGGTGATTAGGTAGCACCCATGTTTGAATGGCCACAAGTGTTGTTGCAGTTCTTCTTTACTGTTGAAGCGATTGAATTTATGCATTTCCCAATGCATAGGGTAGGGATGAATGGGAATAGATGGATGGATAGGCTCATTACAGATTTCATCATAAGTTAAAGAATTACGAGAGCCAGAAACAAATGCTTCTAGGGTCTGCATCTTTTCCATCATCATCTTAATGAGGTCATTGGTAGGTTGTGATGAGTGGGTGCCCCTATAGAAAAAGGAGGTTGATGCTGAATGTATGAGGTGGGTGGTATGCTAGTGTATGGTGGTGCGAGTATGAGAACTACGTAGGAGAAATAGATGTAGGTGGCACATAGCTAAAATAAGTGATAGACAAGGTCGAGGGTTGTTGGTAGTATGTGTAAGTGGGTGGGGTAGTCATAACAACTATTATGGTAATTAGCGGTAACGATTCGGGATAGAAAGGATGAGGTTACGGAAAGGGGTGTAAGTTTCGACACCGTAGGTGATTTTGATGCAATAGGTATATGTGAGGTAGTAGGTACAAATGGGGCTATACTTAAGGATCATTTCGAAGGGACAAATGATGTCGCAAGTGCGATAGATGACATAGACTTTGATTATAGTAGTTGTGGGACCTAGTTGAGATAGTACAGTGGTAAACCTGGATGAAGGTAGCACTAAGCTGGTTTTAGCTGATGCAGAGGTGGGGGAGAGAGTAGGAGGGATAGCTACGAGCATGTCGTATACTAACTGACCTAAGGAATCCCGAGTAGAATAATGAGCAAGGTTCTCTTTGGAGGGCAGCGGGATTCTACTAAAGAAGTCTTGTGAACTCCTCATTATCAGTATTAATGGTGATAGGCTGAGTTGGATCCATGGGTGATAAGATAGAAGGGGATGATAGGCTAGGTGGAAGCGGCTGAAGGCTAGTGTGAAGCACAAGAGCGATTGGCTTGACTGTGCGTCAATACCATGTGAGTTAGTGTATACTAGATGAACTATACTCTGCAAGTGACACAAAGAACAATAGGGATGGAAAATAATTGATTATGAGGGTGAACTAATAGGTGCTTTGATTAAAAATCAAAATAGAAGGACCGTGCTGGTCAGACCAGCCGATGATGGTTACTGGGTGACCGATGATGGTCACAGTAACTAATGATGGTTACTGGAGGGAAGCAACAATTTGAGCAAGTGAGACAAAAACTGAGGAAAGTCAACTGTGGAAGCTATATTTAGTCAATAATATCATGATGCAGAGGATATGGTGATGTCAGAGATTTTAAACAAATAAGAAGATGAGATGAGTTCTCTTTGGGTAAATTGACCAAAAGCATCAGGGAATTGACAGGTTAAATAAACCAATGACGGTGGATGTAAAGCGACGATAGTCCTGCATTCATTGATGCTACTTCGTGAAATCGTAGAATGAAGAAAAATTTCTTTTTGTGAATTAAAGTTGAATGGGACACCAACCCAAAAGTCTAAATATGGTAAAAATATGAGTCTGACAGAATCAAAAATAGTCATAATACACCAACTATGATGATGAGTATGAAAGGAATAAGGAAGTGAAGAAATGTGACCTCACAACTCAAAATGCAAGTCAAGAACAAAGCTAAGAAAAACACGTAATCCTACAAGTGAATTTAGTGTGTTTAGCTTATGTTATTTAAAAGATTGACTTGTGAATTTAGAACAGATTTTTTGGTTGGGAAGGCTTCCTACGAAGAAGGAAATTCTAAAGGTGAGGTTTCAGGTTATGTTTTTGCAGGGGTAGGCCTTTATCTGATAAGTGACTAGACATAGATAACTAGCTGGGTACCCATCACAATCGTTGATCATGTGATCATTGACAACTTCTTCTGGGTGGGATGTTGTTTAAGAAGATGTGTATATTCCAATTTGTGTAGTTTGGAAAAGAGAGAGAAGAGAGAATGTGCTTTCTATGATTTAGTTGTGTCAACCATTAGTTGGGCATGAATTCCATTGTATAGGTTTCCCTCAATTTTAATGTGAGATATAATGCAACGAATCAGAATGCCATGCAAGTGTTTTAAAACCAAATAAAAATGTGATTTTGGATGTAGCAAGTGATGAGGCCATAAATTGGCCATAAAGTACCATTATTTTGTCCTTCTAAGTTACCTTTGAAAGTGGATTTAAATGTAATCTAGGAACTTATATTTTTCTTAAGATAGAATATAGGATATATATATCTTATTCATTCTTTAGAAATCTTTTGTTATCTATTTTTTTGACTAATCCTATTGATTATTTGGGAAAAGATGCAAAGTCTTGTGTATGCAGGCCATAAAGGAAAGATAATGCTAGTATTGGGAAAAGTTGAATTGATCATGGATGGTATATCTAAACTCAAATCTAATTTCATATTCAGATTCCTCTCGAAAAATTATGCAAGTTCAAAAAAAGAATCATCTCAATCCGAGATCGTATGCAAAAGTTATAGCTATTTTAAGTTAGCTCTAAAACTTGTAGGCTTAGTTCCGGAACTCGCAGATTTAGTTCGAACTCACAAGCTTAGTTCCGGAACTCGCAAGCTTAGTTCCAAAACTTGCAGATTTTGACAATTTTGAGGAATTGTGAAAGATCAGAGAATCCAATGGAAAATATGAGAGAGGTTTTTGTTCATAGAAATGTGATTAACAAAAAAATCATTCAGATTTGCTATAGGTATTACCAATAAAGAGAGATCTAACTTTTAGTGAGCTATAGTCCGAGGAAAAGTGTATCAGACAAGTGCTAAAAGTTCCATAAACAGAAAAAAAAAAGTAAAACAGAAAATATGAGAGATTTTTTTGTTCATAGCAATGTTTTTAACAAAAATCTCATTCATATTTGCTACATGTTTTACCAATGAATAGAGATCTAACTTTTAGTGAGCTACAGTCTGAGGAAAAGTGTATCAGACGAGTGCTAAAAGTTCCATAAACAAAAACAAAAAATAAAATAGAAAAATATGAGAGAAGTTTTGTTCATAGCAATGTGTTTAAAAAAAACATCATTCATATTTTCTACAGGTTTTACCAATAAAGATAAATCTAACTTTTAGTGAATTGCAGTCCAAGGAAAAAGCGTATCAAACAAGCATCAAAAGTTCCATAGTCAAAAACAACAAAGTCAAATGGAAAATCGAGAAAGGTATTTGGTCAAAATCATATTTTGAGGAAAATAATCCTTCCAATAATGTAGAGGAATAAAACTATTATGATTCTTGTTGCCAAAAAGGCAAGGAGAAAATTTGAGAGAAAATTTTCCCAAAATAAGTGAGATAAGACTTTGACTTTAATAATATCTCTCTCTCCATATTTTGTGGAGATGGAGATCTTAGTTGTTAGGATTGGAATAAATATAAGATCATATTGTATTTCCTAAAATAAGGAGTTGGTTGGATGCATGAATTATAAATGCAACCTTCCACACTGAGATATGTAATTCTTTTCTCCCAAGAAATAAATATATGTTCTTTCTTTCCAATCTTTTGAAGTAAAGTTATTCTGCAAGTTCTGAATTAAAAATATGAATTAAGTCCTCTTCCAAGGAATGAGCTGGCCACTCATTCCAAGGAATATGGATCAATGTGTTAATGTTTGTTTCTTTATTTCTACAATTTTCCTTTTATTGTAAACTTCTGATTTCATGTTATGTGATCCTTCTTCAGTACAATTTTTGTTGTGAACCTGTAGGTGTCTTTTTATCTTTCAGTTATTTTTAATTCAGCAATTTCATTTATGCAAGTTTCATTTCTTTCATGCAACCTTTATTTATGCAAGTGTGATTTCCTTTATGCAAGTGTGCTTTTAAATTTTTGCATGTGTGATTTCAATTTATGCAAGTTTGGATTGTGTTTAAGGGAGTTGATTTCCAAGATATTCTTCTCTTAATGCATACATCCTTGAAAACCAACCCAGATTGAAATTATTAATGGCGAGGATTGACGATCCTCATCAGCAAGTGATGAACAAGAAGAGGATGTTCTTTCACTAATGTAATGATAATGAAAGAAAGATGTATTCTTTTTAAAGCACCAAAAATATGATTACTTTTAGACAATAGAAAGATAGGAATATTCTAGAGAAGAAAATTAATGTGGAAGCTTTTAAAAGGGGAAAAACACACAATTTTCACCTAGGAATGAATAAAATGAAAGAGAACCCCCGATGGGTGCCATCGGGTGTGTGCAAAAATGTTTCACCGCTTTCTTTATGGATTTTACAAAAGCAGATAAGGTGATGGGCCAAGGAGGAATACCTATTTTGATGGTCGGTTTAAAGGTCGTGCACATGTTCGACTTCTTGATCCAATGTTGAATATGAGAGATTCCTTTTGGCTAGGGGAAATACGAAATACACAACAAGACCACAAAAGAGAGTTAAACAATATATTTCAAATGGGTTGCCTAGTGTATGCTAGATCCAAGAAGTGTGGTACTTCCGTGGTGGCGATCAACCCACTATTTAATACAAATTAATTTAAGAAATGTCAGTAAATAAATAATGTCCCTTGTAGTTGATATGATTTAGGTATCTCATCCAAATACAATAAGAAAATATTATATAACAGGCTAGGTTATGATCAGATCTGGAAGTAGGGTAGGTAGTCAAGGTCTTTGGAACAGTTAGGTTCGATTCGGGTAGTTTAGGTTTCTTGGATGTAGGTTTTTAAGTTTCTATTATTAGCAGGATTACCAAATACGAGTCGATGTCGGTGAGGTATGACCGAGGACGGTTAAGAGGGAAATGACAATGGTTAAGAAGGGATGGTAGAAATTCAATAAAATGGGTTTTGATAACTTTTTCAGGTAAGGCGGTGAGTGTGAGGAAAATGGCTAGGTTTGCAACTATCTTTGGGGTACTAATAGGTATTTAGGAATCAAGTATAGGTGATTAAATTGTTGTGGGTGATATAATGGTTGGATTCACATGAAGGTAACTAGGGTGGGATGAAAAATACAAATAGATGTTAATAAACAAAGGTGAAGAAACTTTGTAATCTGAATAAGTATGAAATGATGCGGAGTTAGAGATACACTTACTAGTGTTTTTAGATTTGATGGCTAGATCATGGTGATGGTTATCTGTGGAATGGTTCTTAGTGTTGCGGATGTGCTCCTAGAATGCTACCGTGAATGCAAATACCTTCAGATCTGTCTTGGTGCTGGCTATGGCTATCTAGATGTGCGAAAGGGCTCTGGTTCTTGCTTGCATGCAGATCTCCTTCATTCCAAAACTCGAAAATGTGGCCAACCTCTCCAACAAGGTTACCAAAGTGAATATATGGTAATAGACAATGGTTTAGTATGACCGTGTCGGTTTTGGTTTGACCGCGTCGGTTAAGGTAGGATACCCTAGGTTTCCCGAAATAGCAAATCGTGGCTATCTTTTTCAAGCACTCGCCTATTGGTCTTGAGTCTAAAATGGTGTTTGACGATTAGATAAGAAAGAATGTGGTTAGAGGAAGAATAGGCATGTGATTTTAGGGTTGAACTAATTCTTAGTTAATTAATGTAGGTAGGACTAAGTCTTAGTTAGTTATGGTGAGTGGATATCGAATCCTAGTAAAAGGGAAACATGCCAAGAATAGGTTTGTGATGAGGTGTCTAGGTGAGGTGAAAATTAGTTTAATTAAGGTAATTAAATAAAGAATATTGTGAGCATGGGTATTAATTTTATTGTGGGTAATTAAATTAATATATATGTGGGTAAAGGGAATGTGACCTAAATTTAGTGTCTACGCCTAGATGGCATTTGTCATGAGAGGAACTAAGAGATGGGTTCATCATTCTCAGTTATCTTCTTATATTTGAAATTTTGAAAAAAATTCCATTTGAATCTCTTATTTAGCATTTTGAGTTCCTGATACAATTTGGGTAAAGAAATTAAAAATCATATTGTTATCTTTGGAGATTTTTACAAAGTAGTTTACGCAGGATATTGGGAACATTGACATGGTGTTAAGTATTCCATACTTGCATTTCAGAGTAATTGTTGTTTTGTGAATGTATCTATTTTTGGCATGTATATGTTGGATGCATTTTAAGACCCATATTTTAGGTAATATTTGTAATTGTGATCACAATGTGAACCGTTGTATACCATAGTTTTAAATCATATGTTTTGTAAGACCCATGTGGGAAATAAATGTGATTTCTAAATATGGTTATAATGTTATAATGCAAAATGATTACATTGACAAACATATTTGCATTGTAGTAGTGATATGGCGAGTTTCACGTGGTCGAGAACATTAGCCTAGTTGTTGGCATTTTTGTGTTTATTTATTACCGATATATTTTGGGTGAGATTGTATTTGTGAAAATTGGCCATGTCACAAGGATTTGTTGGACAGTTTCCTTTTTGGAATTTGATTGTCTATTTTTAAGTTGATCAATTTTGTGATGGAAATTTTAGTCACTTTAGTTTGATAATTCTACAAGGATTCAGTTAGATAATTGAGTATCATGGGTTTTTTTTGTCTTTTCAAACTGATCTATGCTTTTTTCAGATTCACAGGGAATCAATCGGACTATAGTCCCTTGTTGGCATGTAGATTTTCCATTTTTAAATTTATTATTTTGGTGATATTATTTTCAATATATTGGATTAATTTTTTTTATAATGTTATTTATATGGGTCTTGTGTTTTTTTGAGATGTAGGAAGATGATTGGTAATTTTAGTGGGTGAAAACAACTTTTTTGGAAAAAAATCCTTATTAATAGGGAGGTGTGATCTGGAGGTCAATTTAGTGCAAAAAAATTTCCATAGATATCCCAAAATAATTCCAGTGCGAAGATAATACTCCGAGATATTTCTATCACCTATTTGAACATGAAAAATAGACTCCATTTGAGTAAGATACCTTTTTGGAAGCTCCTGTTGGAGGAAAAAAAATAAGAGCAACAAACCAATCAAACTGCGAGATGTTAAAGTAAAAAAATAATGAAAAATGGTAAAAGAGTGTTTTTGTTATCATTACTAGTCTTCAGCACTCGCGTTCAGATAAGTGGGCCCCACATTTTCTAGCTAGGACCCTCGGCTAGGGTTGACATGGAAGAACCTTTTCCTCCATAACTTAACATTACCATACATTTTCCAGTGTAGTATAATAGAGATATTTCTATCACCTATTTGAACATGAAAAGGGATCAAACTGCGAGATGTTAAAGTAAAAAATAATGAAAAATGGTTATCATTACTAGTCTTTGCCACTGGCTCGATAAGTGGGCCCCACAGCTAGTAGTGACACACTCTTTTTGTGGAGAGGAACCTTTTCCTCCATAACTTAACATTACCATAGTCACAATTTTCTATTTAAATTCCACATATTGGATTTGCATGGAGCATTTGGGACTAATATTCCCAATGTTTTGTAAAATATTTAACATGTATTTTATTTATTATGCACCGACCTGCCAAGTTTGGGTGCCAAATCAGCCACCTATACCCTATCTGAGCTATCTCGCCACATCTCAAACAACTCTCCACCAAATGAGAAACCAACTCAACACGACTTACACACAACTAGCCAACTCCTCCCCATCAACCAAGCCAACTAAAAACCTTGGTATGTTTGCAATGCCACATCCCAAGAGGAAAATTCCAAAAAATGGTGATAGGAGGATGCGTTGCCCAAGCCACGAGTGATACGGGTAATCAAGGCTTATTAAAGCCTTTATCAAACTTCTACCCTACCAATGTGGGATTTAAATACTAAATAAAGTAAAACATGGGCATTAGTGGTTGGGGAGGCTCGAATCCCAACCAATTTTCTTCAAAAAATAACCTTATCCATTAGACCAAGTGGTGTAATCAAAACTATAAATATGCAAACTAGGTTTTGTATAAGGTTAAGCGTAAGACTGTGTTTTTATCATAACAGAGTAGTTTTAGAAAACCAAATTTTTGAGAAGCTTGGGCACATTTTTGGGTTTTGACATAAATTGAAAATTCGTCCATATTTTCAATATGAACTTAGTTCATATATTACTTTACATTTTGATTTTTTTAATGTCGATTTAATATGTGAATGTTTCTTGTTGACAATGAACAAAGGGAAGAGATTATGTAAGTGGTTCGTGAAGGTGGAGAAAGAACACCGAGCATCAACAATATTCTAAAGGTCCGAGGGCACAAATTTATAGGTTTTGGATCTATTAATGTTTATTTTAAGTTTTATTGTACTTGCAATTGGGATATTTTTAATAGATCGGTTCGAATGAAGTCGAAGACGTAGGTAATTTCCGAATTCGTAAACAATTTTGGTGTCATCTTATCTGATTTTTCTTGCATTCTAATTTATGATATATTTCCATATTTAAGTCATATTTTAATTCACACAATTAAATTTATAATTATTCATGACATTTATGAGAAATATATAAAATTAAATCTAGATGGTTTTGATCGAATTGTGAAATAAGTTTGATTTTTTGAAATCGTAAAATCAGTTCTAGATCAGTTTATGGCATTTAAAAATTCAGATTTTAATCATTTTTATATTTCTTTAGAGTCACAAAAGTTGAAACATTAACTGATCATATTATAAACATTCACATCAATATGGGATCTATTGTCATTTACGAGATCAACTCAAAATAAATAATGTATACCCATGTCAAATTATTCTTATAATGTACATTGGATCGCATAGAAGGATTTTGTGATGGCCAACATTAGGATCTTATTCCTAAAAACAATGGTACACATAGTGGATACCATACCATGCAAATAAAACAACATCGAACAAGAAATAATAAAAATATCAGTCATGGGTTAGAGTAAAAATTAATGGTACACAAAATTATATGTAGACTACCAATTGTATATAAAAGAGTCATATCAAGGCATAGTGCCACAAACATGGGATCACAAGAAAATTGCAGTGAAGGTAAATAAGACGAATAGAAATAATAAAGTCCATGCATACAAGAAATGAAACATACAATAGAGCAATAAAGACACAAACATGGGACACAAAATTGTTGTAATACAAGCATAGGAGGTGCATAGAGCATAAAATATGCAAGTATATGAACAAGTGTACTAGAAAATCACAATGATACCAAGAAAAAGAAAAAAACATGAAAATCCATAGTGTAAAAAGATAATAGAAAAGATGGTGCATATGCCACATACAGAGAAGAAATAAATCACATAATAAATATACCTACAAAGTAACCTATCCATCAAGTAAGTGAAACACATAGTAAATAATAGCCAAAGGGAACATAGAGAAAGATAAGTTAGCAATGCAAAATACAATTATGTTAGTCTTATTATTCCAAATTATATTATATGCGAGATAATTGAGTGTAATGAGGAAATGAAAGTAATTGTAATGAAAAAAATAAGTATATTCTAAGATATTTCCCAAACAATCAAATTTATTATTAAAGAACCAAGATGACACCTATTATCACGTATCAATTTATGCATGTCCTACATAAAGCTTAACATACCTTATGAATGCATGTTTGTAGAGAGTGTATGGAAAAATATGCTACCTATAAAACTAGTATGAAATATAATATATGTTAAGTAACAAGATATCCAATGAAGTCATGCGTCGATCATTCTTTTTTATTTTTTGAAAATATTTGAATGCTTTTGTATTATGTGATTCTATATAAGATTTTGTAATTTTTAAATTAAATATGTACATAATGGATGTAGTTCAAGATCTACAAAATTAGGTCCTATTAGGAGGGGGATAGAGTTATAAATTAAAGAAGGCTCAAACCTCAAATTTATCACATGTTTAGTAAGAGATTGGCGTTTTTTGAAAACCAAGGTTTAATAATCTATACAGGTCCATAAGTATGTGCAATAAGAAACCTAGGGGTAGAGACACAATATCACACTCAAGAAATGATTTGAACATGATACTAAACTATACTTATAAAGCATTTGGAAAATGTTAGAGAAGTAAAAATAGGATGGTTACCCCTATTAAAAAGGGCGCGATTATTAATATATGGGTTATAACAATAATGGGTACGCGATCACTCAATTCCATGACAAGGAAGTATATTTCTCGTGTTAGATCATTAATTTTTTAGACAATAGATTGTCATCTCACTAGAAGATTAGTCATAGTAAATGGTTACATATAATATTTATCACTTTTTATTTCTTGATTCTTGGTAGCTAGACATTGATAATAATTAATACTTCTAATAAAAGAGAATCCTCTTTACATGTGCATTTGTCAATGTTGTTTCCATATTAATTAACCCTTTTTTATAAATAGTGTCTTGTGTGTCTTTCTGTTGGATTTCTTTGCCTTTATGTTTATCCTTTGGGAGAGGATGTTGTGTCCTTGACCTTAAAATGATCTATTTAGTATGTATCAAGGTCATAAAGATAATCCAAGAATCATCATCATTGATCGGATTTAAATTTAAAAGTTTCAAAAACCCATCTAACATATCAAATTTATCATCTTCACTATCATATAAATCTATATTTGATCCATTTTGTTAATCAAGATCAATTAGTAAAACGGGAATGTCCTCATAATTAATTTATATATTTCCCCTACTTGTTTTTATATATGATTTAGTTTATTTATGGCCATGTGTAAGTTCTCTTTCATAAGGATATGTAGCTCAAATCTCCTTATTCAATTTTATTTTGTGAAATGCATATTGTTTCTTTTTATATCGACAAAATAGTATTATGTGGATATTACAAAAATACATACTTCTCTTAATGAATTTTTATTTTCATAACCTCTTTATTAATATATGTATCTTCTATGATAGAAAAATTATATTATACGATCTCGTTATGTTTATATTATATATGTGTTTTAGGTGTAGGTACCCATTTAGATTTACATAATCAAGGTGACCAAATACGAGAGGCTCCATTATGAGATACATTGCTTATAAGAGGTTGATAAAGCAATAAATCTTGAGAAGAACCCTCATGGAAGATTGCAACCTCCATAAACTCTGTGAAAATGAGAGGGTGATCTATCAAAATATTGTGTATCAAAGAAAATAATACCCTCATGCTTTTAGAGTTATTGTATCTTTGATTATAAAGAATAAAAATCACCGTCATGATGCCCATTGACTCTAAGGTAATTACAAAATGATTTTCCTTTTATCCCATCAACCCTATGAAGGGGATACTTTATTTTATTTATTTTCATTAAATTATTTAAAGATGATGTCCTACTAAGAATCCAAATATATATTAAAAATTGATTACTAAATAAATATTTTCAAAATACTTTTAAAATGTTAAAAATTTAGGTACGTTGTTGATGCACTCCACCTTAATATATTTCAGATATTAAAAATATGTGTTTTCTAATTTTATAAATGTTTGGGCATGTTCGATTGTGAGACATATTTTTGGTTAAGCAAAAAGGAAAAAAGTAAGACATAGTTATATACTTTGACAATTTAAATAATATGGTAAAAAATATTAATTATTTATCGAGTAGATCATATAGAATACCATGTATTGTATAATTCTTGGAAAACCAAAGAGGTTTTTATTATGTGTTTGCATTAGTAAATGAGATTGATTTCTTGTACTTGAATTAACATATTTATCATGTATATTGTTTGTATCACACTTTTTCCCTTTTGTTGGCATGTTGTGTTCTAGGTGTTGTCATTGATGTAAAACCCCATTAATGACCAATCGGATGATGGTGAAGTTTCAGAGGATGCTTATTAGGTGGATGATATAGTGTTTCAGGTATGTTCATGGTTGTATAAGTTGATTCAGTGAGATTGGATTGTTCTAGCAAGCCTTATCAAGTGACCTAGCTAGCCTAGGTGATGGTGCATGGTGGTATAAGTTGTTTTATGACTTTAAGAGAATGGTAGTAGCATGGAGAGAATGTTTTGGGGGTGTTTAGGAACTCAAATGATTTTCAAGGTGTAGATACATGTTGAAGACCAAGATTAAGGTGTTCATCTAGACAAGGTCTAGGCGATTAGAGGCATGCGGTTGATTTATGGAGCTAATTGAGCTCTTCAAAGCATGTTAATATGTCATATATGTTGTTTCAAGTATGTTAGGACCTTTTGGAGATGTTTCATGTTGAGTTATAATGTTAGTTCAGTTGATCCTAGCCTAAACCATGTAAAACCCCAAGGGCTAGTCATGAAAATGAGATGGGATGAGAAGATGGAGAACTATTTGAGCTATGATGATGATTGGAGATGATTCAAAGAGGTGTCCTATAGGTGTAGGAAAAATTTGGAGTCATTCAAGATTATTTTGCAAGATAAGTTTTTATTGGTAAAAACAGGGTCAAGAAGAAGGTCATTTCCAGCTCAAATTACACCTTCTAATGCTCACCCTGAATTGTGTGCTTTGCATGGGACCTTGTGGATTTCAGGGGATGTTCTTAGATTGAGTCTAGAAGGTTTTTAAAAATAATGAGGTAAATGGCTTTTTGTGTGCTTGAAACCCTAGCTCAAAAGAGGTAGGAGAGATATTTCCCAAAAGTGTCCAAAATTGATTTCTAGTGCTATTATAATGATTGGATGGTTTAAATGAATCATTTATATTTCTAGAGAGGTATGGTAGAGTATGTGGTGATGAGTGAACCCCACTCAAACAGGTTATGTTTCTGAAAATTTTATTTTGGGACAAGGTTTCCAAAATAGTTGCAAAATAAATGGACATTGTTTTTAGTATGGGATTTTTTTATTATCGTCCATGGTGTTTTTAGGTCATGGTGATGCTTCTAAATAGAAAAATTTACCCTATGTGTGAAGACTAGTAAAAGGGCGCTTTTAGGAAGTTCCAGGAGTTTACAGAGATCGTATGGGTTCAAGGCCCTCCACTTGAATTTGGAAGGAGTTAAAATATGTTATGGAAATAGGATTCAGTGAGAGTTCCAATGTATAGGTTTTTTCTCATGATTATGAGGTTTTATGGGTTATTCAGTCAATTTGTGAGGAAGAAGATCGTTGGTTTTCCAGACAAGATTGCTTGAGCTAAAAGAATGAAGTCAATGAGGCATGATATGTATTAGATTATGATTTATATCAGTTAAAAAGTGAAAAGGGTTGAGTTTTTTTCCTAGTGAAGGAATTTTAAGGTATTGGAAGTGGTAGAAAGGGTGCACAGTAGTTGAATTTGTGAATCTTCTTTCTAGACAACTTAGTTTGGTAAAGAGGAAAGTACTTGTGGTTTGAACACATGGATGTTTCATGAGCTCTAACATGCATGGATGTGATTTAAAGGTCTTTTTGATTAAATATATTAGTTAGATTCCATATTTTAGTGTTTTTGGTGTGGTCCAGATGCCCAAAGGTGAAGACAGTGTGTTGGAAGTAGTTGTTTAGTGAAGGATATGAGGCTTTTGAGTTGTGTTATGAATTATTTGATTGGTCAAAGATAATTAATGACCATGGATGATTTTTTATGCTATATTACAAATTTTTGATGAATTTAAGATCTTGAATAATCATGGTTTTTGTGTTAGTTTATTTTATTCATCCTAGTGATGGGGTTTTGAGCTTGTTTTGTGCAAGTTGAGTGGTTTTGGGCATGAATGACATATATGGGTCATATGTGAATGTTTTAATGATTCAATTGGGATTTTTTAATGTTTCATTTTTCTAACCAAAGGAGAGAAAATGAATTGTTTTGTGTTCGAATCAAGATAAGGATATAAAAGTGATGATTTGGGTGTAAATTTTAACTAGTGTGATAGAGGGAAAAACTGCAACCTACGTGAGTATGTGTTATAGGTACCAAGGAATGTTTTGAGAGATGATAGAGTTTATGAAAGGTTGAATAATTATTCGAAGAGTGTTTTCAAGAGGTTTAAGCAAAGATAAGTTGAGAAAGTGAAGGAAATAGTGAATTCAAGAAGCTAGGGTTTGAAGGTGTATGTGTTGAATAGGTGATCTCAATCAGTTGTGGAAGCAACAAAGATATTAGATATATTCTTCAAAGATGGTTGAGTGGATTTTTGATCATCTTTTGGGGTTGTATCCTCATTTTGGATTTGGTTCTTCACTAAACTAGGGGTTGGTGCTCCTTATGAAGTTGGTGCTTCACTAAATACTTTTGATTTGAGTAATATAATCAGAAACTTATGTGGGTTTTATTCCCCTTAAGGGTTTCCTAGTTATATATTTTGTTTTGGTGTTGTCTCTCTTATCCATGGTTAATTAAATGCATGTTATATGATGTTGTGCACACATTAATGGATGGTTAATTGGTTTATGGTTTAAGTAAGCAATATAAAATTGAATTAAGTTTGTAAGGAATGATTCACCCTCCCCTCTCAGTCTATTTTGCTTCCAACAATTGGTATCAGACTAGGTCCTTTTGGAGAAGTTTTATCACTTGAATGGAGATCCTTTGAAACACAAAAATGGTGATTTAGTAGAGTGGTTCTCTACTAGAAATGTGCCTTTTTTATTGGAGTGAATTATGTTTTATTGAGTTTGTAGACACAAAATCACGTACTTAATAATATTATTATCTTGTCAAGTATGTTATTTTATATATGGTTCTTATGTATGAAAAGTAATCACTAATGACCCATCCCATAGTCCATCCATTTTTCATGTTGGTATTTTCTACCGATAGTCTTGCACACTTGGAATTCATACACAAAATTCTGGTTAGGTCTCATGGATATCTATTAGCTATCACTCATTCATCGTCATTTGTCTTTTGACACTAACGTCCGTGGCTGGAAAGTAACTTAAGGTGCTGATGTCCATCTTGGGTGCCCTTTTCCTATTTAATTTTAATCCTTTTTTTACATTTGGTGTTGTTATTTCCTATTTTTCCTCTCATCGCCCGAGGCACTAGTCGACATGTTAGGTAATTAGTGTTGAAATTCAAACAAGAGATACCTATATAAACACAACATACATACCATTATATGCACTATTATTATCAAGGGATATATATCTACATAGAGAAAGGGATTGTATTTGGGCCATAAATTTACATACAAACTCCATAAGAAGAGGAGTTCATTCTATTACATCAACACATTTGAATTTTTATCTAGCTATTTCCTACTATCTTGGCATCATTTGCATAAGGGATACTTAGGAGCACTACTACACACAAAAGCACACAAAACTACATTAGGTCATAAATGTAGTGCAAAGCACTCGATTGTATGTCCACCATTATGGCGGAAGAGGATAGTTTGACCCCTCATTTTGTATCTTTCTTTTTTGAGGATTTGATGTCTATTTTAAGGTTTTACAAGTGATTCCTTAATTGCAGGTTTTCAAATATCTCGGTGATCCAAGGGTGACATACATGCGATAAAATGTGAATAAGTGCAAAAACCTAACAGCCATATTGGAATCAAGTTCTAATCTTCATACGGGGCACCCGGAGCGCCCTCATCCCTCTCCAGCACCCCTAGTCTAGCTAGTTCCGCATATGCTGCATTTATTTATGGTTTTTGTGACATTCTGTTATTCTATTTCATCATACCTCTCGCCTAAGGTCATTATGAGGTAAGCAGGATCAAGGTTAGCACCTTATCCTTTTCATCTCCTTTTATTTATAAAATCGAATAAATTGTTTAGCATTCATGTTTTTGCATATCATTTATATCATAGTTGTACATTTAGATTCATATAAAATAATAAGATTTTATTGAATCATTTTCGTGAACCCATAGATTAGAACTATTTTCTCTAGTTTCTAATACCAAACCCTAATGGCTAAGAATAGCTCATCTTGGCTATTCATGCCTCATGTGAGTTTCAATCCTATTTATGATGAGGCAACCATGGTCTATTTTTCTGCCCTATATCGTGATGTTACTCTTTCGTATGATACTCGACAACAACTCTTAGCTAATGACTATTGTGTACCTACTAGATTTGATAATTCTACTATTGGAATTGTTTCTGATTCAATGATCTTTACTTGTTGAACACCTTTTTATATAGTTAGTTTCACCCCTCCTATAATTTCTAATGAAAACTTAGATGATGATATTATTAATTTCATACTAGGTCTTGATCATAAGAAACATGTGCATAATGATTCTCATACTAGTCACAATGATACTCTAGTTACATCTCATTCCTCTCCTCTTTTAAAAGCTAGTGATCCTACTACTTCATTCTATGTTGATGTTACAATTAATGATATTATTCTATCTGAATATTTTCTTTATATTGATGACACACTTGATATTCATGATTCCACTTCTTTACATACTGCTGAGTGTGAATCCCCCACTCCACTATCATCATCTTTTGAGGTTATATCTAATAGCATGAATGAATCATCTCCTATAGTATTTCATATCCTCCTATCACTTCATCCCCTTATGTTGGTTCGTCTCTTCCTATCACTTCATCTCCTTTCGTTGGTTTGTCTCCTCCCATCACTTCATCTCCATCTATTAGTCCATCTTCACCTACCATCTCATCTCCATATCCTACAAATATTTATGATGCTAGTCCTACTACTTATAAGGATGATCCATTTCCTTTTCCATCTATTACTTCTTCAGCACCACTATGTAGTGTGCCCTTAGTATCGATTCCCTATCTCTCCTCTTGATATTTCTATGATTACTCATAATGTAAAATTACAACCACTTAACACATTATTTCCATCCTCTACTATTCCTTCATAGGATATCTTGTCCCTTATGCATGTTGTTGGTCACTTACAATCTCAGGTCCAATATATCACATTAGAAAGAAAGGCCTATTATACTTCCATTAATAATAATTCATTGCATGGAAATCTTATTCCCAAAATGATTCATACCAAAGATTTCCTAAGGATTTTTTATGCCCAAATTTTAATGTTTTGATGCTACTAAAAACCCATACTTGCATCTCAAGCACTATTGTATGGATATGGCTTCATATTCCAATGATAAATTATTACTTAAATCATTTTTCCATAGTCTCATAGATGACACTCTCTAATGGTACACACATCTACCCTTTGGATCTATTAGTACCTATTGTGAGATGGAAGAATTTTTTTTCATCGATTCATAGTCAGAAATGGCCCTCAAGTCATAAATGATATTTTACCTAGCTTACATCGATAATAACCAAACCTATCATTGATTGCATTTTACGATTCAATTCTTGCATGCACCAACTAGAATTTTAATCTATTGAATTAGAGAATAAGCTTATCTTCTATTGCTTTTTGATTCCTCCCTTAAAACAATGATTGCAATATGAAACATGTGAATCATTCACGCTTTTATGCTATAAGCTCATTGATTTACAATAATATGTCATAGATACACATGTTATAGACACTCCTATTAATACTACTGCTACATTGTCTAATTATTCTCCATTCCCATCTATTGAGTGTCCTACATAATCTCCATATCCTCCACCTCAGAAGAAATTTTAGACTGCCCCATTATCGACATGTCCTCCATCTCCTACTCCACGTCAAGATACACCTCATAATTCTACACCTATTTCGTGAGGACCATTAAATTTTTCACATCACACTAGACCCCATGATGTGCTACGTGCCTTTTCCACAAGAATTTAATCTGCTTACCTTCTAATCAAAACCATCCACCACATTACTTGCAACATCAATGTGATAGACCTTACTATAACTATCACTGTATCATTGGCCATACAGACAATGAATGTTATTCCCTTCATGATCGCTTGCAAAAATTAGAAGATAAGGGAATCATTTCCTTTTTCTCTCGCTCACATGAGTGGTCTATATCTCCACTCCCTTATAAAATCTTTTTTACTTTGGTTGAGTTATCTCCTTCAGGTAGTTCTAAGGTCATTTTCCATCCACCACCATAGGTCATCACTCATGCATGCTCTTCATCTCATCCGCCATTTCATGATACCAATGCACATTTTCTTCCTCAACCCTTCGCATTTACACTTCCCACCACCACTTCACCCATCATTGGTGTCGCTCCACATGAAATTAAATTCATCTCATACACTCATGTTGTTTTCATCCCACATGATTCTACCACTTCACGCCTGACTTGGTATGTGGTAGGTGATTTCTATCACTTTACCCCCGATGACACACTCCTATTCTTACGATTATTACATGACATTTGAGGTATATGTTACAAAAAGAACCTCTCTTCACGTGTTTTCTGGATTGATATAACACACATTAATGACCCATTTCCTAATCACACCTTTCCTTTATTTTTCATTCCAGTGCCACCGAGGGGTCTTAAATAAATGAACCCCATCATCCATACGCTAGGAAAAATTACTACTCTTCCCCTCTTCATCATACTAAAATTAACTTCACTACACTATTACAACCATCTCATAATTTTCCACATTATTTAATTTTACTTTATCCTCCATTACAATATTACCTGCCCTGCCTCGGAGGTACTAGTTGCTCTATTATGGGCCATGGTCTTTCTCCACCATCCCTGGTGCCCTAATAGCTCTAACTCATATATATGGATCTCTGGGGCATGTTTTGGACCATGCAAAACTATTGTGAAACCCGTTCAACCCAAAATAACTCGATCAACCCTAGAAAATAATCTTCTAACCATATAAGTAAGATGTACACATCATAGCTCCACCACATCCTCTTTCTAACCTCTATAGTCTTGATATGGCCTCTACTCCCATGCAATCTACCATATCTCTATAGTATCGTGTTCATCCTCCTACCTCGTACACCAACCCACGTACTTGTAAATATATCTGGTCTCGCCCACTCTTCGTGTGGCCCACCAACTAGCCTTAGTATTTCAATATACTCATAGGCCCATACATGCAACAATGTCGTAGCTCCAATGCCACCCCGATGCTCCTACTGTGTAGATTTGTATAGATCCATATATATTTTGGCCTATACACATTGTTCCCATACATACCTAGTGTTTTCCCACTCTATCGGGAGACCTATATCATGCATCTTATATAAGATACCTACACTACCACCCTCCACTGTAATCGAAGACACTATCACCACGGCAATAAAATTCCATAATCATAGAACCCCTAATCTTAGAATAGAATATATTCTAATATGAGCCTCATTAGGAACTCAAGTGCCCAAAAAGTATTGTCATGAGGCCCTCATCATTTCTACATATATCATTCATTACCATAATATGTACCCTCTCGCCCATAATAGGTAATCGTAGTATGTGATACACGTCCTCTAGTGTGACTTTCATCTCCCCTGTAGGTAACCAAAATGTGCAAGTATCTGTACACCACCTCTCACATAAAGATGTAATTATAAGGATATTTTAGGGCACATCCTCCATCCTTGTTATGTGATGTAGGCCGGCACGGTCCAGAACATTCCACTCATCATATGAAAAAACCAATCCGAGAAAAGTAATCAAATGGAATCCACCAAGAAACTCTCTTGAATGGATATCCCTCTACACACCACAAAGCAACAACAAAAAAACATTAGCACAACATACATATATAAAAATACAACATCAACACACATAAAATTTCACATTTACATCACCCTAGCCTTGACTCACGCTCTCTAGACATGAGTACCCACAAACAAGACTAGGGAACCTTGAACTAAGCCACTAATGACCGTGTCTCCAGGTGCCCCTATCCTAAAGGCTATTAGTGCCTTCACCCTCGGGTCCAAAACACCGAGAAATTCAAAAACACAAATTTCACAAAAATTCATTAAAAACAACTAATATCACCATATCTTCCAAAATAAATTATGCTTACCAACTCTATCATCATGTGTAACGTCATAGTCATATCCACCATCACGAATCAACTCTTTCATGATTCTCTAACTTATGGAATCCTTACACACTTAGAGCTCACTATCACACTCACAAAAGAAAAATGAGTTGCTTATTCACTTTTTACACTACTATTTATAGTAACTTTATAATTATTCACTTTATTATGGTCATTCACCACGTTCATTCTCTCAACTAATTCACATCGCATGGTTTCAATTATATCTCGAGCATGCTTACTCTAATTTTCATCTTATTTATAGAATTATATTCAAAATTCTACCTACTACCGTATTGTACATATGTCACACACATTCTATTCCTATTCACCATCATTTACACTCAATATAAACAACATTTTGCGATATATATCCCATATTCATCATTAGATAATTTCACATTTACTGGATCAAAATTCATTCTCATCATCAATCCCCCTTTCGCCAAAAGGTGGGAATAAAATTGGGTTCATCCTGTAATTCACCTTACTCCATTATTCAAAAAAATTTGCTAACACACCATTATACACCGTACAACATGTCACATCACTTTTATCGATTCCCCTAATGACCTAACCTAGGGGCAACAAGCGTAAAATATCTCCATGACTAATCAACCAATAAATAAATCACACACATTCAACTTGCGACAATACAAATTTCACCAACACATTCATCAAATTGACACAACACAATGTATGTATCCTCTCGATGACCTAACTTAGGAGTTATATCACCATGTTCCTAGATGACCTAACATGGGAAATTACTTTACATTTTGTGATTGCTTCTAGATGACCTAACATGGAAGCAATACATTTCAACAATACAAATTTCAATCATATCAACCAATCGACATGAACATAGCACATTTATCCTTCCAGATGACCTAACTTGGGAGTTACATCACCATTTTTTCCAGATGACCTAACATGGGAAGTTATTCTACATTTTGTGATTTATTCTAGATGACCTAATGTGGAAGCCACCACACACACATTACAGTAACACCCTTAGAGTGGGGGCAATAAGATGTCATTTCCTTTCCTATACTAATCCTATATGGGTTATCACATTTGATCAAAAATTGGATCCAAAATCAACAAAAATTGATCGTCTTTTTCTGCAGTGGCTAGATATTTTGAGGATGTGGTTAAAGTTGGAGAGACACTAGACTTCTCTCCCTACACCCTTCCTCTAGCGGTAGGACACCCAAATCCTTAGTTTTTCACATATACACATGCACAATTGGGTTAGGAATTGATCACTCCCTTCCCCATCACATCTCCATTAGCAAAAAAATCATCCAATCTCTAATCATTCACTATCGACATCATCTATTTCACTTAGTGCTTCTCATAATGGTAACATGTACCTTTTCATACCGTATGGATTAACACGTTGATCCATGGTTCACCATGCTATATGTTCTCACTCGGCATGTACTTCTACTACACTCTTTACATAACTATGTGACATGGGCTTCTCCAAAATTGTAAGGTATACATCTCTATCTACGTTATTTTATTGATCTTTTTCTCACCAACATAAAGTGGGGCCAAATGTAGACACAAAATCACTCACTCACTACTATTATTATATCGCGAGTATGTATTTTTATATACACATCTTGCATAATAAAATTACTCACTAATGGCCCATTCCATAGTCCATCCATTTTTCTTATTGGTCTTTACATTTGATTTTTTTCACACTTGTCACTCATACACACAATTCTAGTTAGGTCTTAGGGATCCCTATCTATCGCTTATCACTCATTTATCATCATTTGTCTTTGGTCACTAGCGCCTGGGATGGAAAGTAACACTAGGTGTTACTATCCATCATGGGAGCCCTTTTCTCTTTAAGTTTGATCCTATTTTTGAGATTTGGGGTCGGTACTTTTGATTTTCCATCTCATCTCCCGAGGTACTAGTCGGCATCTCGAGTCATTAGTGTTGTACTTCAAACAAGATATCCGTATATAAACACAACATACATACCATTATATGGGAAGACTATTATTATCAAGGGTTTCCTATCTACGTAGAGCAGGGGACTACATCTCGAGCCATTATTCTACATACACACCGCATTAGAAGGGGAGTTCTTTCTATTTCATCCGCACTTTTATATTTTTATCTAACTATTTCCCACTATCTTGATGTCATTAGTGTGAGGGTGACCCAGATCCCTATTGCACAAAAAATCACATAGAACTACATTGGGTCTAAGATATAGTGTAGTGCTCAATTATGATTCCACCATTATGGTGGTGAGGATAGTCGACCCTCATTTTGCATCTTTATTTTTTTAGGATTTTATGTTTATTTGATGGTTTTGTAGGTGCTTTCTTCATTGCATGTTTTCAAATACCGGGAGATCCAAGTGCCAAGCATACACATGATAAAAGGTGAACAAGTGAAAACCCTAGCGGCCATATCGAAATCAGGTTCTAACCTTTTTTTGTAGACCAGGCACCCAAAAACAAGACCAAGGAGCCCATGAATGCCCACATCCCTCTCTAGATTCCCCATCCAACTAGTTCTACCTCGTTGAATTTTTTTGGTTCATTGAGATGGTATATAACTCTTTTTCATCATACCTCTTAGCCCTAGGTCATTCAGCAAGGTAAGAAAGATCAAGGTTAGTACCTTATCCTTCTCATTTCCTTTTATTGATAAAATCAAATAAATTGTTTAACATTCATATTTTATTACATATCATTTATATCATAGTTGTACATTTAGATTCATATAAAATAATCTTATTTTATTGAATATGATTTTTTTAGGATGAAGACTCATATCTTATCACTAGTGTTTGATATTTGGCAAGTGTTATAATAAGGTTATATTGTTCTTACTACACCTCCAACTAGTAATGCAGATAAGAAAGCATGTAATGACAATTCAAAGGTGTTGAATGTTATCTTGTGTGGTTTAGGATAATCTAAATTGGTAAGTTTAATGCATTGAAATTCAAAAAAATAAGCATGGGATAAACTTCGTGTCCCTGTATGAAGGATACAAAAAGGTAAATATAGCTAAGCTTCATACTTTTAGAAACTATTTTCAAGGTCTTAAGATGAGTGATGATGAGTCTATTGCTTAGGTTGACAAAACTGTCAACACCATGAAATGTTTAAGAGAAGATGTGAAAGAAGAAGTTATAATCCAAAAGGTATTGAGATCCCTAACTCTTAGGATTGATTCCAAAGTATCTACTATTGAAGAGGCCAAGGATTTGACTCCTTTGAATATGGTTGAATTACATTGGAATTTTACTACCTATGAAATAAGATTTGTTGACTCCAAACCAGCTAAGAAAGAGATTGCTTTCAATTCTAAAATGAAGATGTAAGAATTTCAAGGAGGTTCATAATGCTGCTGAAATTGAATATGAATAACTTTTTTGCAATGATTTATAAGAGATTAAATGTTGGATCAGGTAAGTACAAAGGTAAAATTCCATTTAAGTGTTTCAATTGTGGTGAAGTAGGTCACTTTGTTGCTAAGTGTCCTCATAGGCATGAAAGGGAAGGTGATGAAGAACATAAGGATGATCATGACAAGAAGAATTATAAGTTTAGTAAAGGTAAGAATAACTTCAAGAGATTTGACTATACAAAGAAGAGAAAAGGAATATTTCACTCAAAGGAATAAGATTATTTATATAATGCTAGTAGTGGTGTTTCAGATTATGAGTTTCAATCTGATCAAGAAAATGATGGAAATGAGGTATTGTTCATGACTAAAGATTTCATGAGATCTACTAGTAGTAGTTCTTCATTATTATGTGATTTCATACCAGTGTTACAATAGATATTCAAAGGAATAATATTTTTGATGTAGATGATCTAGAATGTATTCAAAATGAGTTAAGGCATGCTGAAAAGAAGAACATGAAGTTGAGTTTTTAGGTCAAAATTATGAAAATAAGATTCATAATCTAGAAGAAAAGTATAAGTCTGAATCAAGCAAGCTAAATGAGTCAATCAGATTGTTAGAAGAAAAGGTAAAGTACCTTATCTAAATTTTGTAAGACAAAGAAAGTATGTGCTCAAAATTTGAATAAGATATATATTTTTAAAGGGCATAGCTATTAGAGGCTAATAATAATGCAAAATCCTTTCAGAAATTTGAGAGAAGCACCAAGGATCTAGATGATCTTCTTGGAAAATAGATAACAATAGGTGGCAAAGTTGCATTGGGGTTTAGTAATGACCTCAAGGGAAAAGAAAAGATGCAATAAGATAGTGTTCCAAGAAATAAGGATGAAGAATCAAGTCTCAAGGAAGGAAGGAAGGATATTATCATCAAAGAAAATTTTAAGACAAAGTAAATTAGTAGCCTAATGCCTTAAGGTATGAAATATATTTCAATGGTTATTATTTTACTTGTAATGGATTTTGTCATAGGGAAAAGGAGTGTAGGAGGTCTACTAGAGATGATCATCCATGGAGAGATAGTAGGAGTGAGCAAGCTAAGAGTGTGGTATGCTACAATTGCAATGAGAGAGGTCATGTTGCTAGATATTGTTTGTATGATCCACCTAGTCAAGTTGAAGGCTACAAAGGAAAGAGTTTAGTTGTGAGTTTCAATTGTAATGGAGTTGGTAATTTTTCTAGAAAAATATTACCTTGTCTACTCAAGGAAATATAAAATATTTAAATGTTCTAAGGTGTAAGAAATAAGACTCAGAGGTATAAGATGCATGTTAATAGAGAAAGAAAGATATATGAGCCTAGAAAGATCAGCAATGGTCCACAAAGACATGATGTGAATGATAGAAAGAGTGATTCTCAAGGTACCTATCATAAGTAACGAGATAGAGGTAATTTTCAAATGTCCAATAAGGCTTGGGACATATTCAAGTATTTCTTCTAGAACCATCATGGTGTCATATGCCTTTACTAGGCTTATTAGAGGTTTATTGGGTCATATGAAGCATTGGAGTAAGGGGGAGATGTCTAAGTTGATGTGCGTCTCCTCCAAGGTGTCAAGGTATATTGTCTAAAACTTCTAAGAATGTTTTGAGGTCCCTCTTGGCTTAAAATTGTAAAATTGGTATTGTATCTATCAAAAGTCTGAGTTTGTATAGTTATGTTCTCAAGTTTGTGTGTGTGTATCTTAACACTATGCCGTGATGTTTGTTTATTTATTTTTGATTAGTGGTAAAAAGAGGGTTAAGGGGGCCCTACCCCATACATCAAGAAAGCTCCATGAGAGTAGATAAAGACAATTAAAATAACATCAAAAAACCATAGTATAAAATTTCATAGTAATAAGAGCACTTAGGAGCCCATATAGTGATACTAACAGAACAAAAAACCATAGTGAAACTAACAACATCGAAGGAACTAACAGCCATAGATAGAGATAGTGAAAAAATAGATCACCCTACACCAAAGTCATTTGTAGGATTTTTCAAGCCCTCTAAAGCACCTTAGCCCATTCTTTTGCAAGAGCATCAATATTAATGTACCAAAGATCCCATGTCTAAACCATCCAGGTCACCTTTATTTCCTTCCTTGACTATCCACAACACAATAAGAATTGGCAAGCTGCCCCAAAGTTTGAAGGTGTAAAGCAGGTCAACTTAATAGTCACGATGCTCCATTCCATATAGCTATGGAGGATAGATTTTACCTGATCCATATCCTTGGTTATGGCCCCAAAGTTGGCCTTTAGGATCTCAATCTTGCCACCCTACCCATTGCTAACAGCTTCCTACACCTACTCCTTCATCTTGTGCCAATCATTAAAAAGAAACTAGACTGAGCTCTTAGTGAGCCACATGTCCCCCTTGAGCTCATCGATATCAGCCACCATCTTGGCCAAGTGATTGTCCCCTTTGATCAGCCGACATGACCCATAGCCTCATAGTGTTGTTCTAATTGAGCATTTATAGGAGTCAGGGAACCCTATTTGCTAGACTCACCCTTAGTGTTTGGCTCAGTGCTTAAGGTATGCTTAGATTTAAGATCCTTTAGGTTTTGGGCCATGACCACCTCCACCTCATCCTCTTTCGTGTCTTCATCTAGAGAATCTTCATCATTGCTCAAATCCTCCTCCGAATCAAACCCCGAACCGTCCGCATAAGCTTCTAAATCTAGCTTGAGGGCACCAGTTTTGTCAATGTCTAGGGCCGCCTTTTGACAAGGGAAAGGATAAATCCATGGTGGAGAGGGATAGAGATCCTACGCATTTAATACACTGTGAAACAGAGGCACACAAAGAACGATACAAGAAATAGGGAAAACTAAAATCCTACCCCGTCTAAAATGGTTTAGCATTGGGAGGTGGTAAGCGTAAATACATTTGTGGCAGCCTTCTAGGGTTAAGAATTGAATTAAGGTGAGATCCACCTCATCATATGGATTAGGTAAAGACATTCTAAGGTAGCCAAAAAAATGGGAGGTGAGATTCTCATTACCTTTAAGAAACAGATTCAGTTCTTCAGAGGCTTCCTTCTTCGGTTTGTAGACCTCCCTCCCCACCACTGGAATGCCCATAACTTTAGCCACCAAATCCACAGTGATCTCCAGACTGATCCCCTTCATCTCAACAACAACACCTTTTTTGGTCACTTTCCATGTGCTAGCAAAGTCTTTGTTGAGATTCTCATAGTGCCCTTCAAAGATTTATCAAACAGGGACATAGCTTTGGGAGTGACCCCAGTGAGGTCAACAGGTTCAGTCTTGATGAGATCCCCACCCATTCCACTAAACAACAAAGGCCTCTTCACAAAATAACTCAGAAACCAGAGAGCCAAGAGCTTACTCGCACACCACAAAATGATTCTACAGTAGCAGTTGCCAGATAGAGTTCTCCAAAAATACGTGCAAATCACAAACCCGATCTTCTCATAATTAAGAAATAAATGTAAATTCATCATACAACAAAGGATCATGACATGATAGACACCCCATGAAGAGACCTTATACGTGAGCATTAGTGTCTTTTAATAAGTGTGCCCGCACCTTGGGATCGAGAATTTCCACCTTCCTCAAAAGTGTCAAATCATGCCCATTAACCCCCATATTAGCAAAGAAATCTGCCATGAAATTTTCTTCCCTATACACATGTTTGAAGGAGATAAAATTAAAAGAATGGGCCATTTGCTTAATACTCTTAATAGAGTTAAAATTGGCAATAGAGATGGGACCTTTCTTATTTATGTTGTTAATTATGTTCAGGGAGTCACCTTCCACTTCCAGATTAACAAAGTTGTGTTGAAGAGCTATAGATAGACCCCAAAAGACCCCAGTAGCTTCAGCAACATTATTAGTTTGAGTTCCCAAATTGTAGAAGTATCCAAGAATAAAACTTCCTTCAGAATCACGAAAGACCCCACCACAGCTGCAACTCAACCAGATTTCCTTGGAAGTGCCATCAAAGTTTAATTTTAAATATTCCTTGCTAGGTTTGACCCATCCATTTAGTCTAGGGTTCAAACTAGGGGGTCTAGGGTTCAAACTAGGGGGCCTAAGGGTAGAAGGTCCCAGACCCCACTTCAAGGAGAAACAAGATTCATGCTGAGAGAAAGACTTCTTTTGGGAGTTCAAGATAGAGAAGTTAGCAAGGATGGATCTCACACAATGGGCTCCAATTTTGACATGGGACTCTTTTTTTTTCCTTTAAATATTCTTCTATTTCTTTCCTTCCATATTTCCCAAGCCAAATGTATTATAGAGAAAATCCATAAGAACTTCAGACCTTGGCTCTTAAAAGGACTAGTCCATTGGATCCACAACAATTTTATGGAGTCCGGGAAGACCCAGTTGACATCAAAGATGTTAAGGATGGTTTCCCTAACCGAAACAAGAAAGGGATAGTTAAGGAACAGGTGTGAGGTGTCTTCACAATCAAATTCACACAAAACACATCTATTAACCATGTGGAAATTTCTCTTGTTCAAATTTCCAACAGTTAGAATCTTATCATGGATAACCAACCACCAAAACATATTAATCTTGGGGATTAATTCTTTGATCCATATGCTTCCCCAATTAAAATTATCACCTATCTCCTCCTCATGAAAGAAAGAGTGGTAGGCACTTTTGACCAAGAAAATACCATTTTCTTCCTTAGACCAATATAAGCTATCTTCAACAGGATTCTCTCTATTAATAATAACTCCTCTTAATTTGTTGTTAATAGAAGAGATCTCTAAGTTGTTAAAATGATCCAAAGATATGGTTCATAAGAATGATTATACAAAATATAAATGTGTTCATGTCCATCTCATAATTCTTGAATTTTATAGATGGTGTCCAAATATATATATCAAGATGCTAGTTTGAGTAAAATTATCGTCTTTGACATGTAAACATTGTCTTGTCTATGTGGGTGAAGTCTAGAAGGTTGTGTCATGGAAGATGTTACAAAATCAAAGTTGAGTTATTGTGATTCATGAAATGTATCTTTGGGTATAATTTTTATGAGTCATTTCATGGAGTATTGTCAAGTGATAAATGAGTCTTGGTTTGTATATGAGTTAAAGGATTTGTTCCACTGTCAAAGTTAAATTAGGTGTCATTGTGTCATGTTTCAAATAGATAAAATGAAGTTCAAGCTTCATAAAGGAAATATGAAAAGGGACAAGTCATCAAATATGATGACTTAATTAGACCATCATCTAAATAAGGTTTGTGGTATTGTTCTTGAAGGTTAATGAGTGTAAACAAAGGAGGATTCAAGTAAGTAAGTAGGTTCGGGTTCATTTTTTTCTTTAAAGTGTGAAAGTTATAGGACTATGATGAGACATCAAGTTAGGGGAATCATGTTTAAATATCTAACAGGTACTTTGACTACTAAAAAGGTCAATGAGCTAGTGTGATAGTGAAGAGATTCTTGACTAGGTTTATTAGTCCCATTTGGGATAATATGATGTATCAAAGACTTCAATAGGTCTAAAATGGTGCTACAATTATTAAGTGTTTTCCATGTCCATATATGATGTGTTGAGAGGATCTTATATTTTTCTAGGTGTTTTAGAAAGTATGATCTTCTCAGAGAAATCCAAAGGTGTGGCTAGTTGGTTCGGTCTTAGAAGAAGCTGCTTGATGACTGTGTACTAAAGGTTCAATGTGCATAGTGATATTTCATGTCTATTTATAGGTGTTAGAGTCAAAATTTCACAGGTATTTCTGATTTTAAGTCCTCTATGTTAAAATATGGGGGTATACTCATCTCAAGAATGCAATAATTAATTCTAAAGACTATCAAATGAGAAAGGTAAGTTCAAGGTTTCATGGGATTCTATAGTTTTGTTTGAATAATAAATATGGAGATACATGATTGCAAGTGGTGTTTAAGGTAGGGGGAGTCATTCTACTCTCTCACACAAGTTTTTGAGATTGTCTAGATGGTTTGAGAATCTAGAGAGGAAAAATGAAGACCAATTACAAGTTTTATGACTTGATAAAAATTCATATGCTCAAGAAGGGTTCATTAGCTCAAAATGAGGATGAAAACACTAAAGAAAAGCTTCATGACATTGTCAAGATGGATGAGTCATTTTCATGACAAGGGAGAAACGTAAGTAACCAAGTCTTATGTTTTTCTACTTGAAAAGTACATCACATGTACAAAATGTGAGAAGCTAGGTCTTGGTATGAGTGAGCTTCTAGATGTCTTCAAATATTGCTTCATTTGCATTGAAGGATCAATACATGGATTTTAGTCCTCAAGGTGATTTGAAGACAATATTTGGTAGAGATAAGTCAAATTTGATCCTTGACAAGTTGAGATAGCTCTAGAATGAAGGTAAGCTTGGTAATTTTTTGTCCTCTATAATTATTATTGGCATGATTGTGAATGTTATTCATCAATTTTAATACTTCTACAATACTCTCCAAGATGAAGAAGGTCAAAACAAGGCATGAGGTGATGTAAATATGTTTTTGAGCCAAAACAATGAGGTTGTGTGATGCTTGAACTCAAGAGAGAGGTAAGAAATATATCTCTAGCAATTTATCATCATTTATTAACATGTTTAGGAGTTGTGTATGCTTTTCCTAGAAGCAATAGAGTCTTACAAGCCTTGAAAGACGTTAAAATAAGGTTTTTATGTCAAATGACTAAGTTTTTGAGCAAGAGTGATGTATTTGGTTGATTTATCTAGCCAAATGATGATCCTATAAAACCGAGAATTGTGAAGAATATGTAGGTACAAGTATGCTTTGTCATTAATGTAAAAAGGGGAAGAATTTTAGGAGGATTTCCATCAATGACAAAGGGGATATTGTTGACATGTTGTGTTCTAGGTGTTTTCATTGATTTAAAATCCCATTAATGACAAAGAGGATTATTTTAAAGGGTCGTAGGAGGCTCGGTAGGTGGATGATATAGTGTTTTAGATATGTTCATGGTTGTATGAGTTGATTCAGTGAGATTCACTTGTTTTAGCAAGCCTTGTCAGGTGACCTAGCTATCCTAGGTGATGGTGCATGGTGGTATAAGTTTTTGGCGGCTTGAGGAGAATGAAATCAGCATTGAAATCATGTTTGGGGAGTTTTAGGAACTCACATGAGTTTCAAGGTGTAGGTATAGGTTGAAGACTAATATTCATGTGATCATCTAGACCAAGTCTAGGTTCTTGGAGGCATGAGGTATAGTTTTGTAGCCAAGTGATCTCATGGAAGCATGTAGGGATATCATATATGTTATTCCAAGTATGTTAGGACATTTTGTAGATGTTTCATGTTGAGTTATGATGTTAATTAAGTTGATCCTATCTTAAAGCATGTAAGACCCCAAGGGATAGTCACGCAAATGAGATGGGATGAGAAGGTGGAGAAATATTTGAGCTATGATAAATATTTGAGATGATTAAAATAGTTTTCCTAGAGGTTTTATAAAAATTGGATTCATTTTGAATTGTATTTTTCAAGATAATTTGTTTTTGGTAAAATAGGGACAAGAAGAAGGTCATTTCCAACTTGAATTGCACTTTATTTTGCTCACCTTGAATTATGTGATTTTCATGATAAATTTTGGATTTTAGGGATGTTTATAAATTGAGTCTATAATTTTTCACAAAAAAATTAGTTCATTTAATCGTCACATTTTTATGAATGAATGTTAAGAAGGTAAATAACTTTTTGTGTGCTTGAAACACTAGATCAAAAGTGGTAGGATAGATATTTCTCATAAGTGTATATAAGCTATTTATATTAATATTGTTATGATTTTATGATGTAGAGGACTCCTCCAGGTTTCTAGAAAGGTATGGTAGAGTATGTGGTGATGAGTGGACCCCACTCATATAATCATGTTTCGAACAAGTTCGAGTTTGGGACAAGGTTTTGCCGAGTTACAAAATAAATGGAAATTTGTTTTTATCATGGGATTTTTCTTGATTTATATGGTATTTTTAGGTCATGGGGATGCTTCTAAATTGAAAATTGTACCCTATTTATGAAGACTAGTCAAAAGGTAGTTTTGGGGCGATTCTGGGTAGTTTGCATAAATTGTCTTGTCTTAAGGAATTCCACTTAGATTTTGAAGGAGTTACGATAATTTATGGAAATAGGATTCATAAATAATTCTAATGTTATATGTTTTACCTCATGATGATGAGATATAATGGGTCATCTTGACCAATTTGTGAGGAAGAAGATTATTGGTTTTCGAGGACAGGATTACTCAGGTTGAAATAATGAAGCGAATGAGGCATGAGATGGATTTGATTATTATTTATATCAGTTTTAAAGTGAATAGGGATGAATTTTGTTCCTATTTAATTCATTTATAGGTCTTGGAAGTGGAAAAAGGGGTGAAAATAGTTGAGTTTGCAAACTTGGTTTCTCGATAGCTTAGTTTATTAAAGAGGAAAGTAGTTGTGGTTTGAAAACATGGATGTTTTTTGAGCTCTAACATGAATGGATGTGATTTAAATATATTTATTATTCCATATATTTGTTACATTTCATATTTTAGTTGTTTTGGTGTGGTATTGATGCCCAAAGGTGAAGATAAGGTGTTGGAAACAACTATTTAGTGAAGGATGTGAGGCTTTTGAGTTTTGTTATGAATTATTGTATTGATAAAATATAATTAAAAAATATGGATAATGATTTAATGAGATATTACAAATTTTGTATGAATTTTAGATCTTGAATAATCATGGTTTTGGTGTTAGTGGATTTTACTCATCCTAGTGATGGGGTTTTGAGCTTGTTTTGTGCAAGTTGAGTGGTTTTGGGCATGGCTGACCTATATGGGTCATATATAAATTTTTTAATGATTAAATTCATATTTTTAAAGTTTCCTTTTTCAAACCAAAGGAGGAAAACAACTTGGTGTGTGTTTGAATCAAGAGAAGGATATAAAAGTGATGTTTTGGGTGCAAATTTGAACTAGTGTGATAGAGTAAAAAAGTGTGACATATGTGAATGTGTGTTATTGATACCAAGGAATTTTTGAGAGATTAGAGAGTGTATTAAACTTTGAATAATTTTTAGAAGAGTGTATGCAAGAGGTTGAAGCAAAGACAAGTTGAGAAAGTGAAGGAAATAACGAATTGGAGAAGCTACGGTTTACAGGTGTATGAGCTAAATATGTGATCTCAATTAGTTATAGAAGAAAAAAATACATCAGATATATTATTCAAAGGTGTTTGAGTGGGTTCTTGGTCATCTTAAGGGGTTTTATCCTTCTTGTGGAGTCAATGCTTCACTAAACTAGGGGTTGGTGTTCCTTGTAGGGTTGGTGCTCTACTAAACTAGGGGATGGTGATCCTTGTGAA
This sequence comes from Taxus wallichiana var. yunnanensis, assembly GCA_018340775.1. Classification (NCBI taxonomy): domain Eukaryota; kingdom Viridiplantae; phylum Streptophyta; class Pinopsida; order Cupressales; family Taxaceae; genus Taxus; species Taxus wallichiana. Next base: position 403,080,338 of record CM031242.1, read on the forward strand.
ATTGGTGCTTCACTAAACACATTTGATTTGAGTAATATAATCAAAAAAATTTGTGGTGTTTCTTCATCTTTAAGGTTTCCCACTTGTATCTTATGATTTGGTGTTATCTCTCCTTTTCATGCTTGAATGAATGTTATATGATTATTTGCACAAATTAATTGATGGTTAATTAGTTTATGGTTTAAGTAAGAAATATGAAATTTAATTATGTTATTAAGGACTGAATCAACCCCCCTTCTCAATCCATTGTTCTTCCAACACCTTTATCTTTAAATTGAATATGATGCATAAAGACGTTATGGACATGGGTATATATGAGATTCCTTAGATGTGTTATCTCATCCTTAAATGATTTGATCATAGTACTCATGGCTCTAATGTTTATTTAAAAATCATTTTGTAGATCTTGAATGGATTATAAAATAATCTTATAAAATATTTCATTTCCATAATTATTTATAGATGGAGGGTCCTTACGAGATAGCCTAAAAGGGGACATTGATTGATTCAAAAATGATATAGCTATATATAATTGAAAATAATATTTTTAGGCATAATAGAGATTAGAATTTAACACATGAATGCACACATAAAGTTGATCCCATGGTAACAAGAGAGTTAAGACAAAAATTAATTGTTTAGAGAAAGTGGTAGTCGTCAAATTACTAAAATGGTTATTTATAAAAATATACTATCAATTATCCAATAGAGGTTTGTGAGGGTATGAATATTATGAAAAAATACCACTAAGGGATGTGAAATTAATTTAATGTTTTTACAATTATTCCAATGTTACTAAAAATAGAAAAATTTACATTCCAAAAAATCAACTAAAAATTTGGGAAAACAAAAAGAGGTTTTTCTTTAGTTTATCAAAACAAAAAACCATCCAAGGGATTGTAAAATAGATTCATTAGTTTTAAAATATGGTGGTACTAAAGGTGTAGTTCGAACTAGGAAAACCTATAAGGAGGAACCAAGAGGAGAAACTAACATGTAACTAGAAGAGAAATGATGAAAATTATATTTAAGGAATGAAATAGATGAAAATCATAAGTAGATATTTAATACTAACCCTATAATATTGAAGAAATATGATACCATAGGGTGAGATAAGTTTGTGCAAGAGGAAATAGTTGGGTTTACAGATGATTACACAATTAAAAACAATATAATAAGATTTATGATGTTAGATATATTACAGTTCAATATTATGATTAGTTAATAAATATTTATATCCCCATAAGAAAAAATATGTTAGAACATTGGGGTATGTGCATGGAAATGGGGGACCAAAAGGGGGTCAAAAGTGACCATTTTTTCCTAAAATTAGAAAAAGTTGAACTTCAACTAGTAATTTGGCATGCCTATGCTCAAAACTTGACAATTTGATAAGAACAAGAATCATAGTGCTCATAATCTAGTTTCTCAACCACTATTTATTTAAAGGTGCATATTAACAAGGTAAAATTTGGTGCGCAAACAAAATGTTCTTTTTTTTTTTGTCGTGTGTGTGTGCGGCTCTCCATTATTTGACTTCCATAAAAATATAACTTAATGTTGTGTGTGTGGCCCCCATTATTTTACTTCCATAAAAAAATTTACAAATCCCTCTAGTAGAAAGTTATCTAAGATCATGTAGTAAATCGCTACTTTTTTTGTATTTATTCAATGACTATATTATTTTTTACAAATTTTCAAGGTGAACACATCTCGACAATGAAATTATTTTTCAGAATGTGTGTCAAATGGATTGTAGATTGTGTTGATTTAATATTAATTTTAAATTTAGATGATAGGATCAAAAATATGTAAAAATATTGTACTGCTTTTTTAGCAAAAATGAAGACACTACTAAAATAAAATAAGGATCAAAACCATAAACTATTATGATTTTATAAAAACACATTGACACAAACCTAAGATAGAGCTTAACGTCATAGACATTTTAGTAATATTGTATTATAACACATAAGAAATTTGTCGATACACTCAAGATTCTTATGTTTAATTGCAAAACACGGATTTAGTGACGCAATAAAGTGTCCCACACTCAGGTTTATATATCCTAACCAAATCCAATGTGAAAGGCTATCAATTTCCACCCCAAATTATACATAACATGATTTCATTATAATTCACTCACATTATAACATGAGTGCATTATTATGCACTGCATTATAGACTCTTTCAAAAGGGCATAAAAAGACCTAAAATGAATCACTCATGATTTTTTTCCCACAATGCATGTGAATTGCACTATTTTATGCTCATTCTTGCAATTATTTATTCTATTCTTATTATATCTTTTGTCTTATTTTCAATCATTGTTTTGAGAATTTCTTATCATTGTTTGATATTTGAGTGTTTTTTTCATTTTATCTTATAGTCCTAAGATTCCTTTTGTGTCAATTCTCTTATGTTGAATTATATTTGAGAATTATGTGGTGAAGATCATGGAGGAAAACACTTGAGGATCTAGAGAAACAAAGGGGAAAAATACAAAAAGGGTTTGAAATAAAGAAATTGAAAACATATTTACTAGATAAATTAGATGATGAAAAATATTGTTTATTATCCACTGAGACTAGAAGTAATAAGAAGAAAATAAAAAAGGAAACACATGCAAAATATATGTGAAAGAAAGAAATCAATGTATTAAAATGAAGGTATATCATCTCTTCCAAATGAAATTCTTAGTGAAAGATATCCTCAAACACGAATTGAATCCATAAATAATGAATGATGATGAAATTCAAAATTTAAACTTAAATGTTGCACCAAATGACCAACCTATTAAAAAACACAAAAATTATCATATTGTGAAGATGAACAACATATAAGAAATGGAAAACATTTACCTCGTGTTCAACAAACTTTACCATTGAGATCTCCAATTAAATTTTTGCATAAAACACATATGCTTTTACTTGAAATTGATGAAAAAATTTAAACCCATTAAGCGATAAGATTGTTGAATACACTTGTATAAGAAAAGCTAATATGGTATGGAAATAATTTTCTCATGACATAAATGAAATAGGATGATGTCAATTATTTTTTTAAATGATGAAAAAATTAATTTTAGACCCACTATGAAGACCCTTGGTCTAAGAACATCTAAGACCAACAGTGAAAAATCGATTATAAAAAATCTAATGAATGCATACCAAGCAATAGGTCCAACCTCATGTACCAAAGATAGTAATACTACCTGACATGTTATTACATCAACTATAGTAAGTAAAAAAAAAAATCTGGTTTAATTAGGAAAACAAGTAGTGTAGCAAAAATAAATGGAAAAATAATATTGAAAGCTATCGAAGACGTGAAATACTTGAGGATTCCAATAATAATTACTTATGGGAACTCTTTGGTAAACTCTTATAGAATGAAAAATACATAGTTAAATATTTAAAATCCAAAATTGAATAATTTTGGAAAAATAATACAATGGTTTCACCTTTAATGAAAAAAATTAAAAAGAAGAATTATTTTTCAAAGCCATGAATCACATCCTAAACAATTCTTTATATAACACAAATGAAAATTTTAAATTTTTTAAAGAGACTTATCCTAAAACATATATTAGTCGAGGTATTGTTTTGTGAGATATTAAGAAGATGGAGACTAGTAGTATGATGCCCCATATTCGATGGTAGCATTAGATGATGTGGAGAAAATGAAACTAAAAACCTAGAAGAAAAATAAAATGAAGAAGACCAAGATGATGTGGTCCAATCTATAGATAGAGACGAGGAAAAGATAATACTCATCGGTTGGAAGATGAGGATTATTATAAAAAAATGAATAGCCCAGGAGAAACACTTTCAACTATAAAACAATATTGAGAAGGAAGATAATAAGGAGCAATCTGATATATGATTAAAAGAACCAATTTATATGCATTATCCTCTCATTTCCTTTTAAAATAAAGACAAATGGATGAAAGTTTTGAACTTTTGGGAAGGTCCCTACTTCAAAAATCATATAAAAATATCGTGTTTGAATGGGGATTTCTTTAGAGAAACTCCAAAGGAGGAGATGTGGACATAGGTGGTTAGGAAAAAGAATCTAGAATTTGGGAGGAGATCACCCCCCAAAGGTGGAAGTGATTTCAAAAAAAATTAGGGGAATATATTTTGTGTTCTTTGTTGTCTAACTCGCCACATTTTCGCATCTCTTCTAATTCAGTCTTGCTACTGATGTAACTCTTATTTTTATGTTGTATTTTTCATCATTTGCTCTATTTTTTTCATTTGTATTCTCTATTGCTCTTACTACAAAACCAAGATGATGATACCCCTTAATTTGGTTTTTCTAGGGTAGGGTCCCTATCAAAAAAACTTTATCCTTATCTAAAAAATGAACAAAAATTGTGATATTTGTGGTCATCTCCAGTGTTTGAAAAATTATATACACTTGAAATTGGAAATGAACTAGTTGGTTTTTGGAAATACAATTCAATGAAATACACTTCAAAATATGGTAAAGAGGCCAAGAGGTGTGAATTAGTGAGTAAAGAAATAAGTGAATCTGATTTTATGACTATATTTAGAGTGAAGATAGTGTATGCCTATGAAAGGCATACACTTAAAACTCCATGATTAGATGATAATTTTAAGTTATACATGGAAACATTTAGTCTTGGTGTCATTATGTCAGTTGTTGATTTTTCAGAGAACTATATGTTACAAACACAAAATTAATTCCAATCATAGTACTAAAACTCAATTCAAGTTTCCATATTTTTGCACATATCATTCACTCATGAATGGTTATGGAAAACACAGAGAAAGAAATAAGGATATTGAGGGGTATCATTTCCATATTATGGTATAAAATAATAGAAACATCATGTTTGGTCAACCCATCATATGGTCAAATAATTTTACATCACAATTCAAGAATTCACAAATGTTATACTACTTGTGAAATATGCATAGGAAGTGTGGTGTTCAATATATTTGTAATTTCACTGAGTTTGGGCATGGAAAAGAGGAGCATTATGATACATGATCATGTGTTAAAAGATTCATATCAATAGAAGATTTGAAGTATAAATATGATGGAAAGTTGACTAATGGAGCGTTCATTATGGAATGGTGTAACTCAAAAATGGGTCAAAGAAATGAAAATAATTCTACAATCCATATAATTTTTGTTGGTAGAAGATTCTAACTTTGTAAACTACAAATATTGTCTTACAATAATAGGATCTAGTGAGTTGCATTTTTAAGAAGTTCAAATGCAGGTTCATGGAATTTTGATACAAGGTATTTTTTCCCATTCACCATTCACATATGGATCGAGCTGGAAGGCTTTTGTTCTTCATGTATCCTTTTTTGGGGATGAGTGTGAGTTAAAAGAGTGGGTAAATTAATGGTGATGTATAAATTTACATCCCCTTGAGATGTATCAACCTTGATAATCTCTAAAACTCATGATGAGAGAACAATCAATTGACTTTGATGATATACTAGATCTAGTGCAAAAAAGTATTATAGATGCAATTTTTACTTAAAATTAATACTTCATCTCATTATGTAACTTATTAATAAATCATTTATTAAAATTGATTTTTTTGTACAATGTGATGGAGTTCATGTTATGAAGTAGTTTCAAAAGAAAATAATAAAGAAGGAAGAAATTATTATTTTCCTCATTGTGTTGAGGTAAAAAATAAATTGATATCGTTGGTCATAGATGGAGAAGGCCTATAGTATCTTATAGAGTTTTTGGTTATTAGTTCCGCCGATGGGACATGGATTAGAAGATACCCGATGAAATATTCCATTGTGTGGTTTTTTTAGGACTTCAACTAGAAACTCATAGAAAGATTATTCATTATTCTCACCTTGTTGTTACATCTAATGTTCAATTGATCAAATATGGCTAACAAGTAGACTATGCAATAATAACTTGTGAAATTTTCTTGAGCCTTATCATGAAGAAATAATTGACACCTTAAAAATATATCATGTTGAAATGGTTCATTGGATTAAATTAGTACAATGGCATGAAAGTTTTATAGTTAGTAAGTATATTGTTGAATTATTAAATTTTGTGTGTTCGGGTAATTTTTTCATTAATTGTAATTATTTATATCACAACTAATATTAGCAATGTAGGTTAATGGTGTCAAACAATATTCCATCTTCAGTTGGTTGGTGGCATTAGTAAAGAGTTTATATTCTTGAAATAAGGAGAAGCTTTAACATCTTCTACAAAATTATCCTTTGATTTGTTTATTTTAGGACCTTTGGTTTTAATCTCACCCTGTCTCTTTGGCTCTCTCTTATTTCCTCTCTTGGTCTCTCTTCCCTCCTCTCTCTCACACTCTCTCTTCCATCATCTTTCTCACTCTCTAATCTATTCTTTATCTCTTTCACTCACTTTCTCTCCCCTCTCTATTTTTCTATCTCTCCCCTCATCTCTCATTCAATCTTCCCCCTCCTCTCTCTATCTTTGTTATATTTTGTAGGGTTTTTTCAGTAAGGAGAATGCATAACACCTCTTTTAACAAACCACTTGCATATAGCATTGTGAGAATGATATTGATATTCCAGAAATGGATAGAATTATCATTGACATTATATAATTATAATTTATGGAATTGAATCGTTATAATAGTTTCTAAATTGTATGTTAGTTGTATATATTTTAATAACCATGTTCAAATCACATAAAATTATTAATACTAGCAATACATGTCATTTGTACATACATGTGGAACCATATTTGTCTACTTAGATACCTAAACAGAGTGTTTGATCCACTATACAAGTTTAACGACAATTTTGTCTCGTATATTATATTAATTTCTACACTTAAATTCGAAATGAACTAGTTGGTTTTTGAAAGACATTCAATGGCATATAAATTTTGAAAAAAGGAATTTCTAAACAAAGGAATATAAAATTATAATTATATACATTAGAAAAATACAAATGTACGCCTACATGCCATGAAAAATAAAAAAAAATTGTCTATACAACAAAACTATGGGTATCATCGAACAATCTAGTTCTCTTGGCCTACCAAGAAGATGAACCAATCTCATAAGTGGAACATCCCTTCCTATGATCAGACATCCTACAATTAAGGGATGATTTTAGGTCCGCCTATTAATATAAATAAAAATATACGCATTATCATACAACTAATGACATATAAAATGGCATTATTTATAAATAAATACTTACCACAATCTCCTAAAATAGTTTGAACGATTGTATGCCTCTCAACATTGACCTTGGGGAAGCAACTTAAGGAGCATCAACCTAATTTGTAGGTGCATGAACTAGAATTATCACACCCTCTTGTGCCAACCATAAGTAATAAAAATAGAATACATAAAAATGACGTTTAGTTACACTAAGTGATGTTATTTAATACAAGAAATTCATTATGAAATTTACATTACTAGCTCATACATGTGTAAGAGGCACAACATACAATATTACCATAGAAAATCCAATATTTCTTAGTTGTATAATATGGGAGGAGACTCTAACGGTGTCATGAAATAAAAACAAGAAAAAGGCTACCTAACCAAAATAAAGAAATTTACACACGTAGACATGTTACACGACAATACCTATATACATTAAATATAGTTCCTTATCTTCACAAATACTAAAACAAATAAAACTAAAACTCACATCAGTGAATTTCTTGACATACACCCTCATACCAACATCCCTGGATGTGGAAGATTCAAAATACTCCTTCAACATCAAATTGTGATTTTTAGACAACATTTCTATGTGAAAAAAATCAACAGTAAAATATTTACTAATTTATTACAAATTAATACTTGAAGGGGTTTTCATGCCCATAAACAAATGTGATATAGAGGATGTGTTATTTGACTCGATATTTTATAAAAATACATAAGTACTCATTATATTTCATTCACAATTAGTTAATATTGTTACTTAGAATATTCAGTACAAAAAATATATATACTAAATTGTGTTTAACTTCAATGTGTAAAATTAATTTCTAGTCAATACCAACGGTCAACTCAATGTGTAAAAAATAGAATGTCTGCGATGATTATAGTATCCAACACATAACCATGGCGTGTTTCCTTTCATCGATCACCTTTCTCAACATATGGAGAATCATGACTAGGTCATGGATAATCCTAACTAGGGTGTGGAGCATTCTGATTAAGTTGTGTAGTATCCTCATCAACTAAATAGGTGCATATACTCCCAAAAGTATGATAAACTATGTTATATGATGTTTGATGCCTTGAAGAACAAGCCTCATCATCTTGAAGGAGACAAGAGCCATGCTAAACTAGATAATGTGTCAAAGAAATAATATATTAGAGTGTCTCAACCTCCATTGTCTCCTTTACAATTGAAGGGTCTCGAAACATGATGAATAGATTGGAGAGCAAGAGGTATAAGAGGTCGGTTGTATAAATGGTTTTCCCCTACTCTATCCTATGTAAAGCCTTTTCCTCTTCCATGAAACTATTTAATATCAAAATATTTTGGTATTTCATTGACGATGAACTCACAATATACATTCCTTAAGAAATAATGTGGTACCTCAACATTGTTGCAAGGAAGTTAGTAATAAACCATCTACAATTTATCCAATTTTTTTATCTCCTCGTGGTTACCCCAATAGATTAAGATTCTTTTACAATTCAATAGTAAGGGTGCGTTGATTTTGGGGTCAGCGAACAAAACAAACTTTTATTTGGTGAATGTTTTCTTCACCGCATTGTATGACAAATTTTTTAGATAAAAATGGTGACAAATGGTTTTGTAATCCTCCCACATGTTAATGTGACCCATCACATTATCAATATTATATGTTAATGACTCCAATGAAAATGCAATAGTTTGGCAATGGGTACTCATGGAATTGAGGTTTCTTAGGATTTCTATTAAACCTTCAATTTGAACTTCGTTATTCTAAGTCTCCCTAAAAGGTTTTCTTGGGTGTTAGGAATTAAAGAAGGTGTTAGAGATATGTTTTTTTCACCTTGGTCTCTCGGTGAAGGAAGTTGTTTAGGTGATGATATTGGACCCACCGAAAATTAAAATAAATAAATGAATCCAAATGAATGCAAGAAAATAATTTTAATCACTAATAATAACCTAAATTCAATCAAAACATATGTGATGGAGTATCTTTCATTTTCAAATCATTTTTAATGTAAGGAATCAACTCCATGGAACTCCCTCACACTACTTCCTACTCAAGTTATTTTTGAATCCCTTATTTAGTAAAAGGAGATGAAATGGCTTAGTTTTGGCCATGGATTTTTATTTTGTTTTTTATATTAATAATGTGCTCACATTATTACTTTAGCATGTTATGTCTTTGAAATTCCAATCCATAATGCACACATGCTATAATGCATTCATTTTACACCACGTTCACATTATAACACAACTAAGTCATAACATGATTACTTTAAGTGGAAAAAGGGCAAACGTTATTTTTGTCACTTTTTAGTCCATAATTTCCATGCACATGCCCATTTTACAATGATATAATGATAGCTTAGTTATTTAGCATAAGCAAATGGGATTAAGACTTAGTTATATAAATAGGTACATTTTTTTTTTTGAATATGTAGACTCATTGAAAATACTAATTTGAACCTAGAATTTCTTTATTCTTGATATTGTACTGGAATTATTTTTTTACAAAATCGTATATAAAATTTTGGCCCATAATATGGTCTAGTCATTCTTTGTGTAGTTTTAAAATTTCAAATGGTGGATCACTATAACTTCTCCTTCATATCACTTGTCAAGAAATGGTTGTCATTGGTTATAGCTAGGCTCAAACACCTTCATCATGACATGTAATGACCCACAAGAACTAGAAACACCTAACTTCCTACAACAAAATTTATCAAACAATTATATAAAAAATGAGAAATTTACATGTGGGTGAGGATAGAATGACCATGGCATCCAACTAATGCTAAATGAATCTGAGTTCTACACTACATGTTCTCAAGTGGGAGCAAGCCTTGTGTATTTTTTCTAGTGTTGGTGTAAGTAGCTTATGTAATTTAAGGCAACCCCTATATTTTCCTTATGGCTCTTGACACAAAGATACAAGGAATTAAAATAGACATAATAGAAATGTACCCAACACATTTGTAGTGTGATGTTGTGTGATTTAGATGCTAATATTGAATCCCTTTGTCCCTTAATACCTTTAATAAGGCTTGGAGTGACATATTTTTTCTAAGACATCGCTTTAACACCTTTTGCATGATTGGTAATGGAGGAATCAAGACTCTTGAACCTAGTTTGAGTGAATTGTGCAGTGGTTTATTTAAAGGATGTGCAACTAATTTAGGAAGATTTAATATAGTCTTGATTAATTTAGTATCAATATTTGCAATGCATGCTTATGAGAATGTTAGGTATATGATTCCAAAGTTTAGATCTTTGTATTATGGCCAACTTACCCGAAAGATGAAATGATGCACAAAATATTTTCTAATTAAGAAAAGAGTCATTGGGAGAGAGGGTATGTGACCCTATAGGTTAAACCAAGATGTAGTAAAGCCTTGTCCTATTCTATGTGTGCCCATACGGGGACTTAGTGACAAAAGAGACATAGTTTGGGAAATATACTTAGGGATAGATTTCTATTTAAACAATTAATATCACGAATAAACCATAGAAAAATATGTGTACATTAGCAATTGATAAGATATATAAGCATTTTCCTTAACATAGTAAAAACCAAACTTGTCATTAGAAAGGATAAGTTACCAAATTTAAGTGTCTATATTTATCCAAACAAATTCATGCCAAGAGATCAGTCCTCTCATGTCATCATCCTTATATAGTTTGGAAAAATAATGGTCATTCCTTAAGTGATCTTTCATGTGGTTACTATGATTAAGAGACTAAGGCAATTGTGTATCTAGACTAGATTGATCGCCTTATATGTCTATATCTTACTTCAAATAATCTATGGAGGGTTGTTTTATGTTGCTATGCAAGAGTGTTATCATTTATTCACCTCATTGATGTTGATATTCAAACCTCACATGGTTTTCCCACGGTTTCTCCTCATTTCTCTAGAGAGAGAGAAACAATAGTGTTCATACTAATATACAAAGATCATATCTCAAGTCTAGATGGAATAAACTTCAAGAGATGCTTACCTAACAAAGTCAACACTACTCATATTTATATATTCATTTCAATGATGATTTCATCCAACCTTAAAGGTACACAAAACTACAAATTACATAATATCCAAAGAGTTCCCCTTTCTTATTTAAGAGTTTTCTTCTATCAACTTTGCATTCGGATAGACCACCATATCCCTTGTAGCATCTTAAGCGTGATATTTTCTCTTTGGAGATTTTAACCGAGGACAATTTTGTGTTTAGGTGCTCGATTTTTGTGAGAGAAGGGGACGATTCTTTTGGCTCTTCAAATAATCTCTTGGCTCTTTTGATACTTTCATGGCTTATGAAGATAAGAGATGTTTAGTCCTTTCCCTTTGAAATATTTTTGACCTTGGCCATCGGCACTAGGGTAATTACATCCTACTTCTAACTAGTTGAGAGCATCGGTATGAAGAGGCTCCATGACAATACTCCATATTTATATCTTAGACCAAGGGGGTGTTGTATACTCAATAACTTGCATAGGGTTACACCCATTACATATTTTTCACCACTTTAAGTATTCGAAATGTTTGTTCGAGAATAAGAAAAGATAAATTTTCAAGTTTGTGTATGAAATCTCTATTGAAATTGTTGTTCTTACTCTTTTTCTACTTTTTCTTTTCTTTTTTTGGGTATTATTTTGCATATATCCAGATACACCCCTTTTCTACATTACATCGTATTTTTGAAGCTCCATAGATTAATCTTAAATTTTTATGAACATCAATATATAAATAAAAGTGACACTATTAGTTGTTAACGACAATGTAATACAACAAAGCTACACTTTTAATTATTAAATATGTAATTTATATACACTTCTAAAAGTAATTGGGTGGGCACGTAGACAACGAGATGTGTTTCTATCCTGCAAAGCTAACATGACTTTATGTGGGGCATGTCGCATATCTGCAAAGTTCAGTACATGTGTGTGTCTCTCTTTCTTTCTATATATTCCTTTATTGAAAAAACAAAGCTATCACGACTGAATGGAAGTTTTTATTTTCTTCTCCACAATTATTTCTTTAAGTGCTTCGATATTGTCTGATTTGCTGTCGTGTATTTAGATATTATGAAGAATAATAATCTAGCCCATGTACAGCTAAATTTCAAAAGAAAATACAAAGGAGATAATTTCACAATTTTGGAAGGGTAAGATTATAGAACACGTAAAATTCTGTCACAAGTTGACACAAACAATTGAAAGAAACTGCAAAACAACAATATTCTTGCTGTTATAACTTTATGTCGGCAGGGGTTCCATTAATAACTCATCACACTAAAACGAAAAGACTATCTTATTACACCAATCTATTCACCATTTCAAAATATCGAAACCCTTAATTCAAAACACATGAATTACCGGTGCCATGTCAGTTTCAAAAATACACACATACATACACATATATAATTTGTCTACCATTAAGATTATAAAAACCATAATAATAATATTATATAATAACATTTGTGAAACAGTAAAATCAGTTTACGACATTGGAAAGGTGCAATGTAAATTGTTTTTTATTATGCTTTAAATAAGTTCTCATATTTATAATCTTATTATGAATTCATTTTCTATTTAATTATGAATAACGAATAAGGTAAACAAAAGAAGTAATCTTGAAGTGCAAATCATTGTACAAGTAATTATTTCTTGAAGGAAAGGATCCATGCATCTTTGATCCTTGTAAGCCATGTAGGTTTGGAGACAGCTACAAATTTTTTTGAAGAGGTAAAAATGTCAGTCTTATCTCGAGTGAGGAGACCATCTAAATACAAAATGATATTGGTGTTAGGCTCTATGACAGAAATTCAATAAATATAAGACACCTAAGTAATATGGTGACATGTCTAGATGTGGAGGTGGTGTGAAAAAACCTTGAATTGTGTGAATGGAACTCTCAAACTATGTGATAATTGTACCCTATAATAGCCTAAATGTTGATGAGCATATCTTCAAAGTGGATATATGAATTGTCTAGCAGTACTAAATCTATGAGAAAAGAGGTTCTCCGTAATCTAATCATTTCAATTGAAGGTAGGTGAAATATTAAACTCATCTCTAATACCTATTTTTCTCTCCCTTCTAGATAGGCGGTGTGCATCAACAAAAACAATTACGTGGATGAGGATTTTCCATGTATATATCTACAATGGCTAGATACTACAAAAATTATCTATCATATCCTACTAGTTGTATAGAGTTCGAATACTTTATATCATGGGTATCTTAAGAAACCCAACTTAAGAGTTACCAATCTACCCGAGCACATGCGTACATCATACTTAACAATTGAAAAATCACAATAACAATGTTTGGGCATACCCACTTTAATTCCAATTTTTAAGTTTAGACTAAGAACAGAGTATCTTGTCTCTTGAGAAACAATATTTTTACTTTAATTTTAGGATACCAATAGAAAGCATCCCCAATTTTACCACCTTCTTATCCTTACTCTTTTATAAAAAAATATAAATAATGTAAATGAATACATGTGACTGTACAAATGGGGAGTGAATTTGATGAGTCATGTTATGAAGTGTGTGTGCATATGCGCGTGCGTGCGTATGTGTGTGTATGCGTGCGCATGTATGCTTCTAATTTGAATTTTGGAGCAAGTTACTTCAACACTCATGTTGTGAGCTGAACCATGAGAAGATAGATGAACCATGGAAATCTAGATAACTTTTTTAAAGAAGAAGAGTAGTAGGATTTTCAACCACACATTTTAATATTATACTTTAGAATACATGGTTAGATTTTCGATCATTTTTATGATGGATGAATGCTCGTATTGACACACATTTAGTTAATGTTAGGATTAATGCTTATTTATTTTGACCAAAAACCACATGCACATGCCCATGTACACATGCACACATATACATACATATATACATACATGCATGTATACATACATACATACATACATAGACAAACATACATATACATATACAAGTTGGGAAACATGTTTTTAGAGTTAGAGTTATGATTTGACATTTTGGAGTGGCCATGTTTGGAGTCATGCCACAAGGTAGTTAGACAAAAACAAATTGCTAAGAAAAAAATTAGGACAATTGTCAACCACACATTTTAATATTATGTTTTGGAATATATGGTGAAATTTGTTTACCATATTTATGATGTATGTATGTTCAAATTGATACATTTAATTGATATTATGATTAATATGTTAAATTGATCAAACATGTTTAATTAAATTTATGTTTTATTTGAAAATTGTCAACATAATTCAATCTATTATTATGTGTCATTTTATGTTTTTTTATAACCCTAACAATCAAACCTAGAGATGACACTTTAAGTTTATATCTAATATAAATCTTCAATAAAACACAACTCAAAACCTTAAACAATTTTCTTAAGAAACTACGCTATACCTTATATGGTATATTTAATTTTTTATGTTATCTTAATAACATAGAATAAAGTTAGGAAATCAAAACAATTATTTTTAAAATATTAAATATGTAGAAATAGTATTTAATAATATAAAGACTTTTTCCAACAAATTAATATTGTTGAATAAAAAATATATGGAAAACCCGAAATAAAAAAATGCCATATTAATAACATAAATTTATTTACGAAATTAAAAAAATTAATGTAAAGATAAAAAAATGTTTGAAAAAAAGGTAATAATATAAAGTCTCTTATAAGATTAGAGTTGATAAAAAAAAATATGACATAATTTATCTAAAAGCCTCTTTCTCTATATTTATTTGTACTTATCCCGCCAATGTTAGTTGTGCAAGTAAAATAAGCATTTCCAAAACATTTTACGATGTTCTAAGGAAACAATTCGGAGTTTTCACTACTATAAATTATAGGATAATGTAGAATTTGAGAAACACGTGGAAGTAAATTTGAAAAATTCAATACATAATTAGCAATGATATAGTAAATGTTATAACAAAGTCCAAGCGAACTTTTTACTATATGTTATTTTCAAGTATGCCACGCTAATAATTGGATTAAAATAGTTAATTAAATAATAAAAATGACTACTAAATAATGTGAAATATATATTTTTATTATTGATAAATGGTTTAAAGGGGACCATACCCGAGGTACAAAAGGGATCAACAACTAGAAAATACATAGAAAGAGCAATGGTTTTTTGACCGATGGGGACCACACCCCAGATATAAAAGCCTAAGGAAGCTAGATAATACACTAAAGACCAAGGCATGGACATACTTCCAACATGGAGCCAATAATGTGAAATATTATATAAGAATATTTCAATATTTTTAATCCAAATATATGATTTGATAGTGGTGTAATGCATTATAGAAGTAGAATTGAAATTAATAAAAACAATCATAACTTGTTATTAATAAGATTTTATAAAAATAAAAATATTTAGAAGAGTTTTGTGCCTTAGGACTCTATATTCTTCAAACTATACTATTTATTGAATATAATATACTATTTACATATTATACTAGCAAAAGCATCTATAAAAGCTTGTGAAAGGTGATAGAACATGTGTACTTGTTTAGAAAACAAAATTAATAATAACAATCATTTGGTCCACTGGTAAAATTGTTTGGCTCACATATATCCCACTAGGGATCAATTCTTATTGAGTGTAAAGGCCCTCAATTCCTCAATATGGAGAGTCAAATGGTCAAGACCATGATCTTGCCTTGGATGATTTTGACAATGTGGATGCACCTCTCATGTAGCTACTTAGTTAAAGGTGATAAATGATTTAGATGTACAGTCACTCAACTTTGTAATATTATATGTTTATTTTGAAATATGGATGTCAACATTCTATATAAATTAGTGTCTAAGGTAATGTAAATTACTAACAAAATCAATAAATAAAACATACATATTGATATATACCATGAATGAATTTATATGATGTTGTGCATCAGTAACTTGAAATTTCAAAAATTCAAAAATATGGTAAAACTCAAAAAAACCAAAAACCAAATGGAGCAAGAACTAGTGTAGGACATAGGGGACCCTCGATCGAGGTGTTGCAGGATGGGGACCCACGAAATCATCATGAGGAAGGTAAGTCCTTACAATTTCCTCATGGGTTGACAAGATTTTGGGTCGTAAAATGGAATTTTTGAATCATCCTTTTGTTTCAAATATTATGACTATGGAAAAAGATGGACTTTTAAGTATTGCTATCCGAGATGACTTAGTGGAAAAAGATAAATCTAGGATGGAATATGATCTGGTTGGAAATTTTTATGGATCAAGACCAAATGTGGAGTGGTTTTGAGAATGGGATAAAAGAAAGTGGAACCCTAAGGGATCATTGGAAATAGCTTCCTATGTGAATGGGTTTTTATCATCAACCTTTCAAATTTTGTGGATTGTAAAAACATTTTGTTGGGAGGGCCATGGTTTATGGGTAGATCTAGTCTTTTGGTTCAAAAATGGAATCGGGGTTTGATCCATATAAGGAGAGACCAGATGAGTTTCTGTGTGGGTAAAACTTCCATGACTTTCGATGGAATTTTGGGAAGAAGAAATCTTAATCGGCAATACAAATGCCATAGGGACTTTAGTGGTTATTGATGGTAACTAGGGCAAGAACTAGGTTGATGTAGGTTTTCTTTTGTGTTAATGTTCTTGTTGGAAATATGCTAAGAAAGGAAATATAACTTAAAACGAGTTTGGGGTCTGGATCCAGAAGATTGAATATGAAGCTTCTCCTTTATTCTTCCAAAAATGTAGTTGGATGGGACATGAGCAAAGACAATGTAAGGAGGGTAAGAAAGGTAAGAAAACTTGGGAAAGAAAAGAAAAGGAATCATCGAGAGAAGAAGGAACTAATAAGTTATCTCCAAATAAATTGTCTTTAAATAAGTTTAATTTGTTAGAGGTAGAGGAGTTGGTGGAAACCGAGACTTAAGAAAATGTGGATCTAAAATGGATTTTCAAAAAGAACTATTACGGGAGGATAAGGAAATTGTAGATCAAGATCATGAAGGAAAATGCATTTGGTCTCAAATCCAAATTCAGAAGATCTTTATTAAGGAGGTCTCCGTTGTGTTTCAACAAATAGGTTTGGAAGTTTTAGATCCGAAGATTATGGATCTATCAAAAAAGAGTGATTCTTTTTAAAGGAAATAAGCAGTGTTATTTCTAGGTGGAAGAAGTCCCTGTTCTTTCAATTTGGATAAGAATAATGAGGTGTTGGAAGAAAAGAAGATCAATACAAGAAGTGCTCATAAACAAGAAATAATTAGAGAAGATTGGGAAGGCTTCTTAAAAAAAGGTAACATGTCAATAGGGATAAGAGGGAGAAAACAATGGCCAAAGAAATAGATTCAAGTAAACAACACTCCATTGAGGAGAGCATTTCACCAAATAAAAAAGATGAATCTCATCTCTTGGAACATCGGGGTTTAAATAACCCTAATAAATAGAGTATTTTATCTTCTTTTAGGAAAAGGAATAAGCCTGATATCCTTTTGATTCAAGAAACTAAGATGTCTAAAAAAAAATGAGTGAGGTAAAGAATAAAGTTTGGTTTAGTTATGTTATGCAGAGTGTTTCCTGGTAGGTGCTTCTGGGGGTTTGGTTACTTTTTGGAATCATAATGATAGAGAAGGGACTTTGTTATTTCAGTCTCTATATCATTTAGCTATTTTTTCAAAGAGAAGGATAATGGGTCTTTGTGGGTTTGTTCTAATATTTATGCTCCCAATTATGTGGTGGAGAGAAGAAAACTATGGACATATGTTGTTCATTTTCATATCTAGTTTAATGATTTAAATTAGCTTATTGGGGGATTTTAATACTCCTTTTTGTATGGAAGATAAAAAAGGTGGTTTGAATGTCTATAGTGATAGTATGGGAATTTTTTGATTTTATTGCACACTATAATTTGGTGGATATGAGTTGAAAGGATCCTCTTTTACTTGGTCGAATCAAAGAATGAGGAAAGATCTAATCCAAATAAAATTGGATATATTTCTTATTAATTTATCTTGGTTACTCACATCTTGATGGATCTTTGGTTGCTTTACCAAGGATTGGATCTGATCATAGTCCCATTTTTCTTCAAACTGGTAATAGTATTGGAGTTAGAGGAAGGCCTTTTAGGTTTTTAAGATGTGTTTCAACATCCTAATATTGAGGATGAGATTAAGTCTAGATGGAAATCTAATGTCAAAGGTAAGCCCATGTTTAGACTCATAGAAAATTTAAAAAATGTTAAAGCCAAGATGAAAGTTTGGAATAAAGAAATGTTTGGTAATATTTTTTCTCAAAAAACCTTGATTAGTGATAATATAAAGAAGGTTGAGGATGAAATTGATAACAAAGGTTTGAATAAAGATTTAAGAGACAAGAAGAAATTCCTTTTTAGAATATCATAATTTAGAAGCCAAAGAGGAGGCCTATTGGAAACAAAATCTCGAGTTTTTGGTTAAAGGAGGGTGATAGGAATACAAAAAAATCACCTTACTACTTCTATGCATAAGAACAGTAATACTATTTTGGAAATCGAAGACAGAAGAGGAGTTAGAATTAAGAATCAAGATGAAATATCATAGGAATTTATCATTTTTTTAAAAAAATTGTTACCTGGAAGGGAACCTGATTTTGGTAAGGAAAGTTATATTGAAAATATTTTTCAACCGGTTATTTCTCATTAGGATAATGTTGAGTTGATTAAAATTTCCATCTGAGGAGATAAATACTGCTATTTTTTATTTGGAAGGGGAAAAATCCTCCTGGTCCAGATGGGTTTCCAACTCTTTTTTTCCAAGTTTTTGGGAAATAATTCATAAAGATGTTGAAGAATCTATTCAAGATTTCTTTATGCATGGTAAGATTTTGAAGGAGGTGAATAGTACTTTCATAGCTCTTGTTCCTAAGGTTCCTAGTGCTAAAAAATTTACAGATTTTAGACCAATAAGCCTTGTAATACATTCTATAAGATAATAACTAAAATTATCTCTTTATGAATCAAAGTTTTTTTGGAATGTTTTATTTCTCCAAATCAAGGAGCTTTTGTGAAGGGTGGACAGATTCTGGATAGTGTCATAACTATTCATGAAGTTGTTCATTCGTGGATATTCCAAAAGGGTAGTTATGATGCTTAAAATTGATATGAATAAAGCTTATGATAGGGTGTCACAAATATTTCTTAAAATAATTCTTGAAAAATTGGGTTTTCATAAGCATTTTATTGATATTATAATGGAGTTTATTTCTACTCCAAAATACTCAATTCTTGTCAATGGGAAATCTGAAGGTTTTTTCTCATTAGAAGGGGATTAAGACAAGGGGATCCACTTTCATCCTTTTCTTTATATCATTGTGGAAAACTTTAGGAAGACTTTGTGTTGATAAGTAGAAGAATAAGTTCAATGGGTTAGTTGTTTCTAATGGTTTAGACCCTATAGCTTTACAACAATTTGTGGATGATACTTTTCTTTTGGGTAAGGTGACTCAAGTTGAAGTTGTGGTGTTTAAGGAGATTTTGTAGGATTTTGAGGAGGTTACAGGAAAACTCATTAATTTTAGGAAAAGATCTATTTTATTTTTTAATGTGGATGTTGAAATTCAAAACAGAATTGTTGAGGTTTTGGAATGCCCAATTTATACTTTTCCTTGTTCATATCTTGGAATGCCTTTGTTTAAGGGAAGGATGCAGTTGGAAAGTTGGAATCCTTTGATTATGAGATTTAAAAAAATTGCAACCTGGAAAGGAACTTTATTATCGTAGGTAAAATTCTATTATGCTCCAAAGTTGCCTCTAGAGTTTGGTGGTGTATTTGATGTCAATTTTTAAATGCCAGCTAAAATTAGAAATATTATTACTCAGATTCAGCGTAGGTTTTTATGGTCGGGAACTGAATCAAAAGATAGAATTCCTTTGGTGGCATGGGATAAAGTTACCCTTCCTAAGAATGTTGGTGGTATTGGTTTGAAAGATATCAAAAGCATGAATCTAGCCCTTATGGCTAAAGTAGGATGGTGATTGGAGCATGAAGATGGTTTATGGGTTAGAATTCTAAAAGCTAAGTATCTACATTTTGATCAAGCCTCTTTTATTTCTAATTTTGCTCTTCCGGATGGGTCCTTCCTTTGGAATGGTTTGTGTAAATGTAGGGATATTTTGTTGAAGGGTAGTAAGTGGATAATAGGGAATGGTACAAAAATTAGATTCTGGGAAGATTGGTGGTTAGTTGATGCTTCTCTAATTAATCAAGATCAATGGAGAGATGTGGCTGCTCATTTTCAGTTGTCCATGGGAAGTTTGATTAGATTATTGGAGTAGATCTGATTGGGGATGGGATTGGAAACTCTTGGAATGGGAAGGTGAGGATGAAGAAATGAATGAAAGAATAAGAATATTAAATGCTAATCTAAGAGGATTACACATTCCTTTAGTTTAGAAAGAGGATGAGTTAATATGGTCTTTGACAAAGGATGGTGTGTATTCGGTGAGAACTGGTTATGGTATAACAAGAAATGGTCCTCTTTCAAATCCATTTTGGAAAAATTTATGGGATAAGAATCTTATTCCAAAGGTTAATTTATTTCTTTGGCATGTTGTCCAAAATAAAATTTTAACTATTGATAACTTACAAGTGAAAGGAATGATGATCCCTAATCGGTGTATTCTTTGCAAAGAAGCTAGTGAATCTTGTTCAACACCTTTTTCTTCAATGCCCTTTTTCTCGAAGAGTTATTATTCATGTTATGCAAGTTTTCCAGATCTTTTGGGTTTTTCCAGAGACTTTTGCTGACTTGTATGTACAATGGACAAGTCCTTTTGAATCATTAAGCCTTTCAAAGGCTTGGAGTTTTTTGTTGCCCCACTTCTTATGGGGGATATGGCTTAAAAGAAATGGAAGAATTTTTAGAGAAAAATAAAAAGATCTACATGGGTGGGGAGTAGCATTTTAGGGGCTTTTGGTAAATAATCTTTCTATAGTGAAGATTAAAGAGCAAGGTGGTTATCCTAATCATGAGAAGGATATTATTCAAGATTTAGGTATCACTAAGTGTGTTCAACAAATTTCTCTGTGGAAGGCTCTAGCTAGGAAAAGTGCTAAATGGGTTAAACCTTTCAGTAGGGTGGATGAAACTAAATTTTGATGGAGTAGAAAAGCAAAAGATAGTTTGGGTTAGATTTTTTTGGTGGTATTATTAGAGATGAGGTGGGTTCCCTTGTTTTAGCTTATGTTGAGCCAATTAGAAATAAATCTAATAACTATGTTGAGGCTTATGCAATTTTAATTGGTTTACAATGGGTGAATTCTTTTCAAATAAAGAATATTCAAGTGGAGGGGGATTTGTTATGCATTGTTAATGTGATGATGGATCTATCAAAGCATCATATTAACATTGATTCAATTATTAGATATGTTAAGACTATGTTGGTAAAATTTGATAATATTCAATTTAATCATGTTTTCCATGAAGCTAATATGTGTGTTGACACGTTAGAGAATATTGGGGTTTGGGTTCATAATAAAATGTGGTGGTAGAGTGAGGTGGATTTACCTCATAGTACTAAAGTTTTTCTGAATGCAGAAAAGTAGATTCAAGTGTGAGAAAAGGATATGAGTTATCCTTGATATAATTTTCTAGTGTGTGAGATTTATTGCGGCTATCATTTCAAGGTATGCATCGACATGGTTTATTAATTTAAAGGCTTGTTTTAGGTTTTTTATGTAGGATCATTGAGGACTGGTTCATCTTTCATTTATGTGTCTTTGAGATGGGTGGTGCTAGGGTTAGGGTTGAGCCATCTTCATCGGTGGGTTTGGAAAGAGATACTTTTCTTTGGGATATTTTTAAGGAAGGAGGAATTACTTATTTTATGCAGAGTTTAAGAGGGTTTGATGAAAATATTTGAAGGAATTTGCAATGGTTTGGGATAATGGGGTTGTCACAATGTGGGGTGTAATATTTTTGGTTCTGAGGAGTTGATTGGAAGTGTTACTAAGATGGATTGTAGTGGTTGTAAGGTGTTTAAGGATAGGACTTGGCTCCAAGAGGAAGTCCATATTTTTCTTGAAAATGATGAGAAAATTTGTTTTATGGAGGATGGTATAGCCTAGTAAATCTTTACTGGGGAGATGGGATGAAGTTTTTTTCTACATAATGAAGTATATTACACTGGATGGAAAGTATCAAAACTCCACTCTCAATGTTTAATGCTTCTTAACCTTTTTTAGAGGAAGGAGGATGAGTATTCATTTCTACTTGTTTAATTCTTTGTAAATTTCTATTAAGAGTTTTAAGGAGGAAAAAATAGAAGTTCTTCTTCACCAAGGGTTAATCCTTCTTCTTGTTAAAATGGGTAAGCTGAATCTGCAAACAAGGGGATTGACATTAGGTTTGGGAAGACTGGGAAGATCACATTTATTTAGTTGATAGGATTAGGCTTAATAAAATGAAAGAGAGAGCTACGAAGGAGGTGGATGCTATGACCGCGTTACAAAATATTGCTAGGAATGATGAAGAGTGTAATCCTAGTGTTGGGATGGTGGAAGGGAACACTATGTTTTATTTTCTTGTGAGTAAAATTGAAGCTTTGAAGGATTTGGTTTTCCAAGTTAAAGCTCAGAATAGAAATCTATTGTGGGGGCTTCAAAGGTCGAATGAAGAGATAAAGTTTTAGAAAACAAGGTTTATGTTCTCCAGGGGATGGTTGTTAAGGACAAAGGAAAGAAGAGGCAGCTCAACATAAGCAGTTCTGACGAGGAGGATTTCCAAGTGGATGGTGTTGGTTTGAGCTCGAGGACTAGGGGAAAATGTTTTTAGTGCTTTGTTGCAGACTTTTTATTGACTGTATGTCATGATGGTTTTGTAGTTTCCTATTTTGGTGTTGGTTTTTTGTTTCTTTTTGGTTGGGCTCTATTTGAGTCAATCTCTTTTTGATACGAGCCGTTTTGTCATTTTTTGATAGATACTTTTTTATTTGGAAGAACTTTATTGTAATATTTGTTTTGTAAATGGCCCTTGGAGCCTTTTTTCCAAACAATATCTATAAAAAACTTATAACCTTTCTCATGAAAATGGGACCTGTAAGATAAACATTTAAATGATGAGGGTACTATTATCGATGAATATATTTCATAAACCAAATATCTGACAAAAGAATATATTCAAAAATTGGTAATAATAAACAATATCTTAGATGGACTATATTTTACAAACTAAATTTCTATCAAAAGAACAATTTTAAAAACCTAGTTCATGCATTTTATCTTGGTGAAACTATTTTTCTAGGTCTCCCTTTGACTTGAACACCAGCACCAGAGCTTTGAAATCTATAGTTGAGCAAGAAGATAAGAGTTTCACCAGATTGTGGTGACTAATTTTTCTCTGTAATCTACATTCTTTAAAGAAATTCTGGTATGAGTTTTGAGGATCCTGATCAAATACATTAATAGTGACTAGTGTGTTATTAGATAGAAGGCCTTGATAAACCGACTGAAAGCTACTTGTACCTAGTAGCTTCCTAAGACTAAATCCTTTCATGGCCCTATGTAGTTATTCATAGGAAATTTGCACAAAACTTTGTCTCAATGACCTGTTTGTGAATATTGGCCTTTTTGTTTTTCTATAAAAAGTATAAACTGCACCTAAAATCCAATACACTACCAAAAGTGGGGCTAGAAACAAACAAGATTTTTTTTGTTAAATTCATTTGAATGAGGTATTTTCATAGGGTTTGTGCAATTAGGTGAATTAAATCGAACCCACTATATTGTACATAATCCAAGACTTCCCAAAAATGATGATGTGCTTAGGTTTCTAAAATCCCCTTCATTTGAGATTGACCCATTGAAGCTTTTGTATGAGAAATTCAAATGGAAAAGCATGGGGATATTTGCAATATCCCTAGGTACTAGTCCAGATAGTTTATGGAATTAAAAATCTATGTCCTCAAGGATTTTCGGTTGCGTTATTGATGTGGAAGTACTTTGTACAACTTATTGTTGGAAAGTTTCAAGGATTTCAATCCTACGCAACTCCCAATATTTCCAAGAATGGCACTAAAGAGCCATCATGTTCTTGATAATAGTGAATGTGCACCACCGTGGTGTGATATTAATGTTTGCAGTGACTGCAAAAGAAGAGAGGGTTTCTTTTGGAATTAGGATGGGTGATGGCCAAGAGGAAGTAAGAGATTTTTGGGTAGAGGTAGAGGTAGGTGTGAGAGGAGTGATAAAGGGCCTCTTCCCAATCTCACAACACCTCCCCGCCCATCAAACCTAGTGTTGTTATGGTGGGAACATCCAAATGTGAGGTGAGGGAGCTTAGCATGTCCTCCGATCATGAACATCTCATAGGAAACTATACCACCCATAAAAGTGGTGTTTGTGTAGGAATAAGTGCATTCACATATAGCTGGGATACTACGGTGGTGTCCATCTTGAATGACGTGATATAGGGGATCGATGCAGAAGCCCTTTATAGGTGGAGTATTTTTTTGGATTGAAGAGCGACGACGGTTTGTGAGTGCACCACCTCATGTCTCACACTTGGTCCATATAAGATCGATTCTCGGTGTTCCCACCGCCACCTTCATTAAGAATTCCCCATCTCCCCACCGAAATAAAGTGTTTGAATTATGACCGACATAGTGCCAACCATGTAATGATCGGATGTTGATGTTATATTTCCCACTTGGTTGTTTCTTCACTCCCAGTGTGGTTTGAAATCACTAAGATCATCATATTTGCACCGCAAATCTACCCTCAATCCACAACTCCACTTGATTTCATTTATTGTATATACAAGTGATTTACATATCATTTTTATGCACATGATATTCAAAATGTACATGATTTTATATGTAAATCATGAAATTTATATATGGACATGGAAATACATATGCATGACATTGATCATACTTAGTGGAAACATTTCTAAATTTGGGCATGCCCATAAAGGAATATCTTAGTAGTATTGTTTTTTAGGCTATATATTATTATATGTTATTCCATTGATCTTATTTATTCACTCAAATATTTTATACATGGATTTATCATGTACATATCTTTAGAGTGTTTCTTTCCATGGATATCGTTTATTTCTATGTGATTACATATTGCAAATGACTATTACATTGACCCACAAAATGAAATATAATTGACATATATGCTTATACTAGTATTTTTATTTTTATTCAAATTACAATGTGTGATAGAATTGATTGTTTCATATATTTTTTTGTAGTTGTGTTAAAGGATCCTCTTGTCAATTTTCATGTCACATATTTCCTTTGTTTTTTTTTATTAGGATTTTTTCGAATGAATTATTTTAAATGATGTTTCTAATAAGGAACTCACAAAATTAGATTTTTTCTATCTATTTTCAATGATGTTATCATGATATATATTATGTATTCATTTGGTTCACTTGTTAATGTGTACTTCATAACTATATATTTTTGACATTGGCACTTATACTTTTTTTTTTATTATTGGCAAATAGTTTTTTGAAAGGGACTATACCCTTGTTTACAAAAGAAGGCCTAGAAGCCAGAATAAGAAAGAGAACCAGAGAGAAAAGGATCAGAATCCAAATGTTACAATGAAGTTCAAAGTAGCCAAAAAATAGCTACCAAGACGAAACAAAACAACAAAATTACTGCAAAAAAGTAGTAAAGGGTCCGCAAAAAAACAAAAAAAACAAACAAGGATAGCAGAAGCATCTACAACTACTTTTTAGTAGCTTTTTCAATGATGGTTTTGATATTCTTCCAGGATTTGAACATACCCAAAGTTGTCATGTGGGCAGCGTCATTATAATCCAGCTGCTCCACGGTCTTCTTACTTTCCTTATCATTACCCCAAAGAGTTGTCGGAACTCCGCTTAGGTTGGAGACACTTTTGACGTGTTGCTCAATGAACTCCTCAATCGCCCTAAAGATGGCTATGTTGTAATCATGTCGAGTTTTGGCCTTCCCTAAATGGGAGTCTAAGGAGTGCAGTTTCTTGTAGATATCCTCAATTTGGCTGCTGTCAACATCCTCCTCCTCCTCCTTCTTCCTCTTTCCTTTCTGTTTTGCCAAGTTTTTAACTTCATCCTTCAACAGTTTCATATCAGCCTCTAAGGCTTCCAGCCTTCTTGAAGGGCTTTCCAATTGCACTTCGGGGGCTGGCACTGCTGATATTCAGGAGGTCATGAGCAATTTCAAATTCATGAGAACCCTTCTCCACAGCAAGAGTCTCAAGGTTAAGCTTCCTAGAAGCCCTGGTAACCGGTCTCCGTGAGGAAGAGGCTAAGTGGGGGGTGGGAGCAATAGAAGGGGGAATGGGAGAAGAATCCTGAATGGCCGGTAGGGGGGTGACAGCAGCGGTGGGGGGCAGAGAAAGGAGAAACAGGGCTGGCAGCAGCAGAGCCCGGCAGAGGGGGAATCGAGCTAGGGGAGGATGGGAGACCAGGAAACTTGAGGAGACAACATTTGTGCAACAACAAAATGAGCCCTTGGTGCAAAGGAACCACCGGGAATGCTTTTGAAACTCTAGAATGGAGCGTTCAAGAGAGTTCAGCAAGTAATGGGGGAAACAAACCAAACGATCCCTACGAAAGTGATTAAGAAAAATAAGGTGTTTCGCAGGAACAGTGACAAACCTTCCTTCCAAGGAGATGAACCGTATCATCATGTGGGTTACTTCATCATAAGGTGGAGGGATCGAGCTAACAAGTAGGCCCACTGTTATGTAGGTCAGCTTCTCCTCTCCCTCTACAAATCTCCTCTCTTCAACATCTTTATCGACCCTTTTGTTGAAGAATCGGAAGCCCTCCAAGCCAAGGCCGGTCGCTTCAGCAATAAGTTCTTCATTGATTAAGACCTTCTGCCCCCCATATTCCACTGTCCTCTCCTTCCAATCCTTTGCAAAATGCACAGAGATGCTCTGATCATGCCCCTGAACCTTTTCCATGAAGTTTGTTATGCCACCCTTGCTAAGAATGTTCCACAGCTCAATATTATCTTTCCAGTCTGGGTCCACACTAGGCTCAATTTGACAAGGAGGACCCCCCATCTTCTCTGCTCTGAACTGATTGCAAAAAATTCCTAACTGATCTCTAAAGCCAGTCCACTTTTTGCTATAGTAATCCGCACAATATTGGAAATGAGAGCCGTTGCTTTTCCCACGATCGGCTGCGTGTCTGCTGATCTGAGCCTGCTGAAAAATGCATGTGAGAATAGCCCACTCCCTGTCATCAATCACTTTATCGCCGCCTTTGGTTTCCGTGGAGGTTTGAATCCACCTTTTAACAGTCTCAATGCAGCCCACATGCACGATTTTCAAAACCGTGTATCTCCACTTGAAATTCCCCATATGATTCACACTATCTTGATTATTAGACGTGATTTGCATAAACCAATACTTTAAATCAACACGTGTGGGAGTATTTTTGAAGTTGATCCACACCCAAAAATCATAACTCATTTCTAGATATTGCTTGCGTATGGAGATCCGCCTGAATGTTGTTTTGAAGCTGTTTAGGGATGCTATTATTGTCCCAAACTGTAAGGTTAACATTAATGCCATAATTTTCCAGCACATCCGCCAATTTATTACCCTCCCTGTAGGTATGCATGATCCTGATGTTATTGAAAGTATGACTAATACTTATGGACTCTGCAATAAAATCCTTGATGCTCCAACTTGGAGATGAGCACTGTTTAAGAAGATTAATGATATTTAGGGAGTCTCCTTCAATAATGAGGTTCTGAATATTTTGTGTCTGGGAAATTCTCAGACCCCAAAGAGCAGATAGAGCTTCAGCAAAATGATTAGTTTGAATTCCCATTTTACCAGCATACGCAGCTATCAGATTGCCTTTATGATCCCGTATCGCTCCTCCCCCTGCCGCAATCCCAGGGTTTCCTTTAGAAGCCCCATCAAAGTTCAACTTATACCAATTTAGATCAGGAGGATGCCATTTAATCAAAGATCTATCAATGCTATTCCCGGGATTGTTCCAGCTATTAATTGATCCTATCTGCCAGTTGGATAGAATATATTCTTCATTTTCTGGATATCTCATGTTCTTGGGGGGTTTAAATCCAGCAATATTCTCTTTGATACCATTAGAAATTTTACCAATACTAATCTTGTAGTTTTGCTTTTTATTTCTGAAGATAATATCATTTCTATCCTTCCATATTCTCCAGATTAAATGAGGGATAACCAGCTTCCAGATCCTTTTAACAACACAATGCCTAAAGGGTGGGTTCCATTGAGTCCAAAGCTGATTGAGATCCTTCGGCAGCACCCAGAGAGCTTCAAATTTAGAAAGGGAAAAACTCCATATTCTAGTGGCATACTCACAATGTATGAACAAGTGGTGGTGATATCCTAGAATCTTTCTTACAAAGATGGCACCTATTAGGGATCATTAATCCTCTTCTCATCATTGTCATTGGTAAGAATCCTACCTCGATAGCACCAAAGGAAAAAAATTATTTTGGGAGTTAAATCGAGACATCCAAATCTGTTCCAATTGAACTTTGTTTGATTACTATGAAAGAAGTTATTGTATCCAGTTTTGTGAGTAATTCCCATCATTGGAGTTATTCCATACCAGCTCATCCTTGGAATCCATCTGACTTAATGGAATAAGATCTAATTGATCTTGAAGGGAGGAAGTAATTTGTTTCAGATCATTTCTCTCCACAGTAAGTTTTTTCCACTTCTTTCTGGTACCATTTTCCTCAATATAGCCCTTGATTTTGATGTCATACTTGTTTATAAGACTATCCTTGGCCATCCCAAAACTCTCCATGAGGTTGCCATTAAACCAATTATCCTCCCAGAAGTTTATGTCCCTACCATCCCCCACTTTCCATTTACTGCCCTGCCTGATGAAATTTCTGCTTTTAACCAAATTGTTCCAAAAAATGGAACCATGGGGAGTTGTTCATCTTGTAGAAAGGAGTACATAGATTGATGTTTAAGATATTTAGCTTTAATTAAATCTATCCAGGGTTGTTTCTCAGTCAGCATTCTCCAGCCCATTTTAGCAATGAGGGCCTCATTCATTTTCTCAATATCTTTTATACCCAGACCTCCCATAAACTTCGGGGTGCAAACCTTATCCCAAGCCACTAAGTGAAATTTGAATTTCTCATCCATGCCTTGCCATAAATTTTTTTTTGGATCCTTTCAATCTTATCCCTAAAAGAAGAGGGGATCTTGTAGAGCGACATGATATAAATTGGTAGATTTTGGAGAGTACTTTTGATGAGCAGGCACTTACCAGCACTAGATAGAATTGCTCCTTTCCAACCAGCCATTTTTTTTTGGAATCTCTCCAATAAATCATCCCACACCTTGCAAGAGACTTTCCTAGTGCCGAGAGGAAGCCCCAGGTAAGTGGCTGGAAGCTCACTTATTTTACAGCCTAGAATTTTAGCTATTTTAAGTTGTCTTTCCTCAGGAGTGTTGAAGAAGAAGATGGTGCTTTTGTCATAATTGATCTCCTACCAGAAGCAGATTCGTAGAGCTGCAATAAGGCCTTGGTAGCCTTGGCTTCAATGACAGATGCCAGAAGAAGAAGGATAGTGTCGTCCGCAAATTTCTGATGGGAGACAACTTGACTGATGGAGGTGGGCTTAGAGCCACTTAAAAGCCCGTCATTCACCACTTTACCAATTGTTCTACTGAGGCTGTCAGCCAAGAGAATGAATAGTAAGGGGGAGATAGGGTCTCCTTGTCTCTCAGACCCTCTTCGCTAGTAAAAAGCCCCTTTGGTTCACCATTAACAACCCATAGAAAATGGCCGTAGATATGCAAGCCTTAATAATTCTTCTAAATTTTTCCGAAACCAAATTTTGTTAAGACTTTGTCAAGGAAAACCCAAGAGACCTTGTCAAAAGCTTTATTCATATCAAGCTTGAGGACCATACTTGCCTTTTTATTATTTTCCATTGAATGTATGGTCTCATGAACCATAATCACTCCGTCTTGTATAATCCTGCCTTTGATGAAGCCACTCTGCTGCCTTGAGATAAGTTCATTCAAAATGAGCTGGAGCCTAGTAGCAATAATTTTGGTAAAAATTCTATAGATGGCATTCACAAGGCTGATAGGTCTGAAGTCCTTGAAATCTTTAGCATCCATTTTTTTTGGGGCTAGCACAATGTGAGTGTTATTAAGCTCTTTTAAAAGATTTCCCATTCTATAGAACTCATTCACCGCTCTGAGAAGATCCGTCGAACAAATTTCCCAAAATTTCTGGAAAAAATTTATGGAAAATCCATCCGGCCCAGGAGCCTTGTCACCCTCTAAAGCAAAAACAACTTTATGCAGCTCTTCAAGCGTAACCGCTTTGTGAATATTTCTAAATTTTGTTCCTCAATTTTATTTTGGGGAATGGCCTCCAACATAAAAGAAATAGCTTCAGAGTTGTTGCTATTCCTCTCCTCAAGAAGTTTTTTATAAAAATCAAGCGCTTCTTTCTTGATGCTATTGGGATCTTTTATGATATTTCCATTGTTTTTAGAAACTTCTAAGATCCTATTACAAGCTCTGTGCTTCAAAGTGGTCATATGAAAGAACTTTGTATTCCTGTCTCCCTCTTTAAGCCAAATAGCTCTAGATTTAAGTCTCCATAAAGATTCCTCTCTACTGCAGATCGTATGCAACTCTGAAAGAATCTTCTTTTCATTGACTTTCATCTTCATCCGATCTCCCCATAATATCCATTTTTAATTCCAACTCCTGAAGTTTTTGCTTTAACTTTTTTTGTTCTCAAAAACATTACCAAAAACACTTTTGTTCCAGATTTTGACTTGCTTTTTAACATTTTTGAGCTTTTGGACCAATCTATATTGAGCAGTGCCTTCTCCATTCCATCCCCACCATTCTTTTATCTTGTCATATATATTTTCATGCTCCATCCACATCTTTTCAAATTTGAATGAGCTTCTGGTGGGTTTAGTCCAATTGAGAAGATTTAAAGCAATCGGATTGTGATCCGATCCAACTCTGGGCAAGGAGGAGAGGTGGAAGTCTTGACTGAGAATCCAGCTCACTGAAATTAGTGCCCTATCCAATCTTACCTGAATAAACTCTTTTCCCAACCTTCTATTATTCCAGGTGTACTTATTCCCATGAAGATCCACATCTAAGAGGTTATGTTCAGCTATAAAATCAGCAAAATCCTCCATACCATTAGAAAAGCTGGAGGTACCTCCATACTTTTCACCTGGGTTTAGTGGAGAGTTGAAGTCCCCCATAATAAGCCAGTTAGCAGAGCAATGCTTGTTTCTAAAAGTTTTAAGGTCAGCCCAAAGCTTCCTTCTACCACTAACCGTATTAGGGGCATAAATGTTAGAAAGGATCCATTCACCATTATTCTCAAAAGCAACAAATTTGATTGCAAGATGATTAATACTAGCATTAAGAACCATACCAGTACAATGTCTTTTATCCCAAAGAGTAGCCAGCCCACCAGAAGCTCCCTGGGAGTCAACAGCCGCCATTTCAGAGATATCCCAGAAACTCTTTTTAATAGTTTCAAGGGTCATAGCTTTCATCTTAGTTTCTTGCAGAATCAAAATATTAGGATTGCTAGAGTCCCTTAACTCCTTGATGGTTCTCTGTTTGGAGTTTCCATTTAGGCCTCGGATGTTCCATGAAATAATCTTCATTTGGAATATTTGGTGGTTGGAACTGCCTGATGGTTCAACTGGCGCTGAACTCCATCTGCAATGTCCCTCTCCGTTCTCTTAGATCTAAGAGCCTTTTTAGAGGGTCTTCCTCTTTTTGTACTTCCTCCAAAGTCCACTATTCGTTTAGCAGTAGATCTAGTTGTTCTGGATGTGGAGGTGTCCCAGTTATCTTTATTTTTTTTCTTATCACTGTAAAGTGATTCTGGGATCAATTCAAAACCTTTCATTCTTTTTTTCTTTTTTGAAATAACCTTTGTGAATCCCGAATCTGGATCCTCCTCATCCAAGATGGGCGTAACTTCTCCCTCTTCACATTCTTTCTGAGTCCTGTCCGATGTATGTATATCAGTTGTTCTGATGCTGAAGCAAGCAGGTGAATCCGCTGATATATTGCTGAAACAAGGAAGTAAATCTTCTAAAGAATTACCATCTCCCCTAGGAGAGTTTTTCTGCACAGGTTCTTTAGGAGCAGTACATTCCTTGTTTGAAATTTCCTCAGTGATACACATCTGATTATCTATCTCGAATTCCATATTGCTTTGAGATTGCTCAGTAGGGACTATATTAACCTTCACAGAGCCTTCTTGCTCGTTCACCACCATAAAAACCTTCACAGGATTTTCTAGGTTTTCATTGCTCGGAACTTCAGGTAAAGCTGCTGCTGAAACTTTAGGATGCCAGACCAGATGCTTCCTTATTTGAGTTCTAAAGCCCCTTTTTTTCCCTTTCTATTTAATTCCAACTCCTTCTGACTAGGAGCTTTCTTTTCATTCCAGCTATCCGTGCTAGGAATCCTACTATCCTTATTCCGAACTGAGTCCTCCACAGGCTGTTCAGCTTCCATTGTAGGATTCTTCTTCTTGGAACATCCTTTATCAGAGTGCCCAATGCTATGACAGTTTTTACACCTCAAAGTTTCAACCTCAATTTTTTGGGTCCAAATCCCATATCTAGATTTCAAGATTATGTGTTCCGGAAACTCCTGATCCATTGTAGAAAAAATATAGAAATGAGCAAAAGCAAGTCTGGATCTGTTTCTCATGGGTCCATCCAGCCCGATAGGGGCACCTAAGGATTTTGCAATATTTAGCAGAATTTCATCATCCCAAAAATGCAATGGTAGTCCAGGTAACCTACACCAGATTGGGATGGTGTTTATATTCTCAGTATTAGGGTCAAATCCAGGATACCATTTTTTCAAAAAAAGCCCCATATTTCCCAACCACCAAGGTCCTCCCAGAAGCACCGATTCCAAATCCTCTTGCTGATTAAATTTTTCCAGAAAAAAGCCTTTTGGCATGATGGTAATGCTCAGGGCTCCCTTAGGTTTCCACTTTCTCAAAGCCCATTTTCTAATGAAATCAATATTAGGTCTAGAGCCAAGAAACTTACCAATGAGGGAGAGATTCACTTTGCTTAAAGCTCTATCAACACAACCATCTGGGACCCTCAGGCAGGTGGCACCCTCATTGTCCTTTTCCCACGTGAACTGTCCAGCAATTTTCGGACCCACCTTGGTGCTAGGGCTTTGTAGCAACTTATTCCAGGCCAAAGATGTGGATTTAGGCATTTCCACACTTTCATTTATAGCCGTCGATTTTGGCCGGAGATCTGCCTTTCCTCAGCACTCTTAGCTTTAGTGCGTAGACTTTCTGCGGCCAGAACTGCAGAAACTGCACTGACAGTACCTACAATGCTTTCCCTTTCGTTCGTACTCGTGCTTTCAATCGACCGATTCTGGCCACAGATCAGCCTCTCCTCAGCAATATTAAGCTTAGTTTGCAGACATTCTGCAGCCAAAATCGCACTTATACTTATATATACCTTAGTTTTCACAATTATAAATTATATGATACTAAAAATCAATTCTTGTCTCTTGCATTACATTTTTCATGTGTTTTCAATGATCAAATGTTTTTATGATGAATATATTATCATGTTTGTAAATTTAATTTATATGAAATGCTTTATCTACATTATTCTTTGGATTATGGGTAAAGGATGGTTAAGGGGACCCTACCTCATACATAGATTGGAAAGAAAGATGAAATAATGAAAAACAAATGAATTAGCCTCTACCAACAAGACATAGAAAAACCAACAAAAACAACATCCCATCCATACCAACAACATAAGAAGACCAAATCATCTAGGTACCCTCTTTGAATATTAATTGCATCTTAAGGGGAGAGATTCATGCCTTATTTTTTTGAGTCACAACCTTTCAATCCTTTTCAAAATTGGATTAAAATTTTCACAATGGATTAGAATTATATCTTCTATATTCTCTTTGGGGTTTTGGTTCTCTAATGAATCAATGGGTTGGGAACATGTTCCCTTTTCCATAACACTCACAACCATAGAACCCTAAGGATCTTGTTGCAATGATTCGTTATGGCTAGGAAGAATCCCTTCTTCCTTATCTGAGTTCAACTCAACATCTCAATCACTATCCGATCATTTCTCAACAACAAGGTGAATATGATTCGATTTCTTCCACTAAGAACTTCTACCTTTAACATTTTTACTCTACCTAATACAATTTGAAACAAGATGAAAAAGAGAGAAGAAAGTACGACACCTGAATGGAAATCCTTTGTAGTCCAAGTTTTGTGTCCAAATTCTATCTTCCACCTTGAGTTCAATAGTGGTTGAAAATCAACAACAATATCCATATCAACATAAATTCAGGAAAAGTGGTGTGCTCAAAATCCTCTGTCTTTGGATCAATGGCCAAACATTTTCCTAAAGTGTTACCTATGGAGGTTAAACAACTTTCCTACCAAAATTGGAGGGGTAGATAAGGCATACGAATCCACACCGGCTTGACTTGGAAAGTATCGAAACTCGGGTTGAACAATGGGAACCATGGTTTCATAAGTAGAAAATGGGATTGGAACTCCCAAACTTTTCTAAAGATCTGATCCCTATTTGAGGTTTTTTCAAAAACAATAATGAAAAAACAACATGAGGAAGGGTAAATATCCAACCTACCTTCCATGATTGGTCTCCAATGGTTTCACATCCAATCATGTAGGGAGGGAAACATGGACAAAAATTGTTGAATCTACATATCAGGCCTTTTTCATGTAAACAACTTTAGATTCCGCCACCTCGCACCAAAACTAACAGAAGGGGTTGATTTTGCATAAGCCATAGGCTTATAAATTTTTCGATTAGGATCAATTCCCTTAGAGGCCATCTTTCCCCTATTTTTGTTGAAAAAAAGAAGGGTAATGGGTCCCATATTCCTTTGCACAACCTACTTGAAAGAAATACTTATCTACTTAGTATGATTGAGCCTTAGATAAGTAATAATCCCACTCTCATCCCCCAAGATAGTGGCTTCGAGAGCATGGTTAGCAGGTAATAAACCCCTTTCCCAACATTCACAGAAAATCTTCCCTTTGTAGAGTTTCCAAATCCTTCCCTAGATCTAACCACGCCACAAAATACATCCAAAATATATCCTTCCTTATGCCCCATTCCACTAGAGCCCATGCCACCAAGATCTATATGATCGAAGGTGATATTATCAATCTTTAAATCTCCCAAAG
Organism: Taxus wallichiana var. yunnanensis; assembly: GCA_018340775.1. NCBI lineage: Eukaryota > Viridiplantae > Streptophyta > Pinopsida > Cupressales > Taxaceae > Taxus > Taxus wallichiana. The sequence continues at coordinate 403,115,737 of CM031242.1, forward strand.
CGCTAGTTCCATATTGCCTTTCCCATGAGAAAGATAAGAGGGGTGCCCATCTACATAATCACTATAGCAAATCCGGTCAAAGCCTTCAGCCTTTGAATAACATGTTGCTATGCCCTCCGCCAAATCCTACCTCGTTTCTATATCTATCTATCACATAGTGGTCTTCGAGTGTCTAGGCCAAGCCATCTTTCTTTCTATGTCTAGTTCTCATTCCCTCCAGACACTCCATCTTCAATCCTTATATTCCTTTTTGAGTACGCGCCGTTAGAGGAACCAAAATTATTCCCATTAGGGTTATGGAAATGGGTTGGGCCATCATATAGATCCATTGAAAATTATTAGTATGAATTTTTTGGATAGGTTAATTAATTATAACATGTGATGTTTGCAGATCTCTTTCTTTAGATATTATTGATTATTAGGGTTAATACCTAACTTAAAAGGGGGCATACCATGGTTTTGTTTCAAAGATTTAATCTATGTTACATAGAGAAATTCATTACTTGAATATTTTAGGACAATCTATAGAAGTTAGTTTGAGAATATGGATACATACTCACATGATATTGAGACACTTGATCACATATTAGAACATTCTATATGATATTAAGAGACACATTATCATATCGTTAGAAATATTATGTGTTCTTAATAAACACTTGATTGTGCATTTGGATATTATCTATGATTTTAAGGGACAACTGATCACATGAAGCATGGAGCGTATCCATCTTGAGGAAGTTATTTTCACACTTTAATGAGTTACATTCATAATGAATTAGATATTAATCACATAGTGAAGTGACTTCATCCTTGTAATAAATTTATTTTTCTAAGTTTGAGATCAAAGTGAACATTATTACACTATAAGCACACTTTGGGACAAATTTTTAATCTACATCAAAATATCCATTTTTACATATGGATCTAGTATGGGATCTAAAAAATTAGAGATCATTATTGTTACACCATTTACTTATTTGGAATTGAAAAGGAAAATGTTAGATACCTTTTTTCCATTATAAATGGGGTTATTTAGACACATAAGGTAGTTTTATTTGGAAATTTTCAATTCTAAAATTTTAGCTATACTTTCTTCAATTAAATTTGGGTAAAGTAAAATCTTCATTTCTTCATTTAAGTACTTACATATAATAGGGAGTATTCACCACAAGACACTTTATAATCAAGTTCAACAAAAGGAAGATTGGTAAGCATGCCATTAGGTGTATTCATTCCTTAAATTATCAATTCTAATATTTTTATGATTCACATATTTTACTTTTTTATCATTATGAGACATTAGTCTGCCCATGTTTTTTTATATTCCTATATGAGACAAATGGAACATTATAGTAACACTATTATCATCCATAGTGGTTATCACAAGTGTACATATAATTTTTCATTTCAATATACATTTATCAAATGCTACACTAAAAGGGGGATGTAGACATATAAAGATGTTAATTTGCACTTGGAAACATCAATTTTCAAAATATTTAGCACATTTACAAAAAATTTACACATATCTAACTCTCAATTACACTTTCCTTGTATTAGTATACCTATCAAATGTATTGGTTACCTTCAGACTTCTAGTAAGGAATATTCATGGCTTGCATAGTCTATATAAAAACCTTATAAATCCTCAACATAAATTGTCAACCACAAACTACATGATTCCTACTTCTTGAGAATGCCATAAACGTGTGACACTACCACATGTTTGAAGTTTCCTTAAGACTCCAATGCTTGATTTTCATATTTGATCGTCTTCATTAGTTCGGTCTAGAAATGTTTCATCATTTTCTACAGAAGAAAACTAATAAAATGTCATTTATATGTAAATAAATATTCACCGAGGTCATAATTCATCTATTATCTCTCATGTAGCACCCTTACCACCTAAGGAGTTATTACAAATCTTTGAGATCATTACTCGAAATAATATAAACATCTTCGAAATTAAAAGATCATACTTATAACATCTCACAAATCCAAATAATAATCCAAATAGGTCAAACTTTCATATTACCAAGTTCAAATTTTCAAAGGAAGGCTTATGTATAGGTTATACAATGTTTTACACATTGTCATAGGTGGGAAAACTACATTTCATTTGTTCCCTCTTAGAATGGTGGTACATGATAAATTTTAATCCATCATGGGTATGTATTGAGATAAATTTAACATGGAGAGATAACCCCTTTATTAGGTGTTTTATTAGTTATCATCTACTATTAGGGTTTTGAAAAATGATAAATCACATAGGAATTTTTACATCAGGTCAAATGGTTCAAACACATCAACAAACATTTTGGAGATGTGGGATAAAGGATCTATTATCACTAAATCATTCCACCCCCTAAATGACCTGAATAGGAATGGGACATTTGATGTGATTGGGTAACATGGGATCACCTCTCAAGTTATGGGACTTGTGAGATTAAGGTGATCCTCCAAAGAATGTGGAATTCCTCTTCCTAAACTAAGCACTACACTACTCCTAATGCAAGAAAAATGGCTAAGTAAACCTATGTACTAACATTTCTATGTGATTACCAATGGGGTTTGGGTGGATCGGTTAAGATGGACGGTTGTGTCTGGATCCACCCAAGTTCAAATCCTACTAGGCGTGATCCCTTCGGGGTGGTTATCGGTGGTGGAATTTGTTACATCACTAGTGTTTATGACTAGTAGTTATTCTCGGTGGTGGTAGGCTTTGCATCATCAGCATTGGTATTCGTGGCGGTTGGTGACTCTAAAAATGGTGGTGGTGGAAATTGCATCATCGGTGTGGGCTCATTGGTCATGGTCTGGGTTGGTCTAATTGTAATATCTTGTCTTAGGACATTGGTTGTAATGGGTGGGGTCCTAGGAAACCCTCCGGTTCATAGCTTTGGTCAAAAAGTGTTTATCAATAAAAAAACATTTCTATGCGATTAGGGAGAGATATTTTCAATAAATAAAACCTATATTAGAAGTGGTGATGCACTAAGAAGGGGTTTTTCTAGACATAATTCTAGCTTGAAAATGAAGAAATATGAACATGGGAAGAGTGGACATGAATTAGAAACCCAACTACATACAATACTTCATTTCTAGTTAAGCACAATAACTCCTAAAACCTACAATAGAAATCAAATATGAACAATATACCTAAAATCATGAACAAAGGAAAATTAAAGCATTAAAAATGATATAAGATAAAACAATAAGTCACAAAACACCATTTCATTTCTCCAAGCACTTTCACAATACACCATTACAGTAGGGAGAGGCATAAGCTACCATTATAGTTTTCAAAAGAAAGGATTGAGAGCCTACAAATTCACACAACTCAGCTTGTGAAGAGATGGGAAGCTTGGAAACATGTCTAACTAAATTTGAAATAATACATTCCCTTTTCATTTTATAACATTTCTTGAGCTGGTGAGAGAAAGAAGGAAGAATCCTAAAAACTAGGCCAGAATGTAGCAGATGATGGACCATGTTGTTGGCCATGCTTGTTTGTGGCACTCCATACTTGATTGCATCATTAATTATCCCTGAAACATTCTCCTCCATCATACTTCATAAATTCAAAAATTTGAATTTTCCCCATTGTTTAATTAAAATAATATTTAATGTTCTTCAAAGAATCCAAAATGGTCCATGGTGGGACCCCGCAACGTTAAATTTACATGAAAAAGGGGCTTGGTTAATTAAATCAATGAATGGCTCGCTAGCCTGCTCACCAAGCTAGCTAGCGAGCTACTCCATTGACTCCCACAATGAGCTCCACATACTTTCATCACCCGTTTATTTAGTGACTAACTCGGCATGCTAAGTTCTACATTGATGGTTCAATGGTGACCAACTTGGTTTTGCATGGTATGGGTTGCTTTGTAATTGGTGTATGCCAACACGCCATGGTGTTGGAAATGACTCGACCAAGTCATGTCTTATCCTCCCCACATCCTCACCAAACACTTTGGGCATATCATTTATTTTCTCCACTTTACATTGAAATCCAATGCTTCGTACTTTAAGGATTTAATACATATACCCCTTAGTATTGAATTTGAGGCTCCCTTTCCTGCTATCTTCGTAGCCTCTACTCAACACTGCAAGTCATTTTCTTCTCCCTAGGCGAGCTCTTTACACATATTCTCCAACCACTTAAACCTCCATGTATTCACCACTAGATGCATTGGAGACTTGGTCCATCTCCAAAATTAATGCCACCAACCACTTGTACACAATGAGTTCCACCTATTGTTCTATCAACTCAATGACTAACTTGTATTTCCCTTAGTAACTCCTAACTTCATCGGATTACCCACTGACCTGCCGAATTTTGAAATTGTAGCCAAAAATGACTCGGTCGACCATCCTCCCAAACCCCAAAAATCACAAGCCCTAAACACTGAATTTTAGAGTTCGGGATTCAAAATATCCCTCTAATTTCATCAAATCACCACAAAGACTCTCGAACTCCGAAATACCGAGACCCCAAAATCCCAAAAACATCCTCCACCTCATCTTTTGTGTTATCTTTGATTCTAAACTCACCTTCTAACTTATTTCTACCATTCAGCTCATTCAAGTCATGCTTCAAGCCCCATCCCATGTGATTTCCCTGACTCACCCCTTGGATCATTCCACATGTTTGGGATCATTGAACTATCCCACCAACCTATCAAGTTCCTCGATCCTGCACTAACTAGGACCTTCACCAAGCTAATGATATGGATTGGCCTCACCGACTTCTTCTCCATGATGAGCTCATATAGCTCGATCTTACCCACCGATTTCATCACCTTGTTATGACCAATTCATTCAAATATTCATCCCTTGTTCATTTTAATCTCCATGAAATCACTTGATTCCTCAATGGTGAGCCTAATTGAATACTCTAGTGGTTCATTCGACCTCCACAATCCATGCAATGAGCTGATATATGCATGTTCTTCTTCTACATTCCCGTACACCGAGCCCAAATCGAGTCGGCCGCTATGCAAATCAGTCTTAACATCGCTCCTAGTTCCAACCTCCTCAACATTATAACCTCCTCTGTGAATTAACTCACTTCCCTAAGTGAACCGGGCACTTGGGCACACCATTTCCTTCGATGATACACTAAGCCACCAAATCATTCCTAAATTGGTCTATGCTTTGAATACCCCCATGTGATCTCATACCTCGTTTTATCTAAACTCGATCAACTTTAGCCTATTGAAGAGTTACTCAGCCACGAATTGATCACCTTAAGCCATTTTGTTTACTCTATGTGATTTCATAGTTGAATCCTTACTCGACTCAACTAATGATTCCTCTGTCATACCCAAGTTCCTCCACATGATGTTAGTTCGCCTTTGCAAACTCACCTCATCAGCTTTTATGCTTGTGCCTCTTATAACATATTCACCTAATTATACACCAAGATTCATCATCGAGTTTAATGATCTCAACTCACTCCTACACTAAACCGATCAACTCCATCAATTTGCACACCTTGGCGAGTCCATTTACAAGCTCTTCCTTTCGATACAAGCCCCTTTTAAACACGGCTTGATCCACCGAGTTCAACCTTAATCCCATCGAAATGAATTTGACTCATGCTGATTGCACATAATCTCCTCATGAACACCATGTAAAACCTAAGCTTATGTTAACCATCCCAATATGGGTCCTCCATGTTAACATGGTTTCAATGCTCAAGAAATTTGCTACATAGTTTCACTGAGGTAGACTTCTCTTGTATGCCTCACTCTCTGAACCATCTAATGTTGTGAATAAATACTCATTCTGTGAACTTTATTTCTTCAGTAACTCATAGGTCAAGATGGATTCAAAAAATTTAGCCTCATCCTTAGTTCCACGTTCTTTAATAGCTTTGTCTACTATTGTATATGAAAAACCCATGTTCACAAAGTGCCTTTTAATTAAGCACCACTCTTATTTAGATGAGAATTCTTGATTATTCCTTATGTACTCCAATATTTCATTCTCATTTAATGAACCAACTTCATGAATTGTTGAGTTCCTGTGACTCAAGTTGATCATGTTCCGCTTTCCGCAAACTGAATTTTGCCACCTCGAATCATTGAGTTGTTTACAAGCTTGGCATTTTATTTTCCTATTTATTTTATGTTATTCACCTTTCTAACTCACATGAGCTATAATGGAGCTCGAATCCCTTCACACTACGTTAGCTCACCGAGAAGTTCACCAAGTTGCTCGGTGAGCTCCCTTTTAGGTCAATGGGAAGTGATTCTCAAACCATGATTTTTCCTTGGATGTGACCCCCATGGGATTTTTATCGAACCTATAGGGTAATGAAAACATGATAAGATCTTTAAACATGATTTATCGATTCTAATCATTTTTAGCTAGAAGTGGACCTACGGGGGTCAATTTCCTCATTTTGAGCAACCCATGAACCTCCAAGACCTAAAGAAGGAAGAATAGTTCAAAATGATTTTGGAACACCGTAAATGTCCCGAAGGCACAAAATCTTTTCCTTATAGGCCCAAAGTTCTATTGTGAAACCCTTTCCGGTCCTAGGGTCCTATTTACCCTGTTGTCCATTTTTGCCTAGGGAAAGAATGGATAATATTTTTGGTGACCTCTAAGGGATGCTTGCCTACTAAGAATTGGTCCAATATCCTGAAACATCCATTGGGCATGGAGTCACTATTAATCTAAAAACTGATCCTAAACTCAAAGTAGACCATTTGACCTTGTCCCGGAATCTAATGTTGTTAAGTATGAAGCACATTGGAACCCATGACTTCTGGTATGCATGGCACACTGCAAAAATTTAAGTAAACATTTGTTGAGTTTTGGACATCATGGAACTCAAAATTGAATTTATTTCTTCTTGAAAATTTCACCTTGGCACAATGTTAGGAGAAAAGACAAAACACAATACACACAACAATTGAAAGTCATACATGCTTCAAATGAAACATGTAGAGTGTGTTAGGAAATTATTCTTCTAAAATTAAATCTATCCCTATTATACACTAACTAGAAGAAAATGTGAGCTAAATGAACCCTGAAACTGGTTGGGAAAAATAGATTCCTTTCCTCATAATGAGTAGCCATGCAGATGATTTGATGATGAACATGGCTAAGACTAAGAGTGAAAAACTAAAACAAGCCCAATTCTCTACTTGGTTCACTAAGGCATCAACTGGAAAGAGAAACTATGCTCCTTATAGTCTTTCACCAGATTCTTAGAAAATTAATGAAACAGATAAGGGTAGAAGGCCAAGGAGGAATACATGTTTGTAATGTCCGTTGAAGGTCATGCACGCATTTTGATTTCCTTATCTAAGTTGATTGCTAGAGCTCCCTTTTAGCTAGGAAGAACTACCTGTAAATACAAAACAATACCACCAGATAGATTTAAACAAAATAATGAGTGGACTGCCTAGTGGGAGATAGATCCGGGAAGTGTGATGCTCCTTAAACAGGCTATCAATCCCCTTTTTATATAACAATATTAATGCTAGTTAAATCATACATGAAGTAAAGATCCTATTGAAATTAAAATGATTTAGGTATCTCACACAAAATAATAAGAAAGATCAGGTAAAAGGTGATTGAGGTCAAAATGGTTCAGGTGATTAGCTAGTATTGAGTTACAAGCCAGTAAAGGCTCTGGGTAAGGTCTGGTAAAGATTAGGAATGGTTTTGGGTTGTTGGGAAGTGGGTATTCACTCATTGGTTTGACATATATTACTAGACACAGTAACCAATATCGGCTAGATGACCAATGTTGGTTAGGCGTAATGATTGACGTTGGTTAGCTAACCGTCGTTAGTAGGGGTTCTTAGTAGAAAGTTATTAAAAATGTTTTTCAAACTTCCTATGGTTGCATAGAGGTTGGAAATGGTGAGGGTGAGGTCATAAAATGGTTCTAAGGACTCGAGATGATTAAGAGAGGGTGAAAATGGGTAAAAGGACCAGGTATGGTAAAGTGATAGGTTGGTGGGAGGAAGGAATTATATGGGTGTGGAGAAAGATAAACTACTGAGATAAATAATAAATCTTACTTAAATGACATAGAGGTAAATGAAGAGTTGTTAGGTACTTACTAAATAGTAAATTTAGAGAACGTAGGTGATGAAGATGGTGAGGGAAGAGATCCAGAGAGAAGAACCATTGTATTCGTGTCGTAGCAATTCGAACCTTCGTGCTTCTCTATGTTAATATGTGATCATGTAGAAGATGATGAATTCCAAAATGGTTGTTGGTAGTGCTCCCGTGTGTTTTATTTTTCTGAGTGCTTTAGAAATTCAAGTGCTCCAAGTCTCTATTCGTATGAGATTCTGAATCGAATGACCTACCCAGGAAAAGGATTTTGCAAATTTATTTAACCTAACTAGAGATAGTTAGGGGACCAACATCGGTTGAGATATAGCTGGCGTCGATCAAGGTGGGAATATCTAGGTTGGCCAATAATATCCAGATTGTTGCTATTTTTGGTGTGATCTCCAATGTTCTTCTAAGTCTTGAGTGATGGATCATGGAAATATAAGTAGGATTACTTTTAGGTTTGTTAATAGGAGTTAAGTCTAGGTTTAGACTAAGTCCTAGTTGGTTAGGATAAGCTTAGACTTGGTCTTAGGTCATTAATGAGGTTTGAGTGGGTAATTTGAGTGAGATGGCTAGGTGAGGTGGTTAAGTGAGGATATTAATTAAGATAATTAATTCAATTAACATGTGCACTAAGGGATATGAATGGGTAGGATATGGTTAATTTAATGAATGAGGTTTTAATGGAAGTATGACCCAATTTTGGTGTCTACATTTTCCCCTTTTTGTCGCGTAGCTTGTATTGATAAATGACACTAACAAAAACAGGAAGTGGTTGTCCCAAATATAAGTGGGAGTGAGGTTGCCCCAAGTATGGGTGGAGGTGATCCCCCTCAAACCAGGAGTTGATGAGGTGTGAGATGGAATCGGTGAGTGGTTTGATAAATGGGTAAGTGATGAAAGTGAAGGTAGGTGAGTTGTAGGTAAGGGTAGTGGCACTTCAGGTAATGGTTAATAGTAAAGGGTCATATCGAGTAATGGGTAATGACAATCAAATGCACGCACATGTATAGATTACGACATGATACATGTTGTCTCTAAATCACTACACCCCGAATGGCCTGGGAATTAATCACGAAATTCGGTGTGATTGGGACACATGGGATCACCTCTCAAGCTATGGGACTTGGGCTCGAGGTGAACCTCTAGAGAAGGTCGGCTTCCTCTTCCTAAACTAAACACAACACTACCTCTAATGCAAGAAAAATGGCTAACTAAACCTATACTAACATTTCATGGGATTAGGGAGAGAGATTTGCAAGGAATAAAACTTAAACTAGAAGCGGTGATGCACCAATTTTGGGAAATGTTCAACATCTGGAAGGGTTAATGTGGGAATAAGGTTTGCATCATTGACCACCTTCACCTTTAGCAACTAGAAAGGGTACAAAAATACCACAAACCAATGGCAGACATTCCTCTATTAAACTTTAAACATACACAAATAGAAAAGACGAGCTTTGATTTGATACATAGATAATTTTATCAAGAGGATAATCACAAGCACATGTCAAGCATCCACTTAAGTGATAATAATAATGAAACTTTTAATCAACAGAAGGAAAATGGTTTCTCATAGCTGATGAAAGGTAATCACACTATTCCTTTCACAATATGAAACAGATAATCTGGAATAAAGGTAAATTAATCAATAATGCCAAGGAATTTCATTCCAAAGCATACAATGAATAATCATTCAACACAATAAAACAAATCTTGAGTGCAAGGAAACTCGAATATAATTAAACAGCAGTTTCAAAAAAACTCGAAAGCACTCTTCCAAGCTTGAAGAGCAACTTCACTAGAAATCTCTAAATATATATATATATATATATATATATACACCAAATAATGGAAGCATTCCACTATTTATAAGTTCCTAGGTTGAGCCATTACAATTTGGGCCTTTTACTAACCTTAACTAAAAATAGTAATGTCATTAATATTAAGGGAACATGCTCCCATCAAAATATCAAATTTGTTGCAAAGGTTTTGACCAAGTCAACCCTACACTTTGGTGATTCAAAGCTTGAATCGTCTCTCTCATGGCTACTCAACTTGATCTGGGTTCAAATCCAGGTTGTTACTATCTTTAGAAAATGACTCGTCCACTTTAGAAATGGTGGTTCTTGCACCCTGTAACTCACTGTATATCTCAATAGCCTACTTCATCTTCTCTTTTCCCCTTGATGTGGAAGTAGACATTAAGCTCTGTGTTTGAAAGCCGAAGTTGGAGAAATTCTAAAAATAAAGTATTCAAAAACCCGAAAGAAAAATCTCTGAAATTATGCAGAGGAAAGTTCGAAAGAAATCTCTTAAGTCAAAAGTTCTAAAATTCTAAACTAGAAAGTTCCAAAAAGTTTTCCAAAAATTTCTCCAAAATTTTTCCCAAAAATTTCTTCGAAAATTTTTCCCAAAATTTCTCCCGAAAATTTTCCAAAATTTTTCCGAAATTTTTCAAAAATTTCTCCAAAAATTCTCCGAAAATTTCTCTGAAAATTGTTCCTAAAAATTCTTTCCGAAAATTTTTCCAAAAATTTCTGAAATTTTTCTTGAAAATTCTTTAGAAAATTTTTCCTGAATTTTTTTGAATTTCAAAGTTTGAGTTTCAAGGCCTTGAGAATTTTCAACTCGCTCAACATTTTCAATCCCAAAATCTACAAAATTATGAAATGGAATTATCCAAAAGAATCCCTAAAATTAAACTCTGAAAGCTTGATTTAACTCAGCCGCCTCGTTCCCGAGCTTCGGTCTTGCGATGACTCCATGACCTTCATTGCTCACTGTCTTGATTTCCTAATTTTTAAATGTAGATTCAACCACCGAAATGAGTTCGGTGCATAGATCTCTCTACGCAAATCACACTAACACATGCCAACTAACTCAATGAGCAACTCGGCCACTTTTAGCTCTTTCCCATTGGCGTTGACAAATTTTCAAGCCTTACATTGTCCTTTCTTAAACTTCTAAAATTTTCTATGAACAAATGGGACATGAGGGTATGACAAGACACCTGAAAAAACATATGCCAATTTTAACTATTTTGCTTGAGTTGAGCAAGTATGGGCCCTTCCAAAGGCAATTTTCTCATTTCGAGACCAATTTGAACTTCCAAGATATGAAAAAGAAGGAACAATCCCAGAGGATCTCGAAACCTTCTGGAATAACATATAAGGATTTCAAAGCTTGAGGTTATCCTGATAACCTTGAAATCTTTATGGAAGAATATTTGGTCTTAGGGTGTTATCATATTATCCATTTTTTCCCAAGGGCAAATATTGACAACAATACCAGGTTGAAGAGCTTGAAAAATCTACATCATCCAAGGTCGATAGGTTTATCCAAACAAGGTTGAAGTGATTTAGGTATCCACGGTACATGATATGGTCCAGAAACACAACTTAGGTTAGGTGCAGGAACGTTTAGGTATGATTTGGTACACCAAAGGTTTGGTCGGGATAAACAACATGGCAATAGGCAAGGTAAGGTCATTAGGCTAAATAACATGGGTACCAGAATCACAAGGTATAGCGAGTACATAGGTTCAAAGGTCACAAAAAATGGTTCAGGTCAAGGTATATAGGTCCAGGCATGAGTAAGGCCAGGTTATAGGTAAAATAACATGTCCCTAAATGCAATTAAGGAAATGTATGGGTAATTTAGGCTTGTGGGTAAGGTGTAAGAGGTGTTGGTGAGGTTACAAGGTATTTGGGTAGTAATGTTTGTAGGTAAAAATGGGAAAAAGGTAGGTTAAATGGTATTGGTAGGTGTGACCGATCTTTGGTTATAAAGTAATTGACATCGGTTTGGTATGACCGATGCCGATCATGTCGAGTTAGGGTTATAAGGAAGAAATTATGTATTTTTACAAAATCATTGTTGTTTTTTGAGTTTGGGAAAATGGCATAGCCTATTGACTTGTGCATTTTTCTTAGAGAGAAAGACAAGGCATTGTACTTGGTTGAGGTGGAGGTTATTAAGTGGTGAGAGGATTAGGTAGATGGGTCCATGAGATTGGTTGGAGATGTGTGATTGGTGGAGAGATTTGAGGTTGATTACGGCGGCACACATAGGTGGGAGAGGGTTGGGTGGACCATCGGCGCAACGACGAGACGTGCCACCACGTAGGTGATCTTTGTGATGAGGTAGGGGGTGTTTCCTCATTTTTTATTTGCTAAAAGTTTGGTTAAAAATAAATAAATTGGGGTAGGGGGATTTTATTTTTAAATGTGGGTAAAAATGGGTAAAATCAATATGGGAAAGGGAAAATTTAGGATAAATTAGATGATAAATGAATATAAGATAAATTGGGGTGGATTGGGGTAGGTGTTAGGTTAGAATTTGGTGAATTTTAGGTGAAATGGGTTATGGGGGATGGGTTTTTTTTTTAGGTTTCCGTGACATAGATCAACATCGGTCTCGAGGCTTGGGTTGACATCAATCGGTTTTGACCAAAGCATCATTATGGCCTTAGGTGATCGATACCGGTTAAAGGCAATCGATGACATTCATGGGAAAACGGTTGATGGTCAAAGTCGATCGGTGTTGGTGCGATGATAGGGTTAAAGAACAAAATGGGTAAGAAGGGCTAGTTTGGAAAGAAAAATAGGTGGGAAGGGGTAAATGAAGAGTGTATTTAGGGGATGAGGGTAAAATGTGAGTTTGGTAGGATAAGATAGGTAAGTAGGTTAAATAATGTTAAGATGATGGGTCATGATTGTAAAGGGTAGTAGGCTTATAGGTGAATTAGGTAAATGGGGTAGGAATGATTGATGTGGTTGGGTATGGTTTAGTGGGTAAGAGGTAATTTTGGGGTAGGAAAGTCTTGACAATGTTGTGTTTGATGTTGTAGGCTAGGGACCAGCTTAGGATGTGAGACAGAGTACCACCCATTGTTGGTGTAGATGTAGTCTAGTGTGATTGCAGAGGAGTGGGAGCATATGATGGATGTTGGACTTGATTGGGATCTAGTGCTATAGGTGTATATCCCGAGATCCTATCTTGATGGTCACACTCATCGATAGATGGGATTCAGTGACCAACACATTTCATTTACCAATGAGTGAGATGATTGTCACCCTAGAGGACGTGTACGAGGATCTATGACTATCGATTATTGGGGAGAAAATGTATTCTATTTCATCAAAGGCATCAGTGGAGCCGATAGTGGATATGTTTGGGGAGGTGATGGGTGAGCTGAGGTACCATAGCGTGAGCCTTAGCTATGGAGACATGTATGCATCCCATCCTCAGGAGATGAGGCTAGTTGTATTGATGATGGAGGTGGTATGTTGTTTTACCTTACTAGATTTTGAGGGTGGGAGATTCCCATGAGCACTGATGGGAGTGCTCTAAGATATGATGGAGGAGAAGGATTTATTTTCTAGGCACCGACATTCCTAGTGTAGCTATACAGGGAGTTTGTGGCCTATGGGAGATTACGGTGGTTTAGTTTGTGTTGCACCTTTTTACTACATTTTGGGCATACGAGCATATCGTATGTGTGTGGCTAGTTGGTTTTCCCGACATGATTGGTTCGGGGGTGGCAAGTCAGAGTTGGATACAGATGGTGGGTACCAATTGGTGGGAAACATAGAGTGGCTAGGGCCACACATGATGTTTTATATTATAGATGGTTATTGGAGGGGCTTTCGGGGTTGATATTGTGTGGAGACCCTACATTGGCTATCCCTCATACAGGGGTATGATGGAGGAGTTAGATGAGATTTAGCTACTGAGGTGGATACAGGGGCAGCATGCCGGTGAGCATGAGATGATACATGTAGATAGGGTTAGATGATAGTTTGGGCTACCACAGGATGTGCCTCCACCTTTCCCATAGTACATGAGAGATGACATGGAGAGACCTATGTCTCCACCACATCCGAGTGTGCCGACAGGGTAGGAGGAGCAGCTGGTGGATAGGCGGATTGATGATGTTGGAGTCACCGATGGATATAGGAGGTGGTGGGTGGCACATAACTACGAGTAGCACCACAGAGACTAGGGAAGCTAGACTTAGCCACCATCATAGTGTAGAGGGATACCTTACAAGGTCAGGTGGCTGCCCTTCAAGTGCATATTACAATTTTACAGGGAAAACTTATCGGGTTAGAGGCAAGTTACCCTTTTTAGGCTCAGAGTGATGGCCTTACATGCCCAGTAGTAGCACAGAGGACATGTTCCCATACAGGGTGGAGATGGAGATGGAGGATAGGTGGCCACCTTACAGGTGCATGTAGAAGGGTTATAGGAGCATAGTTGGCCACTTTGCATAGCTTAGGTTATGGCCTTACAGGCCCAGGTTGTAAACATAGAGTGCCTCCACGAGGCTTAAGGATAGGGTCCCATACTATACTACAGTAGCATGCGGGATAGGGTCCCATGGTATAGGGAGGAGGACAAGGCTTACAGGGACATGGACCGAGGCCAGTGTTAGTAGGGAAAAGCTCACAGGTTGTTATGAGACCTATGGAACCACCACAGATGGTTCCTATGGTGAGATTTAGGGATGCCTTAAATAAGGCCTAGTACTATCAGGATCACTGATGATGATGGGATAGATCTCATCATCTATGTGGAGTACAGGGCACAATAGGCAGTGAGTGAGAGGACTAGATCCCACACTCATAGTAGCTCAGAGAGCACAGGGGCCTAATGAGCCAGAGATAGGGTCAAGGTGAGGCTATGAGTTCATGGAGGCTAGTCCCAGGTGAGGGTTAGGTAGAGATTAGACCGAGACCCATGGAGGGTGGAGAGATGTTGGCAGGGTGCTCCAGATGGAGGAGAGGAGGAGGAGACATATGAGACATGTATGGATATCAGGTGGGGTGATGATTAGTCACCTGATATGATTAGAGTATTGATTTTTGATATATATGGTATGTGTGCCAATGATAGTGAGGTTATACATGAGAGTTTTGAGATTTTGAGTTTTATATCGGCCTGCATGCCAAAGATAGTGAGGATGTATCTGAGTGATTGAGACACTTGTATTTATTTGTATATGTGTACATATATATTGATACACAAGACTTTCTCATTTATATAGATGATGATACTTATTGTATGGATGATGTATCTATGTTTTAATTTCCATTTTCATTGTGTATTGATGGAAACTAGGTGAATTAGGCATGATTGAGTCGAGGTCATGTAGGCATGTTGAGTTTAGGTATTTTTAGGCATGGTTAGGAGTTAGGTGAGTTAGGCATGGTGGAGAGTCATAGCATGGTGGAGTTTTTATTTTAGGTCAGTTAGGCATGATTGAGTCGAGGTCATGTAGGCATGATGGAGTCTAGGTCACTTAGGCATGGTTGAGTTTTAGGTCTTTTAGGCATGGTTGAGTCAGGTGTAGGCATGGTGGAGTTTTAGGTCAGTTAGGTATGTTTTGGTCATGTTGTTGGGTTTGATTTAATTTCCATGTTATTGGTAGTATGGAAAATAAATGATGATGTATATTTATGTTATGGTGTAAATTTCAGAAATATTTGATATTATGGAAATGTGAAATGATTAATGTATGATATGATGATGTAAGAAATAGGTAGGTATACATGTTTATATACTTGTATGTTTGTTTAATTTCCAAGTAGTATATAAGATGGAAACTAACTAAGGTAGAATGTGAATAGAAAAATGGGGGGGAAAATTGGTTAGGGTAAAGAGTGGCTGAGCTAACCTCCAAGGGCCCCATGCCCTCAGAGTGTTTCCTACATAGCCCCAATGAAAAGGGGCCTCAGGATGATGTAGTTCTCCCATAAGCTAGGGAAGAATATGATGGTAGAGGGATGGGTTGGTAGGTTTTAGGCATGGTTGAGTCTAGGTCATTTAGGTATGGTTGAGTTTAGGTCATTTAGGCATGATTGAGTCTAGGTCATGAAGGAAGAGGTGAATTGAGGTCATTTAGGTGTGGTTAAATTGAGGTGTCGAAGGCTTGGTCTGTATAGGATAATCAACAAGTAATGAAGAAGGTGATTGGTAAGAGGTGACAAAAAAAGCCACCTAATTGATAAGAACCATAACAAGTTTATCATACCTAAGATGGGATTATGAACATAAGACCCTAAAGGTGTTGCATGATGGACTATTCTAAGGTTGAAGAAAGTCACATGATCGAAATGTCACATTTGGCACATCCCTTGAGTGGGTAGGAAATTAGGGTGAAAAGGTGATGAAGTGAAATTGGTTGGTTTTAGCGTAACCTAGTGTGAGACAACATGCCTACTTGGCAAGAGTCCCAAGATCAAAATAGGAAAGTCCATGATGAAAAAAAATTATTTTTTTTTTTTTTTTTTTTTTTTTTTGATAGATTGATCGATGTGGGAAGTCTATGTGGGATGAGTATATTTTCTCCTTGAGGTCTTTGTGAAGTTGATCGATGTGGGAAGCTTAGAATATTTTATTTTATTTTTTACAAGAATAGTCTTCTTATTATGATAGACTATGTACAATATGGCTAGCTTGGTATAGTTTTCCTTGAGGGAGCAATCTATTTATAGCAGTGAGATAGAAAGTGTAGATGTGTCCTTTTGAGGGAGTCATCTTTTTTTTGGAAGTTTGACTCAAGGAGTTGAATCCCATTTTACTTTTGAAATTTTTTTCTTTTGGACTTTTAAGTCATGGACAAGACTATAAAGAAAAATAAGGCTCTTTTTTTGAAGAAAAACTATAACACATAGAGGTTAACTATGAAAGAGAGGGTTTAAGTGATGAATGACCATGGGATTCCATCTTGAAAAAAAGATGAAAAGTATCCATGAGAATCATGCCATGAGTAGATCCATGATACTCATATTGAAGACAAGGTTGAAAGGTAATGGGTAATCACATGATCTGGTTTAGTCATTGATCCTTAAAATAGGTAAAATGAAAGGTGAATGGTGCTCAAGGATGCATGTATTTAATAGACAAGAGGTGATATAGGACTTAATTCAATAGTAGAATGGTCAAAGATGCAAGGCATTGAGGGGCTTAGGTTTGGGTTTACCTTGAGTGAAGACAAATGATAAGCACTTGATCCATAGGTATGAGTAACGATATAAGGTCCAAGCCAATTAGGAGAAAATTTTCCCCATTTACTTTTTTTCTCTTTTTGTTACATGTTGATTTTCCTTCAGGATGAGGTCACTGACTTGGAAGGTTCATTCATGGACACATTTATTGTAGGCACATGTTTGATACATTTTTGGTAGATTTGGAGATGGTCAAGAGCATTGAGATGATGTTCATCTAATAACTCGAGTTGTGCCAAATGGTCTTGGTGAAAGTCATCATCATTGAGCATCTCTTTAAGTGAGATATGAAGAGATGGAATCTGGACTTCAAGAGGTAGAACAACCTCTATACCATAGACCTAGAGAGAAAGGTGTGGCATAGTTGATGTATGAATACTAGTGTGATAAGCCCATAAGGAAAAAGGAATGTGCGTATGCCAATCCTTTCCAGTATCATCCACAACTTTCATAAGAATTTTGTTTAAGGTTTTGTTGGTTGATTCAGCTTGGCCATTTGTTTGAGGGTAGTAGGGTGAAGAAACTGAGTTGAATGCCAAAGGCATCACAAAGCTTCCATAGGGTTTTTTTTTTGAATTTTTTCCATTATCAATGATGAGACGATGAGGAACACCAAAGTGAAAAATGATGTGATGGTTGATGAATTCACATATTTTCTTGGCTTTTTAGAAATAAGAGGTATGGATTCTACCCATTTAGTGTAGTATTTAGTAGTGGTAATAATCCATTGATGATGTTGTGAAGAATGGGATTGATCTCTCCAACAAGATCCAAACCCCATTGAGAGAAAGGCCAAAGGTCTCGTGTGACCTATAAGGTGTGACTAGGCATGTGATGAAGATTAGCATGTTGTTGGCACTTCACACAATGTTTGACATAATCACAACAATCATGGTTTAAGGTTGGCCAATAATAGCCTAGGTGGAGAATGTGTTTAGTGATAGCTAAACCACTGAAGTGACCTCCACAAATTCCATCGTGAACTTCCTTGATGGTGTAGGAATTTCAGAACTTGTAAGGCATCATAAGAGGATACCATCAAAGCCACATTTATAAAGAATACCACCCATGATGACATATGAGAGACACTTTTGAGAAAGGCTCATTGTCCATTGTGAGTAAGGTCTGGAGGTAGAATTGAAAGGGAAAGGTAAAAATTACTTATACCAAAGGTCACGTGGGGGTTAGGTTGAATGGTTTGACAAGGTTGACGTCTCAAAATAGATAAGAAGGTGATTGCAACCTTTGTACTTGTGAAAAATATTTTTGAGTCGGAGGGTGAAGAAGCGGGTATTTGAGAAGTAAGGCAAGGCCATGGTATCCAAAATTTTTAGTGGAACGTGGAGTGGTTTGAAGTTCATAATAATGGTCAAAGGTAGTCAAAAGTATGTCTACATGATGCTTATACTTTTGAAGTATTTCATTTATGACATTGGTATATACCATTGACTTGATTTACAACCAGTTGAGAGTCACCAAAGATATTAATTGATTTAACATCTAAGGTGATGGTGGGTTTGAAGGCCTAATATGAGTGCTTCATATTTGGTGATATTGTTAGTACATTCAAAATCTAGTTTGAAAGATAATGGCATAGGCTCACCATCGAGAGGAATGAGGATAACTCCAGCACCACCCCCATGCTGACATTTGGAACCATCAAAGAATAAGGTCATTTGGTAAATGGTATCATCCAAAGAGAGGGTAGTGATGGATTCATCTAGGAAATCAAAGTTAGAGGATTGATCTCAGAGAGAGGTGTGTCTGCAAGTTGGTCGTGATAGTTTTGGCCTTTGATAGATTTTTGATGAGTGAATTTGAGGTCTAGGTCTATAAGAAGCATGAGCCAATGTGCAACATGTTGATGTTGGTAGGGCTTGGCATACATGTAATGTAAGGGGTATTATTGGTGACAAAAAAGGTTTTGTGGTTAAGTAGGTAATGGAAAAGTTTAGTGGTAAAAAAACTAAGGCTAAGAAGATTTTTTTCAGCATGGGTGTATCGGGTTTCATAGTCCAAAAGCGTATATGACTTATATAATAAACTACTTTCTCCCTATGTGTTTCTCATCGTCATGATGAGTGAGCATGGCTCCCAAGGAATGATAGTAGTAAAATGTAAAGGTAAAATGGTTGGTCATCCTTAGGAGGAATGAGTACAGGTGGTTGGAGGAGGTATTGTTTTAAGGCCTCAAAGGCTTTGTGGCATTCATCATCCCATTTGAAGGAGACATCCTTTTTGAGGAGATGATGAAATGGGTGGCAAGTGGTTAGAAAGTATGTGAAATAAAATGATGAATAGATTACAAACTTTCCTTGCAAAACTACGTAGTTGGTGAAGGTTAGTAGGTGGAGGCATTTGAGAATAGCCTTGATTTTAGTGGGATCGACTTCTATGCCATGCAAAGAAATGATAAAACCAAGGATTTTTCTGAGAGAACAATGAAGACACACTTCTTAGGTTGAAGGTGAACACAATACTTGATGAGATGGTCAAAGATGACCTTAAGGACTATAAGGTGTTTGGCTCGATGTTTGGATTTGGCAAGAAGGTCATCTACGTAATCTTCCAATATGTGATGCATGATGTCATGAAAGATATAAGTCATAGCCCGCTGATATGTAGCACCAACATTTTTAAGGCCAAAGGGCATGACTCGATAGTAGAAGGTCCCCAAGGAGTGATGAAGGTGGTTTTGTGTTGATCTTTTAGGGTGAGTAATATTTGGTTATAACCGAGAAACCATCCATGAGTGATAACATCTCATGGCCGGTGGTAAGATCAACTAGTTGGTCTATACTAGGTAGAGGAAAGTCATCTTTAGGGAAAGGCTAAGTTAAGGTCATGGAAATCCATGCATATGTGGAGTCCCCTATCACTTTTGTGATAGGAATGATGTTAGAGATCCATTGGGGATAATCAATGGGTAGGATGAAGGAAACCGAGAGAAGGTTGAAGTTCTTCTTTGACAAGAAGGGAAATGTGAGGATGCATTTTTCATAGCTTTATTTTATGGTTTGGCTTTAGGAATAGTTATGATATTGTGGACCACAATGTTTGGGTCAATACCTGGGCATATCAAGTGTAGGACCAAGAAAAAGCATTTTATGATCTCGGAGGAATGAGGTAAAAGCTTCTTGTTCAGAAACATCTAAAGATTGGCCTATCTTTAGAATGTGTGGGTCATCCTGAGTGTTAATATTGATTTTGATGGTTGATTCATTTAACATGGTTTTTGTCTCTTAGAAGGAAATGACCGATGAATATAAGAATCCTCCACACCAAGATAGGTGAGAATAGACTCATCATCCTGACATTGAATGATGTTAATAGAAGGTGTATCATCATCGATCATGTGTTAGGATAGGAAGGGAAGAGAAGAGGGAGCCTCACCATCACGTTGATAAGTTAGAGGTCCCAAGGAAATGGTGTTTATGAAAAAAAATTTTTTTTAGGAGGAATGGATTCTGGATCCATAGACTCGTGGGTGAAGGTGGTGAAGTTGGTAAATGGGGTGAAGAAGGTTTTTCATCCTCAATGAGTTGACATGGGATTTCTTGGAAGATGGTTTAGAAAAGCCAATACCACTATGGTCTTTGTGTTTGTGTGGTACATGGGATGATAGTATGGTGGCCTTATTCATAGAAGCCAAAGCCAAATCCCTTCCATGCACAAATGATGGAGGAAAGTGTGGGAAAAGTGGTGGTTGGTGGGATTGAAGGTCAGAAGAAAATGGTCACATTTGGGAAGGTGGCTTGGGTGAGTAGGTAGAAGTATCAAGTCCCCATATGTTAAGTTTGTGAAGGTGGGGAGGACCATAAGGGAAAACCTCCCTATGTGGTGATCATAGTGAGGATGTTGTGAAGGTTACCATACTCTTGAGGAGTAAGGAATGTGTCGATGTTGTATAGGTGTACTCCCCAGAGTGAGACATTGAAAAAAACCTTCTAAGGGATCGGTAGTTGGTATATGGGTAGTGAGAATAGATGAATCACTAGGTGATTGGGAAGAAGAAGCATTGGTTGGTTGAGAAGTAGATGGGTTAGTGGGATGGGTGGCTACTGCAGAGGCTATGGTGGTAGTGGGAATAGAGGAGGTAGGTGTGGAAAAGGTAGCAACAACATGGTGGATGGGGTTGTGGGTGAAGGAGAAGTGGTGGTAGTGGTAGATGCCTTAACTGGTACAAGGACATCATTAGGTTGGTATAACATGTTATAGGTTTTGAATGGTGAAGGGTTAGTGGGGATGGTATAGTTATGTCCTTCATGTTCAAATTTTACACAATGATGTAAGGTTGAAGGAACACAACCCATGATGTGGATCCAAGGGCCAAGCAACAGGTTGTACTAGAACTCCCCCTCTAAGACATAGAATAGTTTTAGAATGGTATGGGGGCCCACATGAATGTGGAGGATGATGGTGTCGAGAGTGGAAGTGATGGCATCATTGAATGAACACAACATAACTGGGTTATTATGCATGTAATTTGAAGGGATGCACATTTTGATTGTATGTGTGGGAGGAGATGATGTTGATGTTGGCACCACCATCGATCATAATGTTGAAACATGTATATTATCAATATAAATGGAGATGAAAAGGGTGGGATCAGGATCATCTGATTGGAGAGGTATAATCTCATCATCAGAGAAATTGAGGGTGGCTACTTGGTGAGTAGTGGTAGGTGTAGAGGAAGGGGATGAATTGGTGAGAGAAGCCACATGGTGAGGGGTGATAATGGAGGCCACAGGTGTCGGGTCATTAGGTAAAACCTTGATGGATTGTAGAACCTCCATGAGGGCTGTCGATGGGATTCAAAAGTTTGGATGAGGTCATACAAAGACATTTTTAGAGGGGATTGGTGTAATTGTTTTATCATTATACGATGGGTGACCCCATCAGAAATAGGATATGTGGGTCCCCGAATGGTGATTTTTGGTGTGGGTGTAGATGGTATGTTGGGCACAGGATTGGTGGATGGGCTAGTTGCTTTCTCCTTTCCTTTGTCTTTTGGGCATGAGTGGAAACTTGGATCATGTTAATATGAGGAAGAGAGGTGGATGGAGAAGGTGTGTCAAGAAAAGTATAATGACATGATGGAAAAAACCTAGTGTGGGGTAAGAACCTTGTGAAATGAGTAGGGTGCACTTGACATTTTGGTGGGGTTTTGGCTAGCTCTCTTATATGGACCATATTGATCTCAAATTTTGGAGGTGGATAAAAGGGTTGTGGAGGTGGTGATGTAGGTCATTGAATAGGTAGTGGGTGAGGATGTGTAGTGATAGGTGGAGGTGGAACTGGGTCCTCATCTAGAAGATCATCATCATCAAAGTTTTGTTTAGGAGGAAAAAGTTGGAGAAGAATGGTTTTTAGAGCCTTACAATTTTCTACATCATGTCTGGCACATGATGGTAGGCACAAATTTTAGTATCGTCAAACCCTTTTGGTTTGGGTTTGAGTGGGTCATAAGGTCTAAGGGGGAAATGTGATGATGGAGGTCTCTAAAAGGTTAGCTAGAATGTTGGCGTAAGACCCTACCAATGGATCACAATGTGAGGTGAGTGTGGGTCTTGGATTGAAGTGTAGGTGATTGTGATGTGTGAGGTACTACATGAGAGGTGGAATTGGAGGTGGGATAGGTTTGACCATTGGTTTGGTAGGTGGTACTATTTTAGGCTTGGGTTGTACCTTCTTGGGTAAAGGTGTAGTAGATGAACTAGTGATAGAAGGTGTTGTAGGCTTAACTACCTCTTTGGAGGGTAGTGGGTTTTTCAATTTAGGTTGCACCTTCCTAGGTAAAGGTGAAGGAGGCATACATGATGTAGAAGGGAAAGTGGATGGTGGTAGAGGATGAGTTAGCCAAGGTGATAAAGGAGGTGTGGTGAAGGTTTGTTTAGTAGAGGAAAAGTGGAAGGTATGGGTTGAAGAGAAGGAAATCATCATAGGTATTGATGTTGTTACTATGTAAGTGGTGGGGGTATAGGTGGTAAGAAAGATGTGGGTAATGGTGAAGGTGTATGTTGTGTTGGTAGGTTGGGTGTAATAAAGGATTGTGATGAAGAGGTGGGTTGTTTTTTATTTTCCTTGGATAGGTGGTTTCTTGGCCAAGGTGATGGGTGAGGCCCTAGGATAGATGGAAGGGGAAAGGTGACAAAGGTGTAGTGGGTGAAACTGGTGTGTGTGGCCTAGAAGGTTGGGTCTTCCTTTTAGGTGGAGGAATGGTTTTTGCATGGGTTTGGGAAGATGTGGCTAAATCCAATTTGATGGGAGGATGAACTAGACTTGATGTCGGCATGACACCCAATGTGGTAATGGGTCTAGATGGGGGGGGTGTAGGTGTAGGTAGGTTCTTAGGCATAGGAACAAGTTTAGTTGTTGGTAAAGGTTTGGATGTAGGTGAGGGTGATGAAGAAGAGGCCATTTCAATAGGCATGGTCATGGTTGATTGGGTTCCTTGAAATACCTTTGGATAGATCGTGGAGGTATCCGCAGGTGACATTTGCATTTGGGTTGAAAAGGGTAGCCAAAGGCATCCCCAAAGCATGGAATTATCAACGTAATCCAAGTGGTGGCTAGGCATGAAAATGAAACTATTGTAAGAGAAGATGATGTTGGCTTAGTAAAATCCTGTAAAATATGTCTGTGAGATAGGGAACTGGTTGGCTTTGGACTCTGTAGGTAAGAGAGCCGAGAGAAGATCAATGGGATCCTGGAATGCTAATGGGGAATTTCCCCAACAGGAAGTGGTGCATCTAAAGGATCCCCTATGGGTAGGGGAGATAATAGTTGGGATGAGGTAGTTTCCTTTTTGGAGAGAGGAAAGTGAGGATGACTCTCCCATGGGTAGGAGAGTTAATACCATAGGTTGTTCATTAGGTTGTGAGGTGGGTGGTGAAATGGCATTGACAAGAAGTTGTGGACTCCTCCATGGGTGAAGGGGAGATGAAGGGGACTCCTCTTATGGGTGAAGGAGTAGATGAAGTAGGCTCCTCTGTGGGTAAAGGAGCTCATGCTAGGATCTCCTCGATGGAGGGAAGAGGAGGAAATTACGAAAGGGGTATGGTGTCAAACACAACATGGACCTCATGGACATTATTATCATTAGTTGAAGGTTCACCAGTTTGGTTTGATGATGAGGGTATGATTAGGGAATGGTTTCTTGAAGATATGAAATTTTGATTTTTATGGGTGTTTGGGTTGTCCAGATGAGATCTCCATTATCTAACATTTCTGGACAATGTTCTTGAAGGTTATACAATTACCATCACTATGGCCTTTTATGTGATGATAGTTACAATAGTCATGTTCCTTGTACCATGCAGGCATAGGATGAGTGGGGTCAAAACTAGTATGTGGTTTTATGGGTGGAAGAGCAATGGCTCGGCCTTAAGAAGTTTTTCTAATACTGAAGAATAAGGCTCCCGATTGGAGTGTATTTTTGTTGCTCTCTCATCTGAACTAAAAAGTTTGAATGGGAGAAAGGTTGGAGGTAGGTTTTGATTGATTAGATGGGTGAGATGGGCCAACCTTTAAAACTACCATGTTGGTAGATCCTTTGGCTTTTGAATAATTTTTTGGGTTTTGAAGAGGAAGAAGCATCATTTGATTTAAATGTGGCATTTTTTGTTATGCAATTGAATTTTCTTCTCTTCAATGGCATGAATTTCTAGTTTTTATGCCATGGTAAATGCTTCATCAAAGGTATGAAAGGTTTGTACTTGCAGAGTTGGTGAGATGTGCTGGCACAAGCTCTAGTGAACAACTCTATAAGCTCGGTTTGAGGAAACTGGAATGTTAGTTGGTTGATGAGGCTCACCAATGATGAGTGAAAAATATGTGATAGACTCATCATCGTATTGTCAAGTTGAGTACAAGTCGGTCATGGTGACCTTCTTGATGATATTGATTGAAAAATGGTCAGGAAGGCTTGAGCCACTTGATTAAATGAGTAAATGGAATGTTGAGGTAAACCACTATACCAATCTAAATGTAGGTCCCATTAAGGACATGGGAATGTTCGTAGGAGTAAAGCATCATCATGGGTGATTAGATAACACCCATGTTTGAAAGACCACAAGTGTTGTTGTGGGTCTTCTTTATTATTGAACCGGTTGAATTTGGGCATTTCCCAATGCAGGTATGGGTGAATGGGAATAGATGGATGGATGGGCTCATTACATATTTCATCATAGGTTAAGGAGTTGTGAGAGCTAGAAACTGATGCTTCCAATGTTTGCATCTTTTCCATCATCATTTTAATAAGGTCGTTGGTAGGTTGTGATGATTGAGCACCCCTGCAAGTATAAGGAGGTTGATGATGAATGTATGATGTGGATGACATCCCAGTATATGGTGGTGCTGAGTATGAGAACTGTGGGGGAATAGAT
Source organism: Taxus wallichiana var. yunnanensis (assembly GCA_018340775.1). Classification (NCBI taxonomy): domain Eukaryota; kingdom Viridiplantae; phylum Streptophyta; class Pinopsida; order Cupressales; family Taxaceae; genus Taxus; species Taxus wallichiana. Next base: position 403,141,229 of record CM031242.1, read on the forward strand.
GTAGGTGGAAAATATCCCGAATAGGTGATAGATGAGATTGGGGGTTGTTGGTGATATGTGTAAGTAGGTGGGGTAGATGTAGTGATCCTTGTAGTGATTGGAGGTAAAGACTATGGGATGGAGAGGATGATGTTTTGGAATGGGGTATGGGTTTTGACACCATGGGTGGTTGTGATGTAATAGGTATATATGAGGTGGTAGGGTGTAGATGGGGCTATGCTCAAGGTGGATGATGAAGGAATGGTTGACACCATGGGGTGAAAAACATGTCAAAAGTGTGACCGATGTTGTAGGTGCATAGTATTGATGATGTGGGGTCAAGTTGGGATACTATGGGTGGTAAGGTGGAAGAAGGTAATGTCGAGCTAGTGGTAGTAGATGATGTAGAAGTGGGGGTGAGGGAGGAGGAATGGACACAGGCATGCCATATACCAACTATCCTGATGAATCATGAGTAGAGGAATGGGTGAGATAATGTTGTAAGGTAGTGGGGTTGTGGTCAAGGAGTCTTGTGAACTCCTCATCACCTAGTATTGATGATAATGGGTTGAGTAGGATCCATAGGTGATAGGATGGAAGGTGGTGATGGGCTAGGTGGGAGTGGCTGAAGGCTTGCATGGAATACAAGGGTGTTGGCTTGACTATGAGTCAAAACCATGTGAGTTGGCATAGGCTTGGTAATCTGTTCTCTGTAAATGACACAAAAAATAGAAGAAATGAAGAAAAATAGGTTTCGGGAGGTGAAATTGGTCGTTGTTTTAATTAGGAATTAAAACACAGGAACCAATGGATGGTTAGGTTAACTGATGATGGTGAGATGGTAACCGATGATGGTCAAGGTGACCGATACCGGTTACTGTGGGAAAAAAATTTTTGCAAATGAGGCAATAACTGATGAAAATGAAATAAAAACTAGATTTTATAGTGATTTTAAAGGTCAGAGGTATGATGATGTGTCTGAAGACTTCAAAAAAGAAACAAAAATGTGGTGAATGTTGTTTTTGGTAAAATGACCAAAAAAAAATGGAAACTGACAATGGTTAGGTAAACCGATGATGGTGGATGATGAAAACAACGATGATGGTCATTGACCTGACGCGCCATCATTGTGAAATTTGAAAAGGTGGAAGAATTTGATTTTTGTGACTTAGATTAGATAAACTATCAACCCAGAAACCTGAGTATGATAGTAATGGACCCTAACACACCCAGAAAAAGTCAGAATACACCAACTATAATTGTGGGGTGTGAAAGGAAGAAAATAAAATGAAGAACGTGACCTCACAACTCAAAACACAACTCAAGAAAAAGCTAAGAAAAACATGAAATCCTATGAGTGAATTTTATGTTTTAGCTTATGTTATTTTAGACTGACTTGTGAATAAAACAAATTTTTTTGGTTGGAAAGAGGGTATCCTATGAAGAGGAAAGATCTAAGGATGGTTTTAGGTTATGTTTTGGTGGGGGCGGTCCTTTCTCTAAGTTAATGACTAGACAGAGAAACCTAGTTGGGTGCCCACTATCAATCCTCTGATCATGTGATCATTGACAACTTCTTCTAGGTAAGGTGTTGTTTAAGAAGATGTGTAAGTTTATTTTTGTGTAGTTTGGAAAAAGAGAAGAGAAATGTGCTCTATGATTCAATTATGTCAACCATCAGTTGGGCATGACTTCTAGCATATAGGTTGCCCTCAATTTTAATGTGAGCTAAAAATGCAAACATAGAAGTATGAAATGCAATTATTTTAAAACCCAAATCAAAATGTGATATTTGATGTAAACAAAGAGTGAATAGGAAAGGATATGACTTTCACTAATGCAAATGCAAGAAAAGAAAAAGAAGGATTCATTTTAGTCCTCGAAATACAAATGTCACTGAGACAAGTAGAAGAAAGAGAAGATTTCCAGGGAGAGAATTTAATGTTAACTTCCTTTTGAAAAGAAACAAACATACAATGGTTCCCTAAGAATGAATAAATTCAAGGACCCCGAATGGGTCCCCCAGGCGGGTGCCAAAATGTTTCACTAGATTCTTAGAAAATTAATGAAATAGATAAGGGTAGTAGGCCAAGGAGGAATACATGTTTGTAATGTCGGTTGAAGTGTGTGCATTTGATTTCTTGATCCAAGTTGATTATGAGAGATCCCTTTTGGCTAGGAGGAACTACTATAAATGCAAAAACAATACCACTAGATAGAGTTAAACAAAAACAATGAGTGGATTGCCTAGTGGAAGCTAGATCAGGAAGCGTGATGCTTCCTGAATAGGTTGTCAATCCACTTTTTATATAACAATATTAATGTTATTTAAAATATACATGAAATAAAGATCCTATTGAATTGAAATGATTTAGGTATCTCATACAAAACAATAAGAAAGGTTAGGTAAAAGGTGATTGAGGTCAAAATGGGTTCAAGTGATTGGTTGGTGTTGAGTTGCAGGTCTAGTATAGGCTCTGGGTAAGGTCTAGTAAAGATTAGAAATGGTTTGGGCTATTGGGAAGTGGGTATTAGCTCATTGGTCTGAGGTATATTTCTAGACACAAGTAACCGATGTTGGTTGGATGACCGATGTTGGTTAGGCAGAATGACTGACGTCGGTTGGCTAACTAGCGTCGGTAGGGGAAATTAGCAGAAAGTTCTTAAAATTGGTTTTTAGACTCCTGTGATTGCACAAGAGGTTGGAAATGGTGAGGGTGAGGTCGTAAAATGGTCTTGAAGACTCAGAGATGATTAGAAGAGGGTGAAAATAGGTGAAAGGGCCTAGGTATGGTAAGGTGATAGGTTGGTGGGAGGAAGGAAGTATATGGTGTGGAGAAAGATAAATTATTGAGATGAATAATAAATCTTACTAAAAGAAAATAGAGATAAATGAAGAGGTGTTAGGTACTTACTTAAACAATAGATTTAGAGAACGTAGGTGATGAAGATGGTGATGGAAGAGATCAGAGAGAAGAACCATTGTATTTGTGTCATGGACAGTTTGAACCTTGTGCTTCTCTATGTGAATCTGTGATTGTGAAGAAGATGATGAATGCCAAAATGGTTGTTGGTAGTGCTCCCTGTGTGTTTTCTTTTTCTGAGTGCTTCAAAAATTTGAGTGCTCAAGTCTCTATTTGTATGAGATCTGAATCGAATGACCAACCTAGGAAAAGGATTTTGGAAATGTATTTAACCTAACTAGTGATGGTTAGGGGACTGATGTCGGTTGAGATATAACCGGCATCGGTCAAGGTGGGAATATCTAGGTTGGCCAAAAAAATAGCAGATTGTTGTTATTTTTGGCATGATCTCAACCTTCTTCCGAGTCTTGAGTGATGGATCATGGAAAGATAAGTAGGATTCCTTTTAGGTTTGTTAATAGGAGTTAAGTCTAGGTTTAGACTAAGTCCTAGTTGGTTAGGATAGGCTTAGACTTGGTCTTAGGTCATTAATGAGGTTTGAGTGGGTCATTTGAGTGAGGTGGCTAGGTGAGTTGGTTGGGTGAGGTGGTTAAGTGAGGATATTAATTAATTATGACTAGTTCGGCTCCTCTCTTGGCTCTAATGAAGCCAAGTACCTAATAGGACATGGTCTAACCCGTTGAATATTTCTACTACTCGAGATTCAATTTTGACAAAAAAATCCACTTGTAGACATTCTGAGCAAGGTTCACTATCCGCGAGATGATTCCCTTTTTGTTTCTCATATATAGACACATGATGAACCACTCGGACAAATGATCTTGAAGTGATATTTTCTTCATCCCTTTTCCATTTTTGACAACAAAGAGTTCCTCTATAAAATGCATCTCCTTTACATTGCTTACAACCTCTAATTGAGTCATTGGTGGATCGCTGCAAGTTCTTGAAGCTTGTTGTTCATGTAAGAGTTCCTCTTCTTCCAATTGAATACCAAATTCTCCTACATTTTTAACCTTCTCATCCATCATAAAACCTGCAACGTCGAACTCCTTGATTGGTTGCTCTTGAGAACTACTAGGGATAATAGAATCTTCAAGAATTCCTCTCTCCATCACAAGTTCATTAACTAAATCAGGCTCCACAATTGGGAGGAAGAAACTTCCAATGATGTCATTTATATTCCAGGTTCCTAAATTTGAATTAGTTTCCCCGTGTGCTCATTTTCCTCTTCGTTCAATGAGTCATATGGAATATTCAATTCCTCCAATCTTGGCTCAAGAAGATTATTATGAGAAATAGGTCGCTCTCCTAAGTTTCCATCCAAAGAAGTAGGCATTTGGTGTCGGACAAGAGATGATGGACTATAAAAATTGTCAAGTTCCAAAGGTTCTTATCCATCCAAATATTCCTTCAAATCTAACAAATAGTCCACTTCTCCAATGCCTAGCTACTGCAAGGTTTCAAATTCCTCCTCCAAGGTGTTCTCTGTATTGATAATTTGTTCTTCATGACCTTCCTCATCCTCAAGCAAAAATTAGAAAGTTCAAATTCATCAAAACAATCAGAATTTTGAGAAGGTAGAGAGGGAAAAGGATTTGAAACCTTCTCCATGACCTCATCTACATTCATGGCCTCTCGAATTTTTCTTACTCTCATTAAAATCTTTTTGGCTGATTGTAACATCTAATGATGACCTTGGAGAGTCTAGCTGACCTTCCGTAGTGTTGTAAGTTCTTGACATGCATATCAATCATGATCATTACACTCATTAGAATCACCTTACACACTAGAGATATTTTCATCATTTTCTTACACATGTTCCTCTCTGGTAGATTTGGAGCTAATACTTTCTCTTTTACAATTGGTTTGTCCACATGTGATGATTCAACCTCCTCTAATGATATGGAACCAATATAGATGCTACATTCTAAATAGGTAGATTGTTTATCATCATTTTATGGTTCTTTTTCTTGACCACATTCAACCTTCATCACCTACTTTTGAACTTCAACCTTAGTCGGAGGCTTAATTAGGAGGAGAACTTGCTTAATATTTAGTATTGTATCTCACTTCTTTAGATTCTTTACAATATTTTCTTTTCTAGTCTCCTTAATCATATCCTCTCTTCTTGTTCACCACTATAATCTATTTGGTCCTCGCAAAATGGATTCTAGAATGTAGGAGGAGGGTGAGTTGGGGATGAATTATTTCCTTCATTGTTTGAGGTGATAGGAGAGGTGAAACTTCTTGTCTCAATGGCCTTTGTATAAAAGAAGGAATTTTATAATAAAGAGGAGTAGAAGATTCATGCTAGCATGGGAAGATAGGGGATGAAGAAATGGGATTCTCAACATGGGAAGTAGGTGAAAATATTGGAATTTGAGGTTTATACTGAAATGATATTGGTTGGGAAATGGGAAGAGAACTTTGAGGTGGTGGTGTAGAACTTACCCATTGACAAGGGTGCCTTGCATCAAACTTGTAAGCATCTATCTCCTCAATCCAAATTTGAAATTGAGGCAACATTTCAGCCATAAAAGAAATATTTTCCTATAGGCTATAAAACTTTGGCATAGGGCCAACCCATGGACAAGGTACCTGAAGCCAATTTTGAATTCCTTCATTTGAGTTGTGGCTCTAAAATGCACCATACATGCCTCCACTTTTTGCATCTTAAGCTACAACTCAACATCTTCATATGTATGATGGTCTCCAGAATCTACATATTCTTGCTCTTGAAAATCTGCGTAGTTAGTTAAACAACCAAACTAGCCATGAATTTGATCATAGGGATATGTATGTTGGTTCTCATCATAGTATTAAAGCGGAGGTGGATTAAAATGGCACGAAGATGGAAATCACTGTTGCTATTTCAAGTGGTAATTCCACTGTAGGAATGAATCCATGATTACATAACTTCATGAATGGGAGAAAAATGGAAATATGTGGGAGAAAATGGATGGAAATGGGTAAAATAGAAATTTTACAACTCAGAGAGTGGGTTATTTAGACCAATAGATTCATCAGTTGTGCTTGGGTATACCTCCTAAGGTTGTAATTTCACAAAGAGCACAACAACTTAATGAAATGAAGTGAACACAAATACACACACTTGTGAAAGAGATTAATCTTGTTGTCCCACTAGGCATGCCAAAAATTGTTATCACCAAATCACTGCACCCCCAAATGGTCTTAATAAGAATGGGACATTCGGTGTGATTGGTTAACATGGGATCACCTCTCAAGTTGTGGGACTTGCTGGCTTGACGTGATTCTCTAGAGAATGCCTACTTCATCTTCCTAAAATAAGCACTACACTACTCCTAATGCAATAAAAATAGCTAACTAGACCTATACTAACATTTCTATGGGATTAGGGAGAGAGATTTGCAAGAAATAAAACCTATATTAGAAGTGGTGATGCACTAAGAAAGGGTTTTTAAGACAAATTCTACCTTTCCAATGAAGAAAGATAAACATGGGAAGAATGGACATGTATTATAAACCAAACTACACACAATAATTCATTTCCGAGATAAGTACAATAACTAATAAAACCCGTAATAGAAATCAAATATGTACAAAGTATAGCTATAACCATGAAAAGAGGAAAATTAAATTAGTAAAAATGATATAAGGATAGACAATAAGTCACAAAACACCATTTTATTTCTCCAAGCACTTGCATAGTGCACCATTATAGCAGGGAGAGGTAAAAGCTTCCATTACAATTTTTAGAAGAAAGGATGGAGAACATGTATTTTCACAACACTTGACTTGTGAAGAGAAGGGAAGCTTGGAAAAATGTCTAACTCTGAAATAATGCATTCCCTTTACACTTTATAACATTCCATCATCTCATGATAGAAAGAAGGAGGAATCCTAAAATTTAGGTTAGAATGTAGAAAATGATGGAACATGTTGTTGACCATGTTTGCTTGTGGCACTCCATATTTGATTGCATCATTAATTTCCCCTGAAAATGTCTCCTCCATCATACTTCATAAATTCAAAAATTTGAATTTTCTCCATTTTAATTAAAATAATATTTAATGTTCTTCAGAGAAGACAAAATGATCCATGGTGGGACCCCATAGCATAAAATTTGCATGAAAAGGGGGCTTGGTTGATTAAATCGATGAATGGCTTGCTAGCACTGCTTTCGAGTTGGCTAGCAAGCTACTCCGTTGATTCCCGCAATGAGCTCCTCATACATTCAATGCCCATTTATTTAGAGACCAAATCGACATTCTATGTTTTGTATCGTGGTTTATTGGTGGCCAAATTGGTTTTAGCATCGTATGGGTTACTTTGTAATTGGTGTATGCTAACTTGCCATGGTTTTGGAAATGACTCTCGGCCAAGTTATGTCTTATCCTCCCACGTCCTAGTTGAAGACTTCAAACATATCATTTATTTTCTCCACTTTACATTGAAATCCACCACTTCGTGCTTTGAGGAATTAACATGTGTACCCCTTAGTATTGAATTTTGGGCTCCATTTCCCATTATCTTCGTGGCCTCTAATCAACATCGCGAGTCATTTACTTATGCTCATGCGAGATCTTTACACATATTTGTCGACCACTTAAACCTCCACATATTCACCACTATATACATTGGATACTCGATCAAGATATGAAATTAATGCCACCAACCACTTATACATGATGAGTTCACCTATCATCCTATTAGCTCGACAATTGACTTGGGTTTCCGTATTAACTCCACACTTCATTAGATTACCTGCTGAACTAGTGACTTCAGACATTGGAGCCCGAAACAACTTAGTCTTACCATACTCCTAAACCCTGAAAATCACAAGCTTTGAACTCCAAATTTTAGAGTTTGGGCTTCAAACTCTACCTCTAATTTCATCAACTCGTCACAAAGACTCTCCAAACTCGAAAAACTTAGACCCTAAAATCCAAAAACATCCTTTTCCTTGAATTTTATGCTATCTATCTTTTCAAACTCACCTTCAAACCTGGTTTCTACCAAATTCCACTTATTTAAGTCATGCTTTGAGCCTGTCCCATGTAATTTCCTGGCTCGCCCTTGGATCATTTCGGTGTTTTAACTCATTTGAAGTTATCCCACCAACCCATCAATTTCCTTGATCCTCGTGCCAACTAGGACCTCCACCGAGCTAATAATATAGCTTGGCCTCACGATATCTTCTCCATGATAAGCTCATATCCTAATCTTACCTCTCGAGTTTATTACCTTGTTATGACCAAGTCGTTCAACTATTCATCTCTAGTGTGTGCAAGTGTTTTGTGCTTTTTAGCTAAGTTACATGGATGAGAACTAACACCTAAATAGTTCTATAACAAAGCCAATGACAAAATCTAAACACCATCAAAGATGAGAGCTAAACAATATTAATACCTAGCATAATGCATTAACTTTGAATTAACAATGCTATAGTATTTAAACATCTACTTCTCTAGATTACCAACAAACAAGTAAATGGACCTAAATAAGCTCCATGGCAATCAATATTTGGTTGTCCTTTATATCTCCAAGAACCTAGGAATGGGGGCTTATCAAAATTGGGCTACAAGACCCTTTTGACACCTCCCATATGACCCAAGAACTTTAGGCTAGAATAGGAAGCTTAGCTCCTCAAGATGATGAACTCTCAAGAGAACACAAAAGCAAGCTCTTAGTCTATTTTGCTATATGCTTTGCATTTGCTTTCTCAAAGAGTTTAGGTGTAAGTAAAAAGGTAGGTGGAGGGATCTTTATATAGCCCAAAGGATAAAGGATTCAACACATCCTCATGAATGTGGGATAAAGTAAAACATGATTAGGAATGGATAAGGTTGCTTTATTAAAGGTAACCTTACTTTAGAAGGGTTTAATTTATGCTTAGCAAGTCATGGGAGTTGGGGGTGCTTTAATTAATCAAATGTGATTAACTAATAGGTAGATGTGAGCTTATAGAAGCCAATTAGAGGAATATTAGTACGATTTAGGCTATTAGAAAGGGATTAAATCAATTAAATATTGATTTACTAGTTAAATGAAGGGAAGACTAATTAATTAATAATAATTAATTAATCTAGATAGAGGAAGTGATTTATTAACGGAAGGTCGTTAATTAGGGTGTTAGTTAGATAGGTGACTTAATCAATTAGTGTATTGTAATTAATTAATGACAACAAGAGGGAATGTGATCACTTTTGACGATATGTCATCAATTTGTGAGAAAGGGATAATTAGCATAATTTAAGTATTTAAATTGCTTGGGTGTAATTATAGGTGTCTACATTTGCCCCTCTTTGGGGTGGCGTAAGTGATGCCACTTCAAAGATAGTAGATGGAAGAAAATTTTGAAGGGATAGAAGAAAAATTAGTAGGAGGGAGAGATGCCCCTCGAGTGTCGATGGGGTGATAAAAGAAGCCGATCAACGATCGAAAAGGTGAGATATAGATAGAAGAATGGGGAAGAGGCAGGATGCCCTGATGAGAGAGAAAATTAGGGGTGAAAAGGGAAGTGGTGTAGAAGAAATATGGATGAGGGGAGAGAAGAGCTTAGCCTCTAGCCGTTTATTTGTTTGGAACAAATTTGATGTCATCATATTGCCATAGGAACTACATCATCGGTCCTTATGAAAAATATAAGCATACGACAAAGGTAGAATGACATGAAAAGCCATACTACGAACAATTGTCCATTGCTGAAAGTACCAACTCCATGCAACATATAATAATGCAATGCAATACGAGAAGGAAACAAGCTCATATAATAGGAAAATAAGTATGGAACACACATATCAACCCAACAACGGTCAAGCCGGTTGTAAAATGTTTTGTTATCAATGCTGAAGAGATCCACAAGTTCGTGATTGATGAAAAGGGTTAAAAATGATGCCCCAAGTAAGGATACATGCAAGGGGAAATGACAATGGACACGGGGTCCATGAAAAGTGTTTGTGCACAATGAAACAACACCAGAAACAAAAGTGCCCCAGAGTACAAACAAAGCAAGCAACTAGCTTTGTGAATGGTTGTGAATCCGGTGATCCGTGAGTCGTATTAATCGGGGAAGATGTGAGACAAACCAATAGGATATGGAGAAAATACCATGCATGCAAGACACAAGTTTCAGCCGTAATAAGCAAGTTACCATTTTTGTAGGGTTTTTTACTTTTTAGGATTTTTGGAAAAATTTTGCCTTGTTTTTGGATTTTGATATATATATTGTTTTTTTTTATTTTATTTTTTTGCTTTCCGAACCGTGGTGAACAGTAGAAGAAAGTAGAAGAAGAAAGTGAAGGGAAGGGACGATAGAAAGTGCCTAGGAGGAAGAAAGGAGAAACAAAGGACAAATAATGTCCTTGTTAAGTGGAAAAATTAAGAAAAAAATAATTATTTGAAAAATAATTATTTATGAGAGTGTGAAGAAGAAGAAAAATCACTAGGGAGCAATAAAATTGTCCGAGGGAGAAGAAAGGGGTATCGGACAAAAATGCCCCAATACGGTGAAAAAGAAGAGAAAAATAATTATTTAATAAAAATAATTATTCCACAAGTGAATAGAGGAGAAAACGGTGATCGAAACGGGTCTCCCGCCTTCTGAATGGTGAAAAAAAGGTTAATATACCCTGAGGGGGAGTTAAAACATCACAATTAGTTCATTTTAACCACTCAGTTTAGAAAACTTACCATGTGAGGCTCTAACACTCAGGAGAGATGGTGATCACATGAGACCATTTGAGGCATGCTGACGCAGTCTGGGGTACCAGAGGCATGTAGACGAGGGCCCATTTGTGAGTATCACAACCTTGTCTTTAAAATTTTATCATTAATGCATTAATTAGGGAATTTAGGCGTAGAAAATGCGTAGGTGCGCCTACGCGCAGGCGCAGGCATGGGATAGGGTGCGTATGTGCCACTTTGGGGGCAGGCATCGTTTGAGCGTGCAGGTGTTAGTTATGCGCGCACATGCATGTCAAAAATCACACACACACACACACGCGCACACACGCACACATGCATGCGCACACACATGCGAGAAAGGGGGCACACACGAAAAGCATGGCGTAGGCATGGATAAGTCAAGCACACATAGGCAGCACATATGCATGCGCAAGCACCAATTAGTGGCGCACATGCCAAAAAGGGTGTGGCACGCAGATGCACCCAAAAACACACGTGCGAAAAACACATGCATGTGCAAGCAGCACAAAACATGGTGCACATGCCCAAAAGGGTGCACAGGCACCCTAGATAGGTAGAAAAAGATAGGAAAGTGTCAAAAATGTGACACTTAGAAGAATTTTTAGGATTTTTGGGTTAACCCTAAAAAAAGAGATAGATTTTTAGAGGAAATGTTAGAAACTAATGAGTGGTGTGTTATTTTGTAGAGATGACTACCAGTATTACAGACGTGGGAGCGTCACTCTAGATTACCGAGTTAGAGGGTAGTATGCACCAATGTGACTACCGAGAGATGGCCATATTACTGGAGGTAGTGGGGTTGGGCCCCGTGTCTCGGATGCCATCGATTGTATTGGATCACGGCCTCTAACTGCACTTACCAAGTGATGGCACAATGAGAGTTAGTGTTTTAGACTACCCATAGGTGAGATGATAGTGACCATAGAGGATGTGTGGTGGATTATGTGTGCCCATGATGGGTACATTGATTGAGTATAGCACGGATGTAGGTTGATCGAGAGAGCGTGATAGTAAGTGCCTTATTTGGTGTTGATGACATCCCACATGATGGGATGACTGTGGCCTTACATGAGTGCATCTCGACCCGACATTACATCGGGGGCCACTTTATATCATGGCGCTTATCAGTGGGTTCCTACTCACTGATAAGACAGGGACTTCGTTCCGAGAGGATTGCTACCACTAGTTCATGGTATTTACAGTGGTGAGAGATACTGTTGGGGGCAGTGTATACTTGCCCACTTATACTTGGGATTTACATCTCATCACATACCATGGTCAGAAGACCATGGGGCCAGCATCATTATTACAGATATGGTCATGGGATCATATAGCTATTGGATGCCCTGTTGGCCCATTCCGAGTTGAGATCCCGAGGAGCCATCATACATGGCTTGGATAGTAGTTGGTGGAGACATCCATGGTCACCTTGGCAGCCTATTCAGATATAGGTGGGAGTTTGATGAGTTAGCAGTGATAGACGTCATTTGGCATCCATATAGACACTTCCAGTGGCCAGAGGATGCCACAGAGCTTAGCATGTGCTTGGTGGAGCACTTTCTTATTGGCAGCCACAGCTACATCATGGAGTTGTATCGTGTTGACAGGTGCCAGTGCAGTAGCTAGGCCGAGTACAGGGTGTCCCTCAGCCAGATATTTGGCATGCTCGCAGGGACTCTGAGAGGTAGACTATGGGGCCTCAGATTGTAGCAGCCCGAGCTAGGGCTAGTTTCTTATAGGTGGTCCCCCAGGCATGGGACCCATTATGACAGATTAGAGATCCAGGACCACAGCTGATTATGCAGCGTGGTATGCTACTGATATTACCCCGGTGACTTACTATTCTAGAGGTAGCTTGGGTAGCAGGCATTCACCCACTGTGGAGGTATGGCACGGAGTCAGAGTGTAGGGCCAGAGTAGTGGCATTGGGGCAGACCCCGAGGATCCTTTTGATGGGATCCCTCATGATGATGGACAGGGTGCCACACAGGCATGGGGATCGAGGCCGCAAGGCCCAAGTCAAGCAACCATGCCTCCACCCCAAGGTAGGATTTTTGAGTAGGGCTAGTCTTCCAAAGCACCACAGGGACCAGTCCCTGAGGCACATATAGCCCCACAACCAGTGGCACAAACAGCCACCACAACATAGAGCACAAGTGCACAGTAGCTCATAGCCAGAGAGACGCGGTGAGAGAGAGAGAGACGAGGCTCGAGGCTGGTGTGTGACAGCTATAGAGTGGGACGAGGCCCGAGCCCATATTGTTATGTTACTTTTAGGTAAGATCGGGCTCGGCTTAGCCTAGGCCAGAGATGATAGAGCAGCATGGCGGAGCCAGATCGAGAGACAACTACACAGGGGGCACAGATACTGAGTCTCTACATCAGTCCCAGTCACAGCTACGCATGGTCGTGGCACAGAGAGACCACGTGCATACTCATTATCAGGCAGTAGTAGCACAAGAGGGACCAGGCCCACGCCGAGCTATAGGTGATGACCATGGAGAGGGATCGAGAGGTTGCCACCTCTAGATAGGCCAAGGTAGACCTAGGCTGGGTTATAGGTGAGTGAGACACTACCCTTCAGGAACGCTCACCGGAGATGCAGATCTGATTCGTGATGCCACTAGGCTTGGTGGTGAGGCACTTTTTTATAGGAAAACATATTATGAGTGGTTATGCTAGAGCAAGAGAGTGGAATTTCCATAGTTATCAGGATCGAGTGCATCAGGCTCTCATTCACGGAGATCTAGGCATTCCACCAGATCAGTCAGATAGCCCCTCCAGAGCAGCCGGTGAGACCAATGCCAGCCCATCCTTCAGAGTTCTGGCATCTAGAGGACAGACCTAGGAGCCCCGGTGAGGGTGAGAGCTGTGGTTGATAGCCACTTTTGTATTATATAGATTCTTTTGTATGTATGCCTCTTATGAAGGCTGATTTTGATGTACAATGATTGTAGACATGTATTTTTATGATGCCTCATGATGAAGGCTTGATTCTTTTAGATACATGCCCCTTTTTGATGGCATTGTGTATCACCGATGTATTTGTATTGAGCACTGATCAGGACATTGTATGTATGTATATAGACATTTTTGATGTATCCTTGTTGTACGCCTCAGCTGAAGGCATTTTTGATATAGAGCACATATTTGTATGTATCCATTTTTGATACAGATGTATACTTGACACACATGCATATATATATGAGGAGTACTTTGTTTTGGCTCAGATTCACATGATTATGAGATGATGTATATCTTTGTTTTTGATACATGTATATAGATGGTTTTTGATTTGCCTTTAAACTCATGGGGAACTAATTGATGATGGGACATGAATCATGTTTAGTATCTTGAGCGGGCTTATTTGCCTGCATTGGATTTGATGCATGTTATTTTTCTTGATTCAGCACTTATGGATGTTGTTATGATGTTATTTTATTGTCTTTGTATTCTGATGCATGTGACATGAGTGGGCATAATTCTATGATGTGAAATACCCCTTTTCAGAAATTACTATATGTTGATTCTCATTGCATGTTGCGTTTGTTGAATTCGGCACTTATGGATGCGTTGTGACATGAGTGGGCATACATTGATTCTCATTGCATGCTGCATGTTTTGATTCAGCACTTATGGATGCATTATCTGATTTTGTACTTTGTATGTATCTGATTTGATGTTTTGATGTATACATGTATTGTGGATGTTTAGATGATAGATCCGTAGATGATATCAAATGTATTTCTCATGTGTTATTTTGATGTATATGGATGGGATGATATGATGATATTGGTGCGGGGGATAGATTTTTATTATGCGCAACCCCTCTTGCCCCCATTGATGATATGATATGTGATGATTAGCTTAGCATACATGCATGATGTAAAACTTAGCATTTTTGTTTATATATGATGTATAGATGATGCTAGATGTGATGATAGTGATGGTAATGTGATGTGAATGATAAAAAATAGAGCACATGCAAGAAACACAATCAAATGCTAACAAAGAACACCAAGGAATTAATGCAATACACCATGATTCACCATGTCTTATTAACAAGTAACAAACACAACCAAATGCTCAAGAAAGAACATAATGAATTAACACATTACATCATGATTTCCCAAGGTTCACTAGCATGTCGAGACACACCACAATATGCACAAGCAAGAATGAATCTAATCTAAGAAAGAAAAGATGAACTATGACAAAGTACACCCAAGCAACAAACAACTCAAAAGCAAGCACACAAAACACTATACAAGCAACAAGCAAAGCAAGGAAACAAGACAATGCAAGTAAATGTTTTTGTAAGATATGTTTTCATGCACTGATTTTCTATTGTTTAGGTTTTTTTGAAACAATTTTCTATTGTTTTTTTTTCTGAAACAATTTTATATTGTTTTTGTGTTTTTGAAACAATTTTCTATTGTTTTTGTGTTTTTTTGAAACAATTTTCTATTTTAAAACAATTTTCTATTGTTTTTGTGTTTTTCAACGGTTTTCCAAAGCTATGTGCAGGTGACCAAGAAAGCATGGATGCCCCCAGCGTTAGGTGGGGAATATACAAGGGCAGAAGCCATGTGCTTATGAACAAGAAGGTGAAGTCATTGAGTTTCCCCCAGCGTAAGATGGGAAATAACGAAAGACCACATCCCTCACAGATGAATAGAAGAAGGCAAAGCCGGATCAAGGCTGGACAGGATGGTGTGCACAAGGAAACTCAAAGGTAGAACTAGGTCTAGGCCAAAGACAACTACCCTTCTAATATAGAATGCTTGTGAACAATGAATCCTCCCGAGGCGCTAGAAACTAGTTTTCACCCAAGGACTTGTCCAAAGTGCCACAATTGCGTGGTTTTCACTAGTGGATGACCTGTTTTCTCTTTTTCTTTTTTATTTTTTTTTTGATGTTTTTGTATTTTTTTATTTTTGTGCCATGTTCAAGCATAGAACTTCTTAAGATGCATGGCATTCATGGGCTCCCGGAGCTCATCACCATTGGGGTGAGCCAGTTTGTATGCCTTGGTGCCGTACTTGGCAACTATGACATAGGGTCCTAACCAATGTGGTTGAACTTCCCTTTCTTTTCTCACTCTGCTCTGGTGTTGAACTGGTTCTCCTTCATAACCAAATCACCAACCTCAAACTGATGAGGGATGATTCTCTTGTTGTAATTTCTGGAGACTCTATGTTGATACACCTTCAGGTGATTAAGGGCGCGAATGCGCCTCTCATCCAGTAGCTCCAACTCAGCCTAGTCTTGCCACTCGATAATCTTCATCCTTATCTAGATAGTCTTGAAGAGAGATCCTCAGGGATGGAAGTTCAATCTCTAAGGGGATGATAGATTTTATCCCGAACACTAAGGAATATGGTGTCACACTTGTAGGGGTGTGAATGGATGTTTGATAAGCCCAAAGGGCTGGATGGATTTGTAGGTGCCAGTTTCGACCTTTTTGCTTGACCATCTTCTCCATTATCCGACCAAAGTCTTGTTTGTTACCTCAGCTTGTCCATTACCCTGAGGGTAATATGGTGTGGACCATTTCAATCTGATTTGGAACCATTGGCAAAGACCTTTCACAGTTTTGTTCTTAAATGACTTCCCATTATCTGTAACAATGGTTCGGAATACCATATCGGCAAATAATGTGATTCATGATGAATTTAGAAATCTGTGCTCCTGTGACATAGGTTAAAGGGATGGCCTCCACCCATTTTGTAAAATATTTTGTGGCTGTGATGATATGTGTATGACCATCAGATGAGGTAGGAGTAAGTTTCCCTATTAAATCGAGTCCCCACTTGGAGAATGGCCATGGGGTAGTGATTGGTTGCAATGGTTGCGACGGAGCATGGATGAAATTTCCATACTTTTGGCAAAGCACACATTTTCTAACATAATTGCAACAATCAGTTTCCATGGTAGGCCAATAATAACCTACTCTCAACAATTTCTTAGCTAAGACCATTCATTTGTATGTGCTCCACATACCCCTTCGTGCACTTCCTTGATTTCCTAGATTGACTCCATCACATCCAGACAACGTAACAGATTCCCATCGTAGCCATGATGATAAAGTGTACCTCCTAAAAGGGTGTAATGGGCTATCTAGTGAATTAGGCTTTGCTTTTTAGAGTGGGAGATATCGGGAGGGAATGTGTTGTCCTTAAGATAGGTGAAAATGGGTTCATACCACGGAGAATGGGGACCAACAACCTCACAAGCCAGGCAAGATTCTAGCATGTCATACGGGCTGGCATAGATTTTCTATGAAGAATGGCATATCATTGTTCCCTAGTGGAATATGAAGCATAGATCCCACCATTGCCATGGTGTCCGCTGATCTATTCTGCACTCTTGGGATTTTCTCAAAGGTGATGCACACAAAATACTCCTTTAGAGTTTCCACTAACTTTTTGTAAGGTATGAGCTTGTCATCCTTAACTTTATACTCATCATTAACCTATTTGATGATTAGTTATGAATCACCTATGACCTTAACATGATGAACATTCCACTTGATGGCCAACTTCATCCCTGCAATGAGTGCTTCATACTCTGCAATGTTGTTTGCGTAAGGAAGGCTAGGTGGAAAGCTGCGGTATAGGATCACCCGAAGGAGTAATAAGGACTACTCCTACACCCGAACCATGAAACATAAAAGATCCATCAAAATGTATCTACCATATGATAGATTCTTCAATGTAGAGAAAAGATGCATCTGGAAGATCTAGACTCAAAGGTTTTGTGCTTTGCAAAGGTGCTTCCGCTAGCTAGTCTGCAAGTACTTGTCCTTTAACTAATTTTTGATGGAAAATTCTATATCAAACTCACTAAGTAGAATGATCCAATTAGCCATTCTACTGTGAGGGTGGGTTTGGACAACAAATACTTGAGTGGGTCGACCTTGGATATGAGCTTGGTCTTAGTATTTAGTAGGTAATGGTGAAGTTTCTGAAAGGTAAAAACAATGGCCAAGCAAGCCTTTTCAATCTGAGGATAATTAAGTTCATAGGTGATGAGGGTGACTCAGATAGTACACCACTTTCTCTTTATGGATAAGGTCATATTGGGTGAGCAGTGCACCAATAGCATATTGTGTAGTGGAAATATAGAGAAAAAGTGGTTCTCCCAGAGTGGGAGGCATGAGGATAGGTGGATTAGCCAAGTATTGTTTAAGAAAAGCAAAGGCTTGTTGTTGCTCGGGTCCCCAGATGAAAGTGATGTCCTTCTTAAGAAAATGAGTGAATGAGTGACATTTATCTGCAAGCTGGGAGATAAAGTGGTGAATGGCTTGAATTTTCCCTGCAAGCTATGCAGTTGCTTGATATTTTCAGGTGGAGGCATTTCAGTGATGATGGCAGACACTTTAGTAGGGTCTACCTCAATACCTCATCTTGACACAATGAAGCCCAATAATTTCCCTGGATAGCACACTGAAGACACACTTCTTTGGATTCAACTGACTTTATATTCATGCAGGCATTCAAAGATACGCCGTAAAATGATAGGATGATCCTCTCTTGTTTTGGACTTTCCCAGGATGTCATCTACGTAGTCTTCCATGATGTCATGAATCATATCGTGAAAGATTACTATCATGGCCCACTGATAAGTTGCTCCCACATTCTTAAGGCCAAATGGCATTACCTGATAGTAGAAGGTAGCCCAAGGAGTTGTGAAAGTTATTTTGTGTTGGTCCTCCTCAGTGATTTTAATCTGATTATAACCGAAAATCCATCCATGAGTGATAGCATTTCGTATCCTGTTGTTGAGTCAACAATCATATCAATGTTGGGTAATGGAAAGTCATCTTTAGGGAAAGCCTTATTGATGTCCCTAAAATCCATACAGATTTGATACCGATCAGGTTTCTTCTGGATAGGAACAATGTTTGATATCCATTCAGAATAGTCAATTGGTCGATGAATCCTGCTGCAAGCAACCTTTCCAACTCTTCCTTAACCAACAAGGCCACTCTTGGATGCATCTTTCAGAGTTTCTATTTGATAGGCTTGGCATCTGCGTGCATGACCAGGTTGTGCATGACCAAAGTTGGATCTAGGTCGGGCATGTCTTTGTAAGACCATGCAAACACATCAATGAACTCTCACAACAACATAGTGAACGTATCTTTTGTTCTCTAGCTGAGAGTGATGCCCCCAATTTTACTATCTTGGGATCTTCTTCAGTACCAATGTTGACATCAATGGTTTCTTTGACTAACAATTTTGATAAATCCTCCATACGCGTAGGATCAGGAGGAAGGTTGAGATCTTCATCCAAGGATGTCTCCATGAGATTTTCATCCTTGGCATGGTCACTTTGTTTGTCCTTTGATTTTCTTATTTGTTTGTCAGCCAGTGCCTCAAAGAGGTTTTCACTGTGTGACTTGGACTTGATTTTTGCCGAGGCTTTTCTTTAGAACTTTTGCCCTCACTTTTCTTTAAATTTTGTTGACCATGAAGTTCAGCCTCCTCACCAAAGTAGGCACAGGTGTCTAAGTCGATAAAGAAACCTTTCTTGTGATCTCCAATGGGGATTGTATCCCTTATGCCCATGAATTCTGCAATAGCCTCGTCATTCTCAAATAAATCTAGTGGCACGTGATGTTGTTGGTCCCATTCAACAAGGGAAGGGTATACAAGGTCAAGGGTTGGTTTAAAGTGGGGGTTATGGTTAGGACAACATTGTTCATGAAAAGGTTCGTGGAGGCCAGATCCTCATATTGGCTACAATGGGAATCCATATCACTGTCTAGGTAATTGGAGCTATCCTCATGCTCAAAACAAGTCACATCTTGATCATTGGGGTGTGCTCCATAAGGATGAATCCCGATGTTGTATCTTTCTATTTTGAAATGTGGAAGAGGGACTGGTTCTCTTTGTCCTTGTTCATTCCTCCCACATCCTAGGCCTTTATAGCCCATGGAGTACATCATTTTGCTAGATTTTTCATATTCAGGGTTTGATAAATAGATGATGGTGAGTGTCCTCAGGGACCCAAGTAGTAGGTGGATCAAGCAATTTCTCCTCAGCTAACAAGCCTCCGGAAGGAATGACCCAATAGTGTGTTCTTCTAGGTCTCCTAAAGCGGTAGTTGGGTCGACCTCTAGTCTTGGGTGACAAAGAGAGATCTGACACCAAGAGTGCTTGTTGTACATTATACTCCCCGTAGCCATATTCCAGGATTTTCATCTCCCATGAATCAAATGGAGATGTTGAAGTAGATGCCCCATGAGCGCAAGAACTAAGTGAATCGAATCCACGTGGGATTCCATAGCCTAGACTGAAGAGGAACCACTATATCTACGGAGGGACATGCATATGTACCCTTTCGTGCAAAGCTATTGAGAGCTCTACAATGAGAAAAGGGCTCTGAATCTCCTGGTATTGTTATCATATGTCCCTCATGCTTCAACTTGATGCATTGATGAAATGTTGATGGCACGACCTGCATGGCATGAATCCATGGTCGGCCTAGAAGCATATTATATGGAAGTTCCAAATCTAGGACGTGAAACTTCATGTCTGATGACAAGTGGGGCCTACTTCCATAGGTAGTGTGATGGTACCTGCTGATTCCCTTTCCATGTTGTGTCATATGCGGTGATAGTGATAATATGGGACTCAAGATCTTCTTCCGTATGTCCCAATTGTTTGACCAACTTAAGCATGTAGATGTTCAATCCCGATCCATTGTCCACAAGCACCCATTTTGATTTTCCTGTGGGTGACAACTACCTCAATGTACAAGGGAAGATTATGTGTGGGATTCTCGGTAGGGATCTCCCTATGGTTGAAAGTGAGATGCTCACTTGGTGCAATATTTTCCACCGCAGCTTGAAGGTGTATAGGATCGACTTCTAAAGGCACTCCCACCCCTGAAGAGTTTGATATAGAATGTCCTTATGCACATTGGATATCTTGAGAAGATCTAAGATCGAAATCTTAGCAGACGTCTTCTCAAGTTGTTCTAAAAGGTTATACTTACCAAGTATGTGGGGTCGATGGAGAGGGTTCGGAATTACGAGGTGGGTGTGCCTTGTTACCACAGCATGCAATCCTTTCCCTTAATCCAGATAGTGTTGACACGGTCAGCAGGGGAGTGAATACATCGATAAGTGAATCGTAATGATTGTTATCTCTCTTGGTATACAAGTAATTCATGGATTTATAAGTTTGGGATGACTCTCCCGATCCGGCTTTGTCTTTTCCGACTTATCATGCTTGGGGAATGGTTCTTTATAAATCCCCATTTTCTCATTAGGTGTTTGTGTTTTCTAGGGTTATCCACCTCTATCTCCCCATTGTCAATGAGGTCTTGAATATAGTGGCAAAGTTGCAAACATTTTTCTATTTTATGACCTTTAACGTGATGCATTTCACAATATTCATGCTCCTTATACCATGAAGGTTTAGGAGTGTTGTCATCAAATGGTTGTGTTGTAGGATAGGTCATCATGTGGGCCGCATCCAACTATTTTAGTATGACTGACAATGGTTCATTGAGAGAGGTGAATGTTCATCACTTTGGTGGTGGTTGAATTGGGCCCTTGGTTAGTTTAAAAGGTTGACCAATTTGGACCATTTGAACGTGTTTGGAATCAGTGATTCCATCTCCTACCACATTTTTGTTTTTGTTGAAAATCTTTGGACTTTTCCGTGGGTTTGACACTTTGGTTGTCTTTAGATTGGTTTTTAAGGGTGCCTTTGGCAATGAGAGCCTTTTCTATCTGAATCCCTTTCTCGATAACCTCCTCAAAAGTATGGACACAATGCATTTGGAGGTGGAAGGTGATATCTGGGTTGAGATTGGGAATGAAGATATTGACCAACTACTTTTCAAGGAAAGCACAAGGGAAGCGACTGGCTATCCCTCTCCATCATTGGAGGAAGCTAGCGAAGGTCTCATTTGGGGGTTTTGCTTGGCACCGCACAAGTCTACCATGGTGATGTCACTCTCTATGTTATATGAGAAGTGACGCATGAATCTTTCTGCCAATTTTGGCCAGGTGGAAATTGATCCTCGTGGTAAGTGTGTAAACCATTCCAATGCTTGACCTCGAGACTCTTGGGAAAAATTATGATGAGGTAATTATCACTATAAGACACCTCTTGACATGCCATGTAAAAATATTTAACATGATCCCTTGGGTCTCCCTTTCCTTTGTATTTTTCAAACTTTGGCATATCAAATTTCTTTGGAAAGGGTTGAAGGGTCATTGTCTTGTCAAAAGGATAGGGGCATAGTTCTTCATATTGATATTTCCTGATGCTCCCTATATTTCTCTCTTGTAAGCTCACAAGCATCACTTTCATAGACTGCACTTCTGTGTGAGCAATTGTTCTTTAGTGGGAGAAGCAGGGATGTATATGTGATGATACCCTATGTCTTCTTCTCCTTGTTTTTCCCGATGGAGTTCGTTGATCTTAACCTTAGGCCTCAACTTTTGAATGTTCTTGTTTGCATCTTTCTGTACATGGGAAGTAAGCAAAGCTAGTTGTCGGCTTAGGTTATTGATTTGTTGTTGAATCGTGGCTTGGTTTATAGCCTCTTCTTCTTAAAGGTTCCTCCTCTTCGTCTTGTGGAGGTTCTTCCTCTCTGTCTCAAGTTCTATTTGTTTCTTTGGTGGCACTTTGATGAGGGGTATTTATATGCCTACCACTTTATCATTTTCTACGTAAGAAGTGGAAGCATGCCCACCTGTTAAAATATCTTCCATATTGATAAGGGGGCATTCTTCCTCAGTAGTGTCATTTTTTTGTAGTATTGGTTCATTCTCGATGGGAAATTTGGCCCCTAATTCGACAACCAAGCCAACACTCTATCTTTGTTTCTAAGAAGAAATTCATCTAGTAAGAGTAGGGTCAAAATCAAAGTCCACATGTGGTGACTCTAATTCATTTCCACTATGGTCGACCATTTCTTCTATTTCCTTTTCTACAGAAAATAGTGGTCCTAGGTCGTGTCCGATGAATGGGTTTGACCCTTGTCTATTAGAGGTTTCCCAAGCTTGCTGTTGTTCCTCATATGTTTGTTTCTTTAACCCTAGACGTGTCTTGGGAGCCATGTTTTCATGAAGGTTTCACTAGGGTGAGTTGTAAATGTGCTCAAAGTTTAATGACTACCCCTAAGTGAAATGCAAGATGTACGTTTTAAGAGTAAATTAACAAAGTGTGAGAATACCAATGTGATAGAGTGATAAAATCACCAATGATACAAGCATTTGGTATTAAAACCTTTGTAAATGAAGTATCTCCTAGACTACGTTTCAAAGTAATTTGCGTCGCGAGATGATCAACAAGATGTCTTCACTTATGCCAAGTTCAAGGAATGAACAAAACGTAAGTAAATACAAGAAGTCAAATGCGATCTCCCAATCAAGATATACGATGAGTGAGCTCAAATCTGATTAAGACCTATATCTTAAAAAGTGCCAATTACGATTTGTGAATGACACAACAATATCACCAAGATATGTTAACCCACTTTGTGAGAAAGTGAAGTATTGATATCGAGGTGTTATTGATATAACACACACAAATGGTAACGTCTAGCACTCTTTGAAATCGAGGTAATAATAGAACCGAACCAAAAAGCTCAAAGTATAGCTAGGAATAGTTAAAAATGTGTGCAATGTAACCATACAATATAGGTATTTATGTCGAGTTTACAAGAAACAAGACGTAAATATCAAAATTGTAATGATACGAGACAAACAAGCTAACTCTTCTAAGGAAGTCCATGGTGATGAACCATGCCTAACTACAATGACGACCTTGACGTGGGTATCAAGATCACAATGGCTACCAAATGACGTGAAAACACCTCCGCTCACTTTAGACGTTTAACTAACCGCAAACATGGATGGGTGTAAATGGACATAAAAGTGAGAGAAATAGTCGAATGGAAACACAAAGGTAATCACACCTCTTTTGATCAACAAAGTGTCAAAAGAATGTGAAGGAAATAAATAAAAAAATGATGAAAAATGCTAGCCTCACTTTGGCAGAGTTTCACCTCGCCCTAAGGCAAGTAAAAACTAGGTGAAAGTAATGCGTCACACATTTCTCAATATGGTTCACAACTCAACACTATTTTAGAATGGTCAAAGTGGGCTCCTGGCCAAAGTATATTCTCCTAGGTGGTTCTCTCGCCTAGGTGTTACAAAGTTATCCACGAGCGAGCGCGATTTACCCAAAAAGTCACACTGACTAGTTTGGGAGTATCTCGGCTTTACTTTACCCCCTTCAAGAATAGTAGGAAACTAGTGCATCTACGTGTACTATCACTGGGGTCACCACATGGACAACCGGTAATGCTATCTCACAAAGGAATCACTAGTCAAGTAGGTAGGTAGTGGAGCACTTCCCATTTCATCCACAAGGTTCCCTCTTGCGTGGACTACTTTGGGGTTCCTGGAACCACCCCCATTGTTGTAGCTTAAGGTGTTATGCCAAAGGGGTTATGTTCCAGTTGAGGAGAGGGACGTACCCTTTTTCAAAACCTACAATACAGTGTTTTGAATATGTTGTTCTTTTTATCTTTTTAATTAGATGTGGTTTGCTTGAACAACGTTTGGCAACCTGTAAGAAACACGTGTATTAGAAGTTTTCTGACTTTTGTTTTGAGTCCTTCATTCTTCGACAAGTGTTTTTTTTTTTTTTTGGTCCTATATGATGATGATTAGTAGTTCTCCATTAAAAAGAGAAGGCACCATTTCTGATTCTCCAGATCATCCAAGGACACAAGAGAAGAGCATACATGATGTCTTCACAAATCTCAAAAGATAACCAAATGGAACAACACTTTAATTCAACAAATGCCAAATTGACCAATTCTAACTAAAATACTCTTAACAATCTTAAAGTGGAAAAAGGTTTTAAGAATCATTTTTGATTCCCAAGATCACCCCAAGGGACGAGGGAAGAGCATACATGATCTCAATCTTGTTAGTAAACAATGCAAAATATTATCTAATCAAATACCAACATGTAAAAAAAGCTGCAAAGACAAATATGTGATTAGATAAACCTACAAGAAAGTTAGCACATCAACACGTTAATGTCAAAAAATGCAAAAGGATGCATGTGCCCCTTTTTCAGCACCTGCACGTGCGGGTTAGGGCGTATGCACCACCAAAGGCTATTTTCGGCACATAGTGTACCTGCGCCACCGAGAGATGTGTGCACCCCTAAAATAGTGCATGTGCCACTAAAACAACACCTGCGCCACTGTGGATTTTTTAGATCAATTAAATGCCTGCGCCACCCGAGAGGTGTATGCGCCATGAAAACAACATATGCGCTACTCTGAGAAAAAAAGAGAAAAATAATAGAATAACCGTATTACCAGAAAAGTATACCTGCGCCACTAAAACCACATGTGTGCCCTGGTTAGGGTGTGTGCACCATTTCGACGATAGGTTTTAGATGCAAGTGAAGGTATAATATGAAACGACGTGTGTGCACAGGGTTAGTTAGCACACTGCGCGCGGGTTAGGGTGGATGCGCCAGGGTTAGTGTGCATGCGCCTGGGGGTGGCAGAATAGAATGACAGATTTTAACAACACGCCTGTGCCACCAGAGAGATGTGTGTGCCCCTAAAATCATGCTACCCTAAAAACCGTGTATGCACTAAAATCATGTCTGCACTCCTAAAATTGTAAAATTGTACCTACGCCAGACCTACAACCAAAGTATGGAAAAAAAAACGTAGAAAACTTCACAATACTCTAAATTTTGACAAGTTAGTTTTAAAATGGCAATGACCCATTAAAATTAAGGCTATAAACATGAAGTAACACATATTAAATGAGCAAAAACTCCAAAAATGGAAATTAATTACTACATGTGCATATCAAAAGTTAGCCAAAACAATGAAATTTAAACTAAAATGCCATGGGACTAAGTGTCCCACCGGGCATGCCAAATGTGTGCAAGTGTTTTGTGCTTTTTAGCTAAGTTAGATGGATGAGAACTAACACCTAAATAGTTCTATAACAAAGCTAATGACAAAATCTAAACACCATCAAAGATGAGAGCTAAACAAGATTAATACCTAGCATAATGCATTAACTTTGAATTAACAATGCTATAGTATTTAAACCTCTACTTCTCTAGATTACCAACAAACAAGTAAATGGACCTAAATAAGCTCCATGGCAATCAATATTTGGTTGTCCTTGATATCTCCAAGAACCTAGGAATGGGGGCTTATCAAAATTGGGCTACAAGACCCTTTTGACACCTCCCATATGACCCAAGCACTTTAGGCTAGAATAGGAAGCTTAGCTCCTCAAGATGATGAACTCTCAAGAGAACACAAAAGCAAGCTCTTAGTCTATTTTGCTATATGCTTTGCATTTGCTTTCTCAAAGAGTTTAGGTGTAAGTAAAAAGGTAGGTGGAGGGCTCTTTATATAGCCCAAAGGATAAAGGATTCAACACATCCTCATGAATGTGGGATAAAGGTAAAACATGATTAGGAATGGATAAGGTTGCTTTATTAAAGGTAACCTTACTTTAGAAGGGTTTAATTTATGCTTAGCAAGTCATGGGAGTTGGGGGGTGCTTTAATTAATCAAATGTGATTAACTAATAGGTAGATGTGAGCTTATAGAAGCCAATTAGAGGAATATTAGTACGATTTAGGCTATTAGAAAGGGATTAAATCAATTAAATATTGATTTACTAGTTAAATGAAGGGAAGACTAATTAATTAATAATAATTAATTAATCTAGATAGAGGAAGTGATTTATTAATGGAAGGTCGTTAATTAGGGTGTTAGTTGGATAGGCGACTTAATCAATTAGTGTATTGTAATTAATTCAAGTCATTCATGTTTAATCTCTATGATTTCATAGCTCAATCCTTACTGGACTCAACTAATGAGTGCTTTGGTCATACCCGAGTTCCTCCACACTATATTAGCTCGCTCTATGAAATCACCTCATCAATGGGTTCTATGCTTGTGCCGCTTGCAATGCATTCACCTAACGCTTCAAGCCTACGCCAAGATTCATCATCGAGTTAAATGATCTTGACTCACTCTTGTGCTAAACCAATCAACTCCATCGATTTGCGCACACTGAAGAGTTCACTCTCAAGCTATTCCTTTTAATACAATCCCTACTCAACATAGTTTGATCCACTAATTTCAACTATAAGCCCATCAAAATGAATTTGACTCACACTAATTACACACAATCTCCTCGTGAACACCTTATGAAACCTGATCTTCCATTAACCATCCCAATACTAACTCCTCCATGTTAACTCGGTTTCAATGCTTGAGAAATTTGTTGCATAGTTTAACCGAGCTCGACTACTCCCCGTAGGCCTCACTCTCTCGAACTTTCTAATTTTGTGAATAAATACTCACAAATACTCATTGTGTGAACTTGATTTCTTTAGTAACTCATAGGTCAAGATGGATTCAAAATTACATCCTCATCCTCGGTTCAACGTTCTTTAATATATTTGTCTACTATTATAGACGAAAACCTCGTTCTCACAAAGTTCCTTTTAATTAAGAACCACTCGATTTAGATGAGCATTCCTAATTATCCTTTATGTACTCCAATATTGCATTCTCATTTGATGAACCAACTTCATGAATTTCGAGTTCCTTATGGCTCGAGTCGACCATGTTGTGTTTTCCTACAAACCCAAATTTTCCCACCTCAAATCATTGAATTGTTTACAAGCTCGGCCTTTGCATTTATAATTGGCTTAATCTTATTCACCTTTCCAACTCACACAAGCTATAATGGAGCTCAAATCCCTTCACACTATGGTAGCTCACCGAGCTACTCACGTGAGCTCCTTTTTTAGGTTAATGGGAAATGTTTCTCAAACCATGATTTTCCTCTGGATGTGACCCCATGGGATTTTTCTTGAACATGGAGGGTAATCGAAAAAAATAAGACCTTTAAACATGATTTATCGATTCGAATCATTTTTAGCTGGAAGTGGGCGTGTCGGGGTTGATTTCCTTATTTTTGCAACCCATGAACCTCTCAAGACCAAAGAAGGAAGAATAGTTCAAAATGATTCTCAAACACCGTAAATATCCCCAAGGCACAAAATTGTTTCCTTGTAGGCCCAAAGTTCTCTTGTGAAACCCTTTTTCCTAGGGTCATATTTACCTCATTGTCCATTTTTACCAGGCAAGAATGGATAATAGGCTTCAATAAGTTTTAGATTGTAACTACCTTACAAATATTAATAATAGATCCAAATAGTTTCATCTTGTGGAGCCACTTAAATTTATTATTAGAATTTATAAATAAATCTACCCCTAATTTCTTCATGTTTTCTTAACAACATATATTATATTTAGTTTGAGTATTTATAGTAGTTTCTAAGATACATAGGAAGTTTGTAAACACTAAGTATCTTATCTTTTTTATTCTTCTTGATTTTAAGTACTGATTTAAATTTATTTACCAAACAACTTATTTGAAAATATTCTTATTCATGATGAAAATGATACTCCAAAGATAGTCATGTGGATGGTACATATTTTATATACATACAAAATTAATTGACCCGTTAAAACAAACATATGTAGATGGTTAGAATTACCTATACTAGCAATCAAACAACTTTCATTTTAAGAAATTATGCATATTGGCATAAAATGTAAAAAAATACATTTAAAAAATAAAATGTACAATAATAATTACTAAAAATAAAATACAATTATTAAGAAATGATACAATAATAATAACATTTTTATGGATTTTTCCGTCCCACTCTCTACTCGGTTTGAAATCATTGGCATTGCATGGCATGAAAGGTGTAATGGATGTTTGTAGAGGTGGCGGAAGGATTCCATATGGGGTGGAGATTGGTCGTTTGGGGAAATCATTATTCTTGAAGAGAATTTCCATTTATTAGGAATTTGTCTTCGTTAGTTACTCAGGTTTCACTAGTGTATGACAACAACCTTGACAATATTTTTTGTATTTTGGGTGGGGCTTAGCCTCTGTTTACTTCAATTTTAAAATGGCACAAGTTTTAGGTACTTAAGTCTTTAATGTTCAAACCATGTTCCTTTTGGGGATGATTTTTAGTGTCTATGTCAAATGGGGTATGGTAGAGAGTGAATCCTCCAAATTTCTCTTGTTTTATGTCTATGGGCTTGTTATTGATGGTAAGTCATTAAAGTATCAAGAGAGGATGGCATGATTTTTATTTTATAACTTATGGGAAGCTTATTGTACATAATGACTACATATTCATTGTATGATTGATGTGAACTATTTGATTCATGCAAATAGTTCTCTTAATGGGTTACAGCTTGTTGGTTATGGTCTTATGTATAGATTAGGGACAATTGTAGCTAGGTTTTACTATTGGTTTAGTGTTCCTACATGTTTTTAAGTAATTTTATTTATAATCCATGTGGAGTAAGGTTTGAATCTAGTTTCATGTACATTACATCAAATTTTCAAGTGTTTTATTGTACATGTAATGTGAGCCCCAATGAAATTTTTGTATGGAAGTATTAGGGTTCTGTTTCTCTTTTGTAATATTGAATTTTGGAGTGTTAACCTATAGAGACTCAAATTTTTAATGGTTATCATTTTAGTGAGTCGGCTTTTGGTTTTGTTATAGTTGTTAACCATCGCGTGTTGGATTACCTATAGTTGATTGTTGGGGACTATTTGATCATAGGTCTTTTCATCTTTTTTTTTTTTTTGTCTATTTTGGGTGGCATTTATTAAATATCATATTTTTTTAAAAGGGAAGGATTCATTTCAAAACCCTTGGCTTATCTTTAGTAAAAATTTGAGAAAACACCATTATATAATATGAATAATAATTATTATAATAAATCTCTTTAGAAGTTTGCAAGGTCAAACAACTAGTTGAGTTAGTTTACCATATGTGGGAAACATCTTTATGTAACCTATGTAAAAAAAAATTACTTGACGACTTTTTAAAAACTACATTTAGTATTTTTTCTAATCCAATAAGTTGCAATGGAAAAAAATTTCTAATCTTTAACTTGTCAGGTTTAAATTGTGCAAATGAGAAAAAGTGCCACTCAAAATATATTAGAGTGGTAAATCCAATTATGAAACATGTTCGTAACATCTGCAAGTAAACTATAACCATGTGGTTGGATCTGTAGACACTAAAATTAGGTCACACTCCCCCTTCATCCTTTGACATATAAGTACCCTTCATCACTTTCATGGCCCCCTTCACCACACTAGTATTAATTTAATTAATTTAATTAAATTAATTCTTTACCCTCACTATATTTATTATTTAAATATCTTATCTAAATAATATCTACACATATAGTTCACTTAGACACCTCATCAAGCTAACTCACCTTAAGACCTATTCTTAGCAAGTTACCATAACTAACTAAGACTTACCCAAACCCTAAAAATCAATGCCTACACTCCCTCTAACCACATTCCCGCATGCTCACAAAAGCTCCTAGTCTAATCTATGGGATAACGACATGAGATCCAAGGAAATTAGGAGGATCTCCCCTAAGTTTGGTAAACCTAGAAAATCTCACCTTGACCGATGTCGGTTTCCCCTAACCGCCGCGGTTAAGTCGGACCGCCGTCGGTTACCCCTTTTTAACTCCTGAACTACCTTATTCTCAAGGTTGGAAAAAATTGGGAGAAATTTGATGAGCAAGAATGAGATCTCAAGAGATAACGCATCTTCAGAGAGCCAATTCTAGCAAGAACTCACATCCAAGGAAGGAGATTGAGCATCTTCTCCTGCACAACCATCCCAGCCACCTTCTGAACTATCCAAACAAAAGAGGAGTGTGCATGCAGCCCATGCAGAAGCTTTTCTTCAGTTGGTGATCACTTGCAGCCTTCAAACTCACAATCAGCACCTCCATCCATCACACACAAGCCTTCAGGAATGAAATCCAAGTAAGTGCAATATCATACTTTCTGGTTATTTCATTCTATCATTATTTTATCACCCATTGTTTATCTTGCTCATTATTTACCATCTCCAACACTTTTCACCTCCGTAGACCTATAAAAACCTCATAAAAACCCGTTAGTCACCCATTTCCTTCTCCCAACCAACCAAAATCCTTTGTGTAATCATAAAGGAGACCAAAACCCCGCTCTATGACATTCCCAAATCTCACAAGAATGGGGAAAGTTATACTTAACCATGGTCGGTCACCCCGACTAACGACATCGGTCTCTCGTGTTTGCTCTCATATCCTTAAACATAGACCTATCCACCTAATCTCATCTCACCCTCACTCACTGTGATCTACCCGAGACCTTTATCGGACCTATAGAACCCAGAACCAACCATTTAACCTGTGGATTCTATTCTAGCTTAGCTTTTTAGATTAGATCTATTTCTTATTGTGTTTTAAGTGAGATACCTAAATCATTTTAAAATAACAATAGGATTTAATTTTTTACAACATCAATTTTTTTAAAATAGTGGACTGACAGCCATCTAGGAAGTACCAAACTTCTTGAATCTAGCTAACGCTAGGCAATTCACTGCCCATATTGTTTAATTCTTTCTAGTGGTCTTGCTTTTTATTACAGGTAGTTCCTCCTAGCCAAAAGAAATCTCTCAAGGTCATCTGTGGATTCAAAAGTCATATGTGTGCAACAACCCATAAACCGACATTTAACATGTATTCCGCCTATGCCTGTTACCCTATCTATTTCGTCGATGATTCAAAGAAACAATATAAGAAAAAGGTGAAACATTTTGGCACACCGGTGGGACCCATCCAGGGTTCCTTGCATTTCATTCATTCCTAGGAAAAATTGTGTGTTTGTTTCCCTTCTAAAAGTGTACACACTAATTTTCTTCCCTGGTAATCCACTCCTTTTTATTTTCTCTAAAGGAAACTTTTCTTTTGGTGTATTTAAAAGGAATCATCTCTTCATGTTTTCTACATTTTAGTGAAAGAGCATCCCTCTTCCTATTCATCTATTTTTTGTCATCAAATATCATAATTTCGATTTGGGTTTCAAATAAGTGCATTTCATTATGATTTTCTACATTAGCTCACATTAATTGAGGGTAACCTATACATTGGATGTCATTACCAGTTGATGGTTGACAAACGAATTGTAGAAAAGCACTTTTATCCTTTTCTCTTTCTCTAAGTCTTACCAAACCGCACAAAAAATTAAATATATACATTCTTAAACAACATCTTCCCCCTAGAAGAAGCTGTAGGTGATCACATGATCATGGCATAGTGGGCACCCATCTCACTACTCTGTCGAGTCATACTTCTGAGTGTAGCCCGCCCCCACCATAACAAACCTGAAACCTCACCCTTTAGATCTCCTTCTTTATAGGAAGCCATCCTCACCAAAAACTCTACTTTACAATTCATGTGTCAGTCCCTAAATAGCATAAGTTGAACAAACGTAATAGAATAGTCACTCTAGGAATGTTCTTTCTTAGTTTTCTGTTTGATTTGTGTTTTGAGGTGAGATCTTTCGATCATTATTTTTGTCTTTCCTCGCACACTCCCATTTATAGTCAGTGTATTATGACTTTCTTTGAGTGTGTCTGGACCACATCTTCATCATTCTCAGACTTTTGGGTTTGATTCCACATCAAATTCTAATTCACAACCACTTTTTCTCATCACTGTTTCAATTTCACAGTGATCATCATCGGTTATATCTACTCGCCATCTACGCCCAACCACCATCGATTCTAGGTCCTTTTGCTAACCTATTCAAAAGGACCGTTTCACTTCACTTTCTTCCACTTCCCATAGTCTCTGTCACTGTCACTTTTTCCATTGACATTTTACATATTCCTAAGATTTGGCATACTTGTCAGATTTCCCCTTCTACTTCACTATTTACTCACTGTCTATTTTCCACAAGAACCAACAATTACTCATGGTCTATTTTCCACCGGAACTAGTTAACCTGTTTCACATTCCACTCACCATTTGTCACTTCATCCATTTTTTTTTATCAATCACTAGATTCACCTGTTTCTACTATTCTCTGTATTATTTACTTATAGAGAAGTAGCCTCACCACGATCGATCTTGGTTCACATGGTACTAACTCGAAGACAAGTGAATGCCCTCATGTTCCACGCCAGTCACCAACCACTCCCACCTAGTCCTTCAACATCCTCTATTTTATCACCAGTCATGGATCCCATCCAGCCTTACCTACCAATATCTCTAGAGAGATGAGGAGTTTGCATGACTCCTTAAGTAACCCTATTGCCTTGCAATTTTAGCTCTCCCATTCATCCACTCGAGATGCCTTAGGTCAGTTGATATACGGCATGCCCATATCCATCCCCCTGACTCTTGCACCCACTTCCGTATCAGCTCCATCTAGCTTTGTGCTACCTACATCCACCTTATCCCGGTTTTCACGAGTTAGTTCCTATACCCACTATGAATGCCACGTCTGTTACCCCTATAGCACCCATTACATCTACCAAACCTCATGACGATTACCCCAAACATAACCTCATCCATCCCTCGTGTCTCACATATACCTGTAGCTATGTTCCCACCTCTAGTGTCGGTGACCCCTACCCCTTTTCAAAATGTAGTCATTTCTATTCCACAATCATTAGCCCCTATTGCCACTAGGGTTACCACGACCCTTCCTCCCCCATATACATACTACCAACAACCGCTTGTTTCATCTATCATTCATTCCAGGTATGTACCCCCTATTTCTTTTCCTTCTTCTCTACCACCTTACATGGCAGCCCCATACACTGGAATGCCCCACCCATTATACACCCAAAACCAACCTCCTCATGCTATAGGAGGCAACCAATCATCATAGCCCATCAATGACCTAATTAAATTGATGATGGACAAGATGCAAACACTGGAGGCATCAATTTCCGACTCGTAACACTCTCACTTACGATGAGATTTGTAATGAGCCTATTCACCCATCTATTCCCATCCATTCATACCCTATGCATTGGGAAATGCTGAAATTCAATCATTTCAATAGTAAGGAAGACCCACAACAACATTTGCACTCGTTTAAACATGGGTGTTATTTGATTGCTCATGATGATGCCTTACTTTTGAGAACTTTTCCCATGTCCCTCACTGGACCTGCATTAGATTGGTATAGTGGGTTACCCAAACACTCCATATTTTCATTTAATCAGGTAGCCCAAGCTTTCTTGGATCATTTTTCCATCAACATCGCCAAGAAAGTTACCATGACCGATCTATATTCCACACGTCAGTATGAGGATGAATCTATCATAGATTTTGTCACTCATTAGTGTGCAACTCTGATCAATCAAAGTTACCTTTCAACTACCACAAACTGAACTCATCGAGCTCTTCACTTGAGCTTGCACCGGATATATCTCTCCCCGACCTTGCAGGTCCAAAATTTCAGAACATTCGATGAGGCATTCACTATGGCACGAAAGTTAGAGATTTGGGCCATCAAAGAGAAGAAAATCCAATTATGAAATAAGAATTCGAGTATTCAAGTCGAATGAAACCTCTTCTTCTTCTAAACCCCCAACTAGTTATTCAAAGGCTAAAGGTACCACTAATGCAGTGGTACTCAAGGCTGGCCCAACTCATCCATCCAATCAAGCCACGCCCTCATCTAATCTATCACCTGTACAGGCTTTTCGATTCAGACAAGAGCAACAAAAATATACCCCAATTGGGGAACCTTACTCTTCTATTTTAGAAAATTTGATCAAAGCTGGCACCATCACCCTTCCACCCATAAAACCACACACTGGTTTTGACCCTTCTCACCCCATGCCCGCATGGTATAAGGAACAAGATTTTTATAACTATCACTGTGTAAAGGGTCATAGTGACAAGAATTGCATCACTTTTAAGAATATTGTCCAAGAAATGCTCGAGAAAGGTGAGTTGACTGTGGATAATCCTAACGCTGCCCCTAACCAAAATCTACAAATTTTTAAAAACCATTTCCCAATCATGCCCCTTCATCCAATCAAACCGGTGAGACATCCACTCA
The DNA here is from genome assembly GCA_018340775.1 of Taxus wallichiana var. yunnanensis. Taxonomy (NCBI): domain Eukaryota; kingdom Viridiplantae; phylum Streptophyta; class Pinopsida; order Cupressales; family Taxaceae; genus Taxus; species Taxus wallichiana. The sequence goes on from CM031242.1 coordinate 403,175,837, forward strand.
TGATACCCATGCTCGTGAGGTTCATGCAATCTTTAATAAGGTACCCATGTCGCATCTCAATTACCTCACATTCCTTCCATGTCTGAACCAACCGTCACTATTCCTTCACCAATAAAGGAACACCCTTCATCTCCTACAAAGGAGTCTTTTGCTAACATTGAGACCCTCTCACCCCTAGCTTCTCCACTTAGTGAACCTTTACCTATCGTAACTCCTCCACCCACAGCGGAGCATCCATTATCTCCTCCACCCACATAGGAGCACCCATTATCTCCTCCACCTACAGAGGAGCACTTGTTATCTCCTCCACCCGTAAAGGAGGAGCTATCCATTCCTCCCCTCATAGAGGAACTCCCATCATCCATTCCACCCATCATAGACCCGGTAGGGATAGCCTTGCCTCTTGGCAAGCATTCTCCATCCGCTACTCGACATCCAATAGATCTACTTTCAGCTCTCTTACCCACTTAGAGTATGTGGATAGAGCTAAATGGGGTTGATTCCCCATCTCCAAGATGCCTTTTACGAGAATTCCCATTAGGTCTTCACCAGCTCCACCCACAAACATGCCATTCTCACATTTGGCTGATCACTTAGAGTATGTGGATAGGGCCTTGTTATGGGGGCGCCTCTTACTCCCTATCTCCATTTGACAAATTCCCTCAAATCAACATGGTACACATTACTACATGTGCGCAGAAGGGTAAAGAAAAAGGCAATTAACCCACCAACCAATCCTATACCTAACATACCATCTACACCTATGCCTAAGATAACTATCTGCGGCCCCACATACCCCATTTCTAATGGTGTCACACATCGCACCATGCTTAAAAAATTACACCAATCACCCCTCAAAATTTCCTTATATGACCTCATCCAAACCTCATCCAAACCTCGGAATGACCCTACACCCGAGCATCCATTATCACACCCCATCATGTAGCCTCTCTCACCAAATTACCACCTTAATCCTCACCTCACCTTATTCTCCAAGTGGCCTCCCTTAGCTTCTCAGAGGCATAGATCACACCATACCAAAATGATGACCCAGACCCTAGCCCTCTTCATCTCTATACACATTGATGACATACGGGTACACCGTGTGATGATTGATGGAGGTGATAGCATTAACATCATTTCATCCCATGCATTTACTCAAATGTACATACCTGACAATTGCATGCACAAACATCCGGTCATGTTGCGTTCATTTAACGATGCTATCACCTCCACACTAGGCATTGCCATCCTTCACATTCGCATGGGCCCCCGCATTGTTCAAAATTGTTTTATGTTTTGGAGGGGGAATTCCAATATAACTTGTTGCTTGGTAGACCCTGGATCCGTGTCATGGGTTACGTTCCTTCCACTTTGCATCATTGTGTAAAGTTTGAACATGAAGGACACACTTATACCATTCCAGCTAACCCATCACCTTTCAAAACATGCAACATGCTTTACCGACCCAATGACGTACTCATACCGGTCAAGCCATCTACTTCGCAACCAATACCACTTCACCTACACCTACACCCACACCTACCAGTATGGCCATTACTTTCACCGCACATACCTCCTCCATGCCTACTACTGCTATAACCTCCATGGCTAACCCATTAGCTGCCCAATCCATTAACACCACCTCTACATCGACCTTCGACACATCGTCCATACCAGCTACCCACATACCAACCACTGATCCCTTGGAAGGTGTTTTTCAATGCCTCACTCTGGGGGAGTACCGCCTATATAGCGTCAACACATTCCTTACTCTACGTGAGTATGGAAGCCTTCACCAACACCCTCACTATGATCACCGTGTAGGAGAACACCTCCTTTATGGTCCTCCTCATCTTCGTACTAGTCTCACCTATGGGGGACTTGATACTACCACCTACACACCTAAACCACCTTCACAACCCCACCCATTTTCCATGACTTCTAATCACTTACCAATCACTGTTTCACCCACACTTTCCTACACCACTGTGCGTGGAAGGGTTTTGGTTTCAGCTTTTACGAACAGGGTAACCATACCGTTATTCCATGTACCACCCACAAACATAATGACCGTAGTGGTATCAACTTCCCGAACCTTCTACCAAATAGGCCCACATTGAATTCATTGAGGAACCTAGCCCTTCTCCACCTTCATCACCCCCCTCACCGATGGATTTGATGGATCCTGAATCTATCCCTCCTAACTTTTTTTTTTTTTCATAAACACCATTTCCTGGGCGTCCGACTTATCAATGCGAAGGTGAGTCCCCTTCCACCCTTCCATTCCCGTATCTTGAGATGATCAACGATGACACACCAACCATTAACATCGTTTCAATGTAGGATGATGAATCCATACTCACCTACCTTGGTAAAAATACTCATATATTCATCGGCCATTACCCTTTGAGATGTAAACCATGTTGAATGAATGGCTATCGAGATCAACATTCATACTCAAGACGACCCCACATCCTAAAGATCAAACAATCTTTAGATGCCGTTGAACAGAAGCCCTCACTTCTTTTCTCGAGATCATAACCACACTTTCACTTGGTCTTATGCAGACATGCCCGGTATTGACCCCACCATAGTGGTCCACAATATCGTAACCGTTCCCGATGCCAAACCTATCAAACAAAAGCTGAGGAAAATGCACCCTCGCATTTCTCTTCTTGTTAAAGAAGAACTTCAGTGCCTTCTTTCTGTTTCCTTCATCTTACCCATTGATTATCCTCGTTAGATTTCTAACATTGTCCCTATTACTAAAGCAATAGGGGGACTCCACATTTGCATGGACTTTCGTGACCTCAACCTCGCCTTCCCGAAAGATGACTTTCCCTTGCCCGGTATTGATCAACTGGTAGACCTTACCATGGGTCATGAAATGCTCTTGCTCATGGATGGTTTCTCGGGTTATAACCCAAATTTTTTTTCCCTAGAGGATCAGCACAAGACCGCATTCATTACCCCTTGGGGGACCTTCTACTATCGAGTCATGCCTTTTGGCCTTAAAAACACTAGTGCTACATATCAACATGTTATGACTTACATATTCCATGATATCATGCATCGCATATTGGAAGATTATGTGGATGATCTCTTGGCTAAATCTAAATGCCATGCTAAGCACCTCACTGTCCTCAAAACCATCTTTGACCACCTCATTAAATATTGCGTCCACCTTCAGCCTAAAAAGTGTGTCTTCGTGGTTCTCTCAGGAAATCTCCTGGGATTTATCGTTTCCTTATGTGGTATAGAAGTTGACCCAGAAAAATTCAAGGCCATTCTGGAAATGCCTCCGCCCACGAACCTCAAACAACTCCGTAGCCTGCAAGGTAAATTATAGTCCATTCGCCAATTTATTTCCCAACTCTTCGACCATTGTCAACCATTTCATCATCTGCTTAGGAAGGACATCTCTTTCAAATGGGATGATGACTGCCACAAAGCTTTTGAGGCCTTAAAACAATACCTTCTCCAACCACCCATACTTATCCCACCTAAAGATGACCAACCTTTTTACCTATACATATCAGCTACCGATCACTCTTTGGGAGCCATGCTCACTCATCATGATGAACAACATAGGGAGCAGGCAGTTTATTATATAAGTCATACCCTTCTGGACTACGAAACCCAATACACTCACCTAAAAAATTTGCTTAGCCTTAGTTTTCATTGCCACCAAACTCCGCCATTACCTACTCAACCATAAAACCTATGTTGTGACCAACATTGACCCTTTACACATCATGTACGCTAAACCTTATCAAAATCAGCGCACCACGCGATGGCTTATGCTTTTAGCTGATCTTGACCTCAAATTCATCCACCAAAAGTCCATTAAGGGCCAGGCTATCACCGACCAATTAGCTGATGCACCTATTTCCAGTGGACCAACCCTCAAACTTTGATTTCCTTGACGAATCCATTGCTCACCTCTCTTTGGATGATGACCCTTACCAAATGACCTTATTCTTCGATGGTTCCAAATGTTAGCATGGGGGTGGTGTAGGCATTATCCTCATTCCTCTTGAGGGTGAACCCATGCCCTTATCATTTAAACTCGACTTCGAATGCACCAACAATATCACCGAATATGAAGCGCTCGTATTGGGTCTCATGACCGCCTATGCCTTAGACATTAAGTCCATTAATATCTTTGGTGATTCTCAACTGGTAGTAAACCAAGTCAATGGTGTTTATCAGTGTCATAATGAAATACTTCAAGAATACAAATGCTACATTGGCATCATGTTGACTACCTTTGACCACTATAAAATTCAAACCATTCGCGATCCACCAATAAATTTGTGGATACCATGGCCTACCTCGCTTCTCAAATACCCGCTTTGCCTGACGATTCAGACATCTTTGTTACCATAAAATGCATACCAAGACCTTCTTATCAATCTTGTTGTATTAACCTCATCCAAACTACCTCACTGAACACACACGATCTTTGGTATAAGAAGCTTGCATGGATTACCTTTCCCTTTCTATATTGCCTCCTGATCTCACACGTAATGGACAGCGCACCTTTCTCAAAAAGGCCTCTTGTTATGTCATCATGGGTGGCCTTCTCTATAAATGAGGCTTTAACGGTATTCTCTTTACGATGCCTCACCAACTCTGAAATCCCTATACCATTAAAGAAGTTCACGATGGCATATGTGGAGGTCACTTAGTGGCCTTGTTGTTGCTAAGCGTATTCTTCACCTAGGCTATTACTGGCTCGACCCTTAATCATGATTGTTGCGACTATGTCAAATGCTGCGTGAAATGTTAACAACATTCCAACCTTCATTATACACCTAGCCATGCCTTACAAGTCGCTTGTGACCTTTGGCCCTTCTCTCAATGGGGTTTGGATCTTGTCGGAGAAATCAATCCTCATTCTTCCCAACGCCATCAATGGATCATAACTGCTACCGAATACTACACAAAATGGGTAGAAGCCATACCACTTATCTCCACGAAAGCCAAGAAAATATGTGAGTTTATTAACCATCACATCATTTATCACTTCGGTGTCCCTCATCGCCTCAATGGAAAACAATTCAAAAACAAAACACTGCAAAAATTTGTGATGCCTTCGGCATTCAACTTAGTTTCTCCTCACCTTATTACCCACAAACCAACGGCCAAGATGAATCCACTAACAAACACCTCAATAAAATTCTCATGAAAGTGGTTGACGATACTAGGAAGGATTGGCATATGCACATTCCTTTTGCTCTATGGGCATACCGTACTAGTATTCGCATTGCCACTGTGGCTACACCCTTTTCACTGGTCTACGGTAATGAGGCTATTCTAAATCTCGAAGTCCAGATCCCCTCACTCCTTATTTCTCTCCATGACATGCTTACTAATGATGAATTTTGTCAGGATCACTTAGCACAACTGGAGTTATTAGAAAAACATCATCTTAATGCTCTGGATCACCTCTAAGTCTATCAAAAATGCATCAAGTGTGCTTATGACAAACGTGTTCATGAACATACCTTCCAAGTTGGTGACCTTGTTTTGAAATAAAATCAACACGTAACCAAAGTAGAGAAAAGAAAACAGGGAAAATTTTCTCCTAATTGGCTTGGACCATACATTGTAACTCATACCTATGGATCAGGTGCCTATCGGTTGTCCTCGCTTGAGGGTAAACCCGAACCTGAGCCCCTTAACACATTACATCTTCGACCATTCTACTATTGACCTCTAGTCCTACATCACTATTTATCTAGTTCATGCTCGTCCCTTGAGCACCATTTACCTTTTCCATACCTCATCTCCAACAACTAAACAAGGATCATGTGATTACCCGTCACCCTTTTGCCTATTCTTAAATATGTGCACCATGGCTCTGCACATGGCATGATTCTCATGGATACTTTTCGTCTTCTTTTTAGATGAGATCCCATGGTCATTCACCTTTTCCTTCTCAACAAGAACCAAATGCTTCGTTATAGTCTCGTCCATGACTTAAAAGCCAAAAACAAAACAAACAAGATGAATCCCTCAGAAGGACATCTTCCAAAATAAGGGATCCACTCCTTGAGTCAAACTTCCAATATAAAAGATGAATCCCTCAAAAGGACATCTTCCACCTTCAATTGTCGCTATAAGTAGACTGCTCCCTCAAAGGACAGCTATAAAAAGCTCACAACTCTCTACATAGTTTTTCCAAAGAGAAGACTATGTTCTTAAAAATCAAAATTTAGAAGCTTCCGCATCGATCAGCTTCGCGAAGACCTCAAGGAGCCATGTATTCATCCCATATAGACTTCCCACATCGATCAGTCTATCTAAATATATATATAAAATATATAAAATAAGCTTTTCGTCATGGACTTGCCTATTGTGATCTTGGCTCTATTGCCCAAGGCATTCTACTTCCCATTTTATGACCCAATAAGCTGCACCTCATTACCCGTTGTCTTTTCACCTCATACTGCCTCAAGGGACCTACTGCACCTATGACATTTGGTGATTCTGTGACTATTCATCACTCTTAGAGTAATCAATCGTGTAATGTCTTTTGGGTCTTACGTTCATTGGCCTCTCTAAAGATGTGTTTCATACATTTTGATCCTTGCCAATTGGGTGGTTTTCTTGCCCCCTCTTACCCCACCTTCATCAACCTCAAATCACCTTTACCTATCTACCTATTCTCAAACCCCAACGTCAATGCCCTCAACCTAATTATACCTATGACCTAAAATCACCCATACCTATCTACCTATATTCCACCTCACTTAATCGATCTTGACCTCATCATACTTATGACCTCAAACCCAACCTAACTATCAACTACCCTACCTATTCTTCGATCTTATCATATTCTTCCCTAGCTTATGGGAGAACTACATCGGTCTGAGGTCCCTTTTCACTAGGACTATGTAGGTAGCACTTCTAGGGCATGGGGCCCTAGAAGGTTAGCTCAACCACTCTTTACCCTAACCATTTTCCTCACCCTTACCTACTTTCCTGTTCATCTCAAAAACCTCAACATTTGAACCATATCCCACATACCTTTTACCACTTATATTATTTCACATTCTCAACATTTTTACATTTTTACACTATCTCATGCATATACATTACCATTTGTTACCAAAATACCGAAATAAACATCCATGCCTAAACCAACCTGACTCAATCCATGCCTAAACCAACCTGACTCAATCCATGCCTAAACCGACCTGACTCCATCCATGCCTAAACCAACCTGACTCCATCCATGCCTAAACCAACCTGACTCCATCCATGCCTAAACCGACCTGACTCCATCCATGCCTAAACCGACCTGACTCCATCCATGCCTATGACCTGACTCTACCATATAGTAATAAAGTAAAACTCATACACATCACAACAGCATCACCTGAATATCATCTATCTCCTCATATATACATGTGTGTATCAATACAATGTACATCTGTATCACATAAATGTGTATCTCCAAAATAATCATCATTGGAGCTCGTAGGCCACTATCCAATACAAAAATGTCTTCATCTCACAGGCCAGTATCATGAACAAAAAATACATACAATATCTCTTGGCACGCAAGTCGGTCTCATATATCATACTTACAAAAATGACTCGCACACAAGCTTGAGTCCACAACCGATCACTATGTCTCTCTCATCCCCTCTCCTACACTGTCTGGGGTCCGGCACCCGCCTCACCTTCTCGCTAATGGCCCCTCACATAGAGGTGGCCTCTACACACTAGTGACCTCACCACGCCCCTATCCTGGGCTCACCGACCCCCTGTACTCTCCACACTGTGAGTGTGGGATCTAGTCCTCTCATTGAGGCCTGTCGTGCTCTATACTCGGCATAGGAGGGCACATCTAGCCCGGGAGCTAACAAATGATCATGGTAATACCATGCCTCTCCTAGGGCATCTCGAATACGGCCATGGGCACTTTGTTTGTGGAGTGCCATGGGTCCCGCTACCTATGTAGGGACTTGTATAATGGGACCCTTTCCCGAACCCTTGAACCCTGTACTAGTGCTAGAGCCTAAGTCGGCCCTGGAATCTATGCATGTACCTCTAGCTAAACTCTGCGGGGTAGTAATCTATGTCTGTCTATCGGTTGGCCTGAGACCCGTAACCAGAACTCTATCGCCGTGTCGTGGCCAACCGGCTCTGTAAAGCTTGAACCGTGCTATAAGGAAGCTATCTACCCTCCATCTCTGCCTACCTCCTCTCCATCTCCATCTCCTCTTACCTCCCTCATGTGCCGGTACTATCCCTCGCCGGCCGAGCACTGCAACATCGTTATCTGGGCTGTAATGTGGCAACTGTGCCTTTGTCCTTGTCCCTTTGCCCCTGCATGATTCAAGTTACATCACCAACGTAGCCACCCGCCCTTGTAGGATGTCTCTCGAAATGTAATGGTGGCTAAGTCTCGCTTCCACGGCCTCGGTGGCATGGCTCTCAGCTGTGCTTCCCACCACTACCTATACCCATCTACAACCCCAACATCATCAATATGAGTATCTACAGGTTTCTCCTCCTATCTAGTCGGCACTGTGGGTCATGGTGGAGACAAAGGTCTCTCCACATCATCTCTCCGAAGATCGAGGGAATGGAGGCAGTACACCCTAGACCAATCCAAACTGATGTCTAACCCGCTCTACGGGTATCTGCTCATGCTCTCCCACTCTCCTCCCCTCTATCCACATATGTATCTGAGCCCAACTAGCTCCATGGCCATCTGTCTGTATGAAGGGAATCCCACATACGGCCTCCAAATGACGTCCACCCTGGACAACCCCTCCAGTAACCTCCTGTAATAAGCTACATCATGCATAGCTCTGGCACCTCAAGCCTCTCCCATAGCCGGTACCCATTACTTGTACCCCACTCTCAAAACTCTCCGTGCGAATGCATCTGCTGGGCATCCCCACTGGTCAAACACAAACAATGTGCTCGTACGTATGCCTGATGAATGTAGTAATATGACGCAACTGATGTTGAACCTCCATAGTCACCCGTAGGCCCATAGCTCTCTATACACCTGTGTCAGCAATGTAAGTGCCCATGTGAATCATGTCCGATGTATCATCATGTCATGGAGGACTCCCATCAGTGACCTCGAAACCTCCCACCCTCTACATCCGAAGTGTAAAGTAGCACACTGCCTCCATCATAAGTACCACTAACCTCATCTCCTCTCGATGAGCTCTATACATCGCTCCATAGCTCATGCTAGCACTATGGAATGTCAAGTCTGCTACACCCTCACCAAAAATGGGTTCCAGTAACTCCTCAGATGCCTCTGAGGAGATAGAATAAACCTAGGCCCCCAATATGGGCAATTGCAGGATCCTATAGACGTCCTCCAGGGTGATCATCATCTCACCTATCAAAAAATGGAAGGTATTGGTTGCCGAGTCCCATCTATCGATGAGGGAAACCATAAGACTCACCTCCGGACTACATGCCGGTAGTGCCTCACCCCTATCAATCCCACCTCTGCCACAAGCTACCACTCTACCTGTGTCGCGCTCGCTTATACTCTTAATAACAAGGGTGGCACCCAAGCTCTCATCCGCAGCTCGTCTCTCACCTGCATCCCACAAAAGCACTGTATTAGTATACCTTTCCCAACTTACCCATTTTACCCCATGCCCGACACTATCCACCTAAACCTACCCAAACCCATCTACCTGAACCTATCTAACCTAACCTTCACCCAAACCTACCCACACATACGGTTAACCGACCACGGTCTCCCCTTGACCAGAATCGGTCACTATTCTTGTGACTGATACCAGTCTCTACCCACCGAAGTCAGCCACAAGCTAAGCGGCGACGTCGATCACTTTATACCCTTCATCCTTCATCCTTTGACATATAAGTACCCTTCATCACTTTCATGGCCCCCTTCACCACACTAGTATTAATTTAATTAATTTAATTAAATTAATGATTTATCCTCACTATATTTATTATTTCAATATCTTATCTAAATAATATCTACACATATCTCTCACTTAGACACCTCATCAAGCTAACTCACCTTAAGACCTATTCTTAGTAAGTTACCATAACTAACTAAGACTTACCCAAACCCTAAAAATCAATGCCTACACTCCCTCTAACCACATTCCCACATGCTCATAGAAGCTCCCAGTCTAATATGTGGGATAATGACATGAGATCCAAGGAAATTAGGAGGATCTCCCCTAAGTTTGGTAAACCTAGAAAATCCCACCTTGACCGACGTCAGTTTCCCCTAACTACCACCAGTTAAGCCGAACCGCCATCGGTTACCCCTTTTTAACTCATGAACTGCCTTATTCTCAAGGTTAGCAAACATTGGGAGAAATTTGATGAGCAAGAATGATATCTCAAGAGAAAACGCATCTTCAGAGAGCCAATTCTAGCAAGAGCCGACATCCAAGGAAGGAGATTGAGCATCTTCTCCTGTATAGCCATCCCGATTCGAACTATCCAAACAAAAGAGAAGTGTGCATGCAGCCCATGCAGAAGATTTTCTTCAGTTGGTGATCACTTTTAGCCTTCAAACTCACTATCAACACCTCCATCCATCACACATAAGCCTTGAGAATGAAATCCAAGTAAGTGCAATATCATACTTTCCTGGTTATTTCATTTTATCATTGTTTTATCACCCATTGTTTATTTTTCTCCTTATTGACCATCTCCAACACTTTTCACCTCCGTAGACCCAGCAGAACCTTGCCAAAACCCACTCCAATCACCCATTGCCTCCTCCCAACCAACAAAAATCCTTTGTACAATCATAAAGGAGACCAAAACCCCACTCTGTGACATTCCCAGATCTCACAGTAACCGGCACCGGTTATACTTAACCACGGTCGGTCACCCCCGGTGACGATTGGTCTTTATGTTTTCCCTCATAGCCTTAAACAAAGACCTATCCACCTAATCTCATCTCACCCTCACTCACTTGTGATCTACCTGAGACCTTTATCGGACTCGGAACCCGAGAACCAACCATTTAACTTGTGGATTCTATTCTAGCTTAGCCTGTTAGATTAGATCTATTTCTTATTTTGTTTTAAGTGAGATACCTAAATCATTTTAAAATAACAATAGGATTTACTTTGTTTACAACATCAATTTGTTTAAAATAGTGGATCTGATGTACCATCTAGGAAGTACCACACTTCACGGATCTAGCTCACGCTAGCAATTCACCGCCCATATTGTTTAATTCTTTCTCGGTGGTCTTACTTTTAATTACAGGTAGTTCCTCCTAGCCAAAAGGAAGCTCTCACGGTCAGCTATGGATTTAGAATTCATACACACACAACAACCCATCAACCGACATTTGAACAAGTATTCCTGCTACACCCGTTACCTTATCTGTTTCATCGACGATTCAATGAAACAATCTAAGAAAAAGGTGAAACATGATCCTATCTTTAGTGGGAGAGTTCACTAAAAACAAGGAGTAATTTTAATGTGGTGTAATCCATTTTACAAACACCATCATCAACTTGAATGTTTTTGAACAATAAAAAGATTCATGAAGTGAATATTGACCAAAAATGCAACATGTCTTCCTACTCAAGGACCATGAGATTGAACATGTAGATTAATTGTGTGATGAGTCCCAATTTTATATGTCAACAAGAGAAATTGTAGATGTATGTTATTGTTAGTTTCATTATTTTCATTTTTATTTTTTTCTTATTTTAAAAATTAAATATTAACTTAAATTTAAAATATTTTTCTACAAGTCATAGAACAATTTATTTCTCTCCTCCGTTCAATAAAATAAAATACCAAAATGGGGTATATATATGAAGGCATGAAAAGTTCAATAAAGAAAAATAATAGTTGTATATGGTATAATGGAGGCCAAGTGAAATTCTATTTAGGATATCAACGACCAATGGTAGAGAAAAGAACTCCATATGCCACTTCATTATTTGGCCCAATTTTTGAATAGATCCTTCTAATTCCTTTAGAGAAAGAATAAGTCTGCATCGAGGAGGCTATGAGTGACCTCTACACAACAATGGAGGTGATGGAGAAATGTTTATATATGAGGTTGAAGATTATGTATGATATTGAGAACTACAAACCAATAGAAAATATATTTTCTTGGGATGATTAGAAGGAAGATAGGATGATGATTAGGCCAAGAAAACATTGACTTTAATATTTTCTAGTTTACTATTGAATATTTTATTTTTCCATATCATTTGGAATTGAAGTAAAAATAATAATACTTAATCAATACAAATGCATGGTGAGAAAATTTTACATCTCATGTGTTGGATCTTTATAGGATAATATTCAACTCCTAAGCCACCAAAGTCATGTTTCATGTTTTGATAGAGTTACATTTGAGCACAACAACTCAAAGTAGTACAATAGGTTCTTAACAAATAGGTTAAAAGATGACGTATTTGTCCATTGCAATGTGTACCTCTTCCACAAGAAGATTGTAGGGGTTGAGGAATATTTAACCCCCTTTGAGCTAGAGAAACTTATCATCCACAATTAGAATGGATCGGCGAGGATGACAACCCTATGTTTACATAAGAGGACAATGCATGGGACGATCACATAGATAATGAGGACCGTATAATGTCAAGGGAGGAGGATGAGTGAATCTTTACATCTATAAATTAAAAAATTGAGGATTATGGTTTTTTTATATCATAAGGCATATAGAATGGTTGTAATTTCTTCTTAGATGTACAAAAATAATCACAAGATCCAATGTGACGAATCTTGTGTTGGGATGAGTAATACATTCAATGCTCAACCTCGGTTGTATCTTCTATATTATGTGTTTTATTGATGCTATCACCATGGATTTTTAAATTTATTTGTTGTGTACAAAGATATATTTTTATGAACATAAGAATCTGATTATTCTTTTGAATGCATGTAGGTACACATAAGCATCTATTAGATGCACAATAATTTTAAGTATATTTAAGTAATAATTACTGATAATATTTTTATATGAGAGTAAAATTGAATATTCTTTAAGGGTGTTATTGTGTATTATGTCATTTATCATGTCAAAAATTTATAATATAAAAACATTAATACACAAATACCAAGTAATTAACTAGTTATGTAGTAATAATTAGTAAACATACAAATACATGTATGTTTAGGAGCAATTAATTAATACTCTAATAACAATAATAATAGTGATGGACTTTTTCTCCATTATATAATAATATTTTAATATTTGAATAAAAATTATTTACATGAAAATACTTCATAATAAGTGGAAAAAATCACATCAAGTACTATCTACTTTACACCATAAGGGTAATTGTTATTATTGAATGCTAAAGACAATAATTTAATATAATCAAAATATTTTTCCATATATAAATTGATATCACTCATTGCATATAATTAACCATGAATAATTTTAAGTAGAAATAAGACCATTGAATAACATTTATTTAATATTAACTCTCAAAAATCAAGTTTAAAGATCAACTTCCAACATTAAATATTTCTTTATTTACTTTTTTGTGTATACTTCTACATACTAAATATGTAATTGCTACATTAATAATTTTTAAATTTATCAAATCGTATTTGAACTTATTGAATTTAAATTGTTGTCAAGTTCAATTCAATCTATAATAATTCGCCGGAAGGCGTTTACTTTGAAGTAGGCTTTGCTGGAAAGTGTCAAATTCCGGCAACATTTTCCGGCCTAACCTTTCCGGCTATCCACTTTGCTGTCTTATTTGCCTGAAACACTGTTGTTATACCACTACTAAAATACAAATCCAATTAACTATAAACAAAGATGATATTTCCGAATGAATTCAATTCTTAAAGTAAATTGGAGAGGGGTAATACTTCGCAGCATGCTGCCCTTGTTTGAAAAGGACATACTGTCAAGTAATTTCACTACTTGGCATTTAGCAATTCATATCATCCGCAAAGGAAAACTGTCACCTCACAATAAAACTGTCCATGTGTCCATTTGGAGGTGGTATGGTGATGGCTATGTTCAGGGTCGGTGGACTCTGCCTGGGTACCACTGAGCATAAATACACAGTCACATCTATCCCGCCAATTCAAAAATGCACTATATCATATCAATCTTCAGTCCACCGCTTCGCAATAACTACAGTTGGAAACTGCACACTGTGTATGCATCAGGCGAATAAAAGCTTGTAAATGAAATATACGTGCAATTTTGTAACAGTGCATAGCTGATGTAAGAAACAGGTCACAAACAGGCAATACATACAGCTGGTGCGATATTTAGAGCAGTAATTGCATTTCTTATAGAGTCGGTCATTGCTATCTACCTGTTGTCCTCCTCTTACAGGCCTGCTTAAACTATCTCTCTCTATAAATACACCCCTGCATTTTTAAATTTACATCCTGCACCATCTCCGCTTGATTGTTATAGCCAGCGCTTGCAACACCCTCTCGCCTCATATACGCCACAGTTCAGAGATATAACAGGTTTGCAAATTATTGTTTTGTTGCTATGCCATTGTTGCTATGCCAACTTCTTCCGGATGAGACCTTTTTCTTTGGCTCCCACCGGCCTGCTGTTTTTATGCGTGAAAAGCGTCTATATAAGAAAAGATTGATACTCATTTTGCATTAGATGTTCTCTGCTCTCCCTAGTGTCGAGTTCAGAGTATAAGTTTTATTGGGTCATAAGTTTTTTTAGTGTTAGTAATGGCTCAGGCAGTTGCTGGTGCAATTGTGAGCTATGTTGTAAAAACCCTTTTGGATGAAGATTGCAGTGAGCTCTGTAGGAGTAGTGTTATCTGCAAAGCTTCATCTTCATTGTAAAGACTTAAATCCTTGCTTAAAAGCTTAACTAACGTGGCAGATCTTTAATTACCTCGCTTGTAATCTACTCCTCCCTCGGGCTTTTTTATGGTTGAAAATGTCCCCAACAAAGAATATCCAGCTTTACCAAAGTTTTCCGAGGGAATGGAGAAGAGTCCAAAAGAAAAATGTCGAGCTCTGTAAAGGAGACGGAGACACCATGGGGCAGGGCACAGAAGGGAATGACATGTAGAGGATGATTCTAGTGTTTGTGTAGGATATGTTGCTACCATGGAGAACAAGCCTTTCATGCTATGTGCTCTGTAATTTTTGCATGAGTAGGTGGTACTAACAGCTACTGCTGTGTTTTTCATCAGCACAATCACAACTTACAACATAAAATGCTATGCAGCTAGGAGACTATAGAATGCGCAGTTGAAATATCATCATCCTGCTTATTGTCATTTCTGATTCATAAGTTGATCTTTCTTGTAAGATATTAATTTCTAATCTATAGACATTTAAATGAATGAATGAATATATTATTCGATTTAGGTATCTCTTTAGTCTGTAATGATGCATTCTTAATTACTTTTGTGTTATTTTCATTATTTCTCCCTATTTATAAATAAATTTATGCTTATTTACTATGTATTCTTATGTGTATCTCATTCTGTACAGTAACAAGGGATATGGCCAACTTATAAAACTTTGGGCGAGTGTACATGGGACATCTTTTTCTGTTTGCATGCACAATCTTTCCACGTATTTCCTGCAGAGGATATATTGAGCTCTCTTTAATCTTCTCCATATCTTTGCGACTATGATCTAACAGCTACTGTTGTGTTTTTCTTCTACTTATCTTATTTCATTGCTTATGACTTTGTTCTTCTGTGCTCTATTTTCCAGAACTGTTGTCTTCTCCTTTGGCAAATGCTCTATTCTTCTCAAATTCTTCTGTTGCTGCTTCAGCTTTGTGCTATTTTTTAAATTGCACAACACGAAAATATTGAAGCCAAAGTACTTAACTGACTTTTTGCTTCAATGTCTTTTAAACAATACCCAAAATCAAATGAAACTACAGAGGCCAGAGTACTTGACTGATAGGAACTCGAAAGAAGTAATCTTCAAATACCAATCCACGGGTTAGGTTTCAAATGATCATTGATATATGAATTATGGATGTAGTTGCAATTTCAGTTTCAGCGAGCCAATGTTTTTTGCAATGTTTAGAATTCTTCAGCACTTCTCTAACTGAAAGGAATGTACAGATCATTTTTCCTTTTGGAATGTTGTTTTAACTACATCTCCATCTCAATTGCATGACATTCACTAAATATCATGGTTCTGTCTTTGGCCTAACCATTATCCGTGACATATATATGTATATGTATTTCTGTACTTGTCAGTAGAAGCTAAATTTATACTAAACAAAGTTGGTTGCTTTTTCCAGGTATTATGGCCACTCCAAGTGGAAGTCCATCCATTATCACAATATCTGATGATACCTCTGGTGCCATTGTCGGGAGCCCTCCTATTGAACTGGTAGCTTCAAATGGGACCCCTCAGTCATATGCAACCCAGGCAGCCACCAACGAAAGCTCAATACAAAGTGTCCAACCACCGCTTGCGACTTCTATCCATTCTTTGGCTACTTCTGTTGCAGCTACATGCTCAACCATTTATGGTAGGATATCAGAGTCTCTCATCCCATCAGCAATGATTCTCGATAGTGATTTAACCACTGTCTTAGACATGATGCACAAGGTAGATGCAACGTACCTTAGGCTTGACGCATTGTACACTTTCCTTCGTTCGCTCAGCTATGACCAGTACTACTCTGGCGGCGAGGAACACTCCATTAGAGCTACATTCAAAGCTTATCTTGTGTCCCTATAATTTTAGTCCCTACCTCACCCCTACTATGACTTTGCACTGCTCATACATATGCCCACCTCTTTTATTCTACCCCACAGTAACCTCTTTTTGAAGGACTAACTTGATAAACCTATACTTGCATAAATATGTTGTACATGTTCCATTTTGAAACCATCGTCAGAAGTTTTGTATACTTCCTATCACGATATATACATTATAGTTGTTGTACATATGTTTCGTACTTTACTTTGAATGAGCATGGAAATTGTTGTGTTATATGAACATCTTCCCCACTGTACATATCTTTACGTGCTTATTCTCTAAAAAAACACTTAATGTGGACCATAACTTGGTTACCCCACTTTATGGTTTAGCGCATGCGCCCTCATACTTTACGTTACCCCATTTGCTAATTCATTTCCATTTTATTTTATTGTTTAGGAACCACCAGCATCGCAGACTCCATTGCCCCCAACGTTGTGCCTCCCCAACTGGCCGTACACATGCCAACATCCCACACAGATACTTTGGCACCGACTACTCATGAAGCCGCCGCCTGTACACTGCATGCAACTCACGCCAATTAAATCATTAAATCCTTACCAAAGCGTTTGGACTATTGAAGGCAGGGTCATCAAAAAAGGCAACCTAAACAACTATAACACGGACAAACGCACAGGGCAGGTTTTCAGCTTCGACATTATCGACAAAAGCAGTTCAGATATAGTGGTGACTTCTTTCGACCTAGCTGCAACTTCTTACTACAACCAAATACAACTAGGTAAAACATACACAATCAAAGGAGGCACCTTGCAGACTGCAAAAAAAGATTACAACTCCACAACTCCTTGGGACATCATCCTAGACTTGGACTCCTCTATAAAGCTTAAGTACAAACAATAAAGCAGAAATCAACTCCTCCCCCGCCAAATCCACCATTGACCTACTAGCTATTGCACTATCCATTACCGCCCCCTCCACTATCAGGAAAAGTGATAGTACTTTCAACCACAAATGCACAGTCGTACTAAGTGATAACTCGGCACTATGTATTGAGGCAACATTATGGGGTGCTTTTAGTGACAATGAGGGAAAACTTCTAAGTGAACTATGTGCTACACAGACATCAATCAGACCAGTTCTTGCAATTAAGAGAGCAAAAACTACAACTTTCAAAGGAACAACATTAGCCACAGGCCCTAATACACAAATCTTCATAGATCCTGATATAACTGAGGCTCATGCACTGCGTGCATGGTTTACTTCGCTCGCCTCTACAACTGCATACCCTTCAGTGAGTATTGGAAAAATTGAGAAAACCGATATCGCAGGCATGAAATCCTCCTCGCAGCTAGGTAAACCACTCACCTTCTCCACCGCAGCAACAATTATACACATTAATATGTCCTCCTTTAGCTATCCAACATGCACATCAATTGTTAACAACCAGCAATGCAAGAAAAAACTTGATCTAACTGCAAACTCCTCTTGGTATTGCCAAAAATGCAAGCACGATGTCTCTCATTGCGACTACAAATATGCATTACACTTCATCATTGAGGATGGCACATCAACAACATGGGTAACTGCTTTTGATGAGGTTGCTACATCAATCATGGGTATATCAGCACAAGAGCTACAACTTCTTGCACCAACACCTGACAAGTTTTGGCCTATTGTTAAGCCAATTCTATTCCACCGCTACATGTTCACAATATCCGCGAAGCTAGAGGTCTACAGGTCAGAAGAGAAAGCCCAGTGCACTGTTGTCGCTGCAGTTAAGGACATGACTTCCAACATGCAGGAATCCCCACTAGATGCATTCCTCGCATCCCCTTAACTATGTATTGATGAAAAAGATCCTGCACTACCTCAGAAAACATATTATACTGTACCCACACAATGTTAGGAACTTACAAATACATACTTACCATACCACCTACTCCACATATAGGTTTTTGCATTCATAAGTTATATAACCTTTAATATTAATGCATGTTGTGCTCAAGTTTTCCTATATTTATATATCACTCTGTGTTCTTAATATGTCTTTATAATACACATATTCGGGTGCAATCAAAGTCACTTTATACTAGCAATGCAAACACTGTCGACATTATTAAACAAAAAAATGATGTTTAGACATACATTGTTACACTTCACTCCAATCAAACAAAAGAACTTTTCTTTTTTCATGCATTAACTACGTTCTATACCTAATTATTGTTACCTTTTTAACTCATTTTTGCAGGCCTAACATGGACTGAGAAAATGCAAAGGCTCGGTTGAGGTATGCAGCCAACAAAAACAACCTCAATGAGCATCGTCGCCATATAGCTTGCATGAAACGACAAAAGCTGAACACACAGGCACCAGTCTATATAGCCAACCATGTCAACCTACTCGAAGATCACACACCAAATACGCATTCACTCCAAGATACACAATGCCAATTCCGCCAAAGATTAGATCACCTCCCACCTCCAAACACATGTTCATGTTGTAATGAATTATATGTTGGGCTACGTACAAGGGTTTACAAAGGTGCCAATACCTGTCACAGATGCATTGTTGAAAAGGATGATCACCACTTCTCAAGTTGGAATAACATGGACCCAGGCCCGCAACCTAAGGTGTTATCTTCACTTACACAAGTTGAGGAAATGTTGATAGCAAGGGTCAACCCAATATTGCAAGTGACTCACTGTAGGTGGCCAATACAAATATAGGGGCCACACCATATGCTTCCCCCAAGATGTTTCATCCATAACTAAACACTTGCCTCGGCATGTCGAAGACTTGGACATCTTAATCATCCGAAGAATCGGAGCAACAAATAAAGCTTACGACATGCTTTGTAAGTAGATCTCGTGTTTTGGCTGCATTGCAATTCAAAATAGCTCATGACCCTTACTACAAGGATGTTGTCCTAGACCACCCTGCATTGCATTCCCTACCACCTCACAGTACTGATATATCTACTTCCCTACCACACTTCAATTCAACTATCGCAGACAATGCTGAAGCAAAATCAGAAGCAGAGCTTCCCCCAAGTTCCCCACCAAATACCCATGAGCGGCAACCATCATCTTTTGTGTCCTCCCTCCCTCCAGCCACTTCAGAAGTTGACCAAATAACAAATTTCATCGAAGGCAGAAAACAAACTCCGCTACAGTCAATTGAGTGGCCACACATTGGTTCATCTACAGTCAACGAATACGACACTGAGGGTTTGCTATCTATGGCTTTTCCAACATTGTTCCCTACAGGGGTTGCATTGTTCCACCAAGCACGCATCAAAAGGGTTCACATTCATGAATATGCATTGCACCTACTATGTTACCATGATAACAGATTTGGAAGCCATCCGCGCTTTCATTACTTCATTCTCAACATTATGTTGCGCCACAGAAGCCAATCAACATCTGCTGTTTTCAAAAAAAAATATAGGCGACAACTTGCCTACCACGGTTTCAATGTTATGCCAACAACTTGCACACTACCCAGACGCCCACATTACAGAGAAACTAATGCGCTTTGGGTCCAATTTGTGAGGAACTAAATCATTTTGGTGCAAGCGCAGACATGAACTCACAGATATGATAACCCAACTAGAAAGCCCTACACTTTTCTTCACTTTAAGTGCAGCAGATACTAAATGGCCAGATTTACACAAAGCAATGCCAGGAACCCCGATGCCACCCTCAACAACTAGCCAGCAGTGGAGAAACGTGAACTTGAACATGCACCCCCATATCGTCTCTGCATACATGGAAAAAAGATTTACAATATTTTGCGAGGAGGTGCTTAAAAAAATGCATTACACTGACTACTGGTACAGGTGAGCTCACTACCACTTAGATTTTAATACAATACCCCACCTACCCCATTTACCAAGTTGGATCCTCTTTGTGCAAAATACAGGTACGAATGGCAACACCGAGGCTCGGCTCATATCCACGGATTTATATGGCTTCCAAATGCACCAAACATGGAGGTCCTAAACTGGGACAACCCCGTGAACTTGATGCGGCAAAGACTTACTTCGACCAATTAGTAACTGCATGGAATCCAAGGGGCCCTGAGAGTGGAAAACCTGGGATACATCGTTCGCAGGAAGATGACCCGTGCTTGTTAGACACATACGGGATACTTACAGACAACCCAGTAGCTGACTATGAAAACTTGTTGAACCACGTGCAACGCCACACAAAATGTAGTGAGGCAACCTGCTTGCAGAAAAAAATGGGACACTTCAATGTAGATATAAAGCCCCTTGGCCACTCCAAGAGTATTCGAGCTTGGGCTTAGATGAAACCAATAAAAAAGTACACCCCTGCATGCAATGATGCACGGGTCAACATACACAACTCAGACATGCTAGCACTATGGCGAGCCAATGTTGACTGCTAGCCCGTTGTGTCACGACATGCGGTCTTACAATACATTGCAAAATATGCAGCCAAGGCAGAGAAGAAATCAGAAAGCTACCATCACATGTTGACAAGGATATCTAATGAAGTTAGCGTCGATCACCCTGCAAAGACGGCCTACAACAAATTCCTCTCTGAAACTATTGTCGACTGGGACATTGGTGCACAAGAAACATGCCACATGTTACAAAAACTCCCCCTTTCCAGTTGTAGTCAAACATTTATTACCCTATCTGTCGGTAAGTAGGTATTCAAATGTGTCCTCACAGACCTAGGAAACACATTCCAATTCCCTTCATTCATAGATGCATACATAAAATGCCCTTCACAATTAGAGAACACCTCCCTCTTTGAAGCTGCTCATTCCTGGTCCTACAACAGCCAAAGGAAAGTTACTCAATGGCTACAAAGAAGAACCCCTGCTGTCGTCCGCGTATTCCCCGATACAGTGATGTCCCCACCCCAGATGTGATACACTATGAGGATTTCTGCTGGACAGAGCTTCTGCTTTATAAACCCTTTCGACATATCCAAACAGACATTGGCATCTCTACATCTGAAATAACTAACCAATGGGAAAAATTGAAAAACTCTTACGTCCCTTTACATGTTAATAGAGCCACTACTCTAGAAGAAACTGCAACTGGGACAAGTAGTGACGACAATGACTCGCAGGGATCTAATCCGCTGCATGCAAAACTATTTGAATGGGAGCATATATCACGCATGCACCCAACACTCAATACAACAATTGATGATGTAGACATGATAGGCCTCCGTGACTTTGACATTAACCACGATTGGAAGGTTCATTCAATCCCTGCTGCCTTACAAATAAGTGCACCTAAATTCATAGACATTGCCCGCACTGAAAATTCACCACCAGTTGTTACTCCACCTACCCAATTAGACGCTCTGCAGCTATCATCAAAACAACACCTTGCATACTCAATTGTGCTTTCCCATGCAACTCAACAAGGGGAACACCCACCATTGAAGATGATCATTCAGGGAACCGCTGGTACAGGAAAATCATACCTCATACAATGCATAAGAAATGGGCTTGAAAATATGGCTGGCAAATTAAAATCTTCCCTCCTTGTACTAGCCCCAACAGGTATTGCTGCATTCAATATAAAATCATCTACTATACATTCTTCCCTCCGAATACCCATATCGACATGAAACCTCTTGAAGGCCAAGCCCTAGCAATCTTTCAAGAGCGTATGAGTGCCATACATTACATACTCATAGATGAAATGAGCTTTATAGGTCCTACAATGTTACACAACATCAACAAAAGACTTCGTGAGGCATTCCCCCAACATAGTAACCACGCATTCGGTAACTGTTCAATGATTTTGGTGGGTGACTTAGGCCAGCTCCCTCCGGTCAACGATGTACCATTATATGCAGGCAACAAAGTAGGAAGCTCCCTTTGGCATGCTTTTGATACCATGATCACCTTGGACACAAACTTTAGGCAACAAGGATTAAACTCGACACAACTTGAATTCAGAGAAATGTTGACCAACATCAGAAATGCAGAAGCAACCGTTAAGGATTGGTCTCTTCTCATGTCACGTACAAAGTCGTGCATGTCTACCTCAGAGCAATCCATGTTCATGACTGAGAAGCACCTATTTGCAACAAAGGACCTAGCAAACAAGCACAATAAACAAATGCTAAAATCCTTACACATACCAATTGCAATGAGCATCACAGAACAAAGCAAACATAACTCTGACTCAAACATCAACGACACTCAACTAGACCCAGTAGTTTTCCTATGCACTGGACAAGAGGTCATGTTGACATCTAACTTATGGGTTAGCTCAGGATTGGTTAATGGTGCACTCGGGCAAGTGACAGATGTCGTGTACAACCTAGAAACACAACCACCAGACTTGCCATCCTTTGTTGTTGTCAACTTCAAACACTACCAAGGGCCCCCATGGGACATACTCAACCCAACCCACTTGCCCCTACCTCCTGTCACACGTGGAAATCGTCGCCAAATCCCACTAAAAATGTCTTGGGGCCTCACCATCCACAAATCACAAGGCCTAACTCTTGACAAGGCCACAGTAGACATCGGAAATGTTGACCGTCAAGGACTAACATTCACAGCAATGTCAAGAGTTCGTGCCATCAACGATCTACAAATCCTACCAGCTTTTACGTTTGAACGCTACGCAAGAATGAGATATACAAAGAACGTAAAAGCACGCAAGGAGGAGGAGAAAAGACTTTGCAACACAGAATTGGCACACAACGTACAAGGCATGTGCATACTCCTTCCCCCATCATGCTCACAATACTGTACCAGGATCTAGGATCCATTAGTAATCTCCGACATTAAATAAGTTAAGTGTTGTACATATATATACGCAAACCCCACTTGTAATGCAATACAAATACAATTCACCTTCACTTTGTATCCAAACTATATTGCATACAAAAACTCAATCCCTCTCCGGCGTAACTTGCAACTCATTTGCAATTGCTAGTAACAATAATAATAATAATAATAATATCTATAATATATAGAATGAAATATTTACATACTATTCAAGATATTGATAATAGACTTTTTTATTTTTTATTTATTTATATTAAGGTTGTATTAAAGCCTCACTCTTTAAAACTTCAAATCACTTCACATTCACTAATCTCTTAAAATTAATGGTAGACTAAGGAAGAAGTTGAAAAGAACCACTCGAAATCATGTTAATATGGTTGAAACTTCAGAATTAATGAAGGAAAATATATGCGAAGCTATCCTAAGGAAAGCATAGTCATGGGACTAATGATACATCTTAGTTGGCAAAAATATTCTCGCCCAACGCATGACGTGGATCAAATTATTCTATCTCACCATTGAATAATTTAAGGAAATAATGAAATAAGGGACAAAGAACAAACAATGATTTGAATGTGGATTTGTTTCCAACTCGGACACAGAAATACAATACACGCATGACCTCAAAATAATAATGGCGCTGGAAAATAGGGAACGTGTCAAACTCAAGTGGGCTCTTTGACTTGAAGTTTATAATGAAATTAATGTGTCCCTTATACAACTCATACTCCACTTGGCTCAATTCTAACACGTATGCCCCAATAATAATAATAATAATTAGTCTCTTATTCCGGAACCCTTGTTTTGCTATGTAGGCAGTTTATAAACAATAGGATTAATATGATCACCTCGTAATTTTAATATAAAAATATACCCATAAAATTATAAAAAATCTTAATTTTGATAAAACTAGCAATCATATGTGAAATGTGGGATGAAAACATCGAAGAAGTTATAGTTGAGGGAGATAAACAAGAGAGAAGGAAGGGAAGGGGAAGGGGAAGGGGAGAGGGGGCATTGAGGGAGAAGCCCTAGATTGTGATAAATGTTGGGGGAACCTATGCTAAAATCCTCTTTCTTACGATTATACATATATGAAACACGTGTCTATCAATGACCATTAACACAACACCTTGACCTATCATTTTCCTAATGCTTGATAGGCATAGTTGCCAAGACATGCATTTAGAAATGCTTTTTAGTGTAATTTGTGGTTGAGGCAATGGCAAAAGATGGAATCAAATTTCATGCACATCGTTTCCTCCTTTGATCGTCAAGGTCATCTAAGGTTACAAATAGGGAACATTTGAATTTGAAGATTATAATTTGGTGATGATCGAGAAAATTATAATTCGGAAACTCGATGGGAAGAGTAAAATCTAATAAGGAGCCAACAAATCTAAAGGCATGAAATATGTTGAATGCATGGATTTCGATGGAGGATAGTTGGAGGAGATGACTACCTTTTTCTAAGGCATAGGGACATGAATATCTAACATCATCTAAATATTTGGAAAGTCAATGAATGCAATGTTTAACCACTACATGTAATGTGTAATGATGGTTGAGATGAAGGAAGATGCAAACTCTAGTGATCTAGTTAGTGGTGCGAGGAGATGTTAGATGCGAGCAAGAATGGATCACAATACTCAATACATGCTCCATAATGAAATACGATTTCGAGCTCGTCGGAGGACCGACAATGCAAAGACTAATGCCTATTGATTCCAAAACTTAATGCAAATCCAATACAAATTAAATTCGGCAGATGTAGTTGAACTCAGTGAAAGTGTAATCTTCAACGCTAGCATGATCCCAACTGAAGCGCAGATGGAGATGAGGAAATCACTTTACAGGGGTCTGTAGAGGAGAACAAGCGAGGACAAATAACAAAAGGTGTTTTCCAAGGAGGAATGAGGAATGGGGACCCTTCGTGGGACCTCCTCTCCTAAATACAAGCACTCAAAATTGTTTTACGACACAAATATGGTCATAAGGCAAGGAAAATATACAAGTGATGGTGTCTTCTTTTATAGTATGTGTTTTTCGACACAATGGAGAATTATTTATTTGTGGGTTTGTTTCTATTATTTTGCAGCGAGCTATAGGTTACGGATCAAAAGATTCGCACTTGGGGTCTTTCCACCCCCAAAGTTGACAAGTACATCTACAAAATGTAATATGAGTTATAACCTAATAAAAAATAGTAGTGATATTAAGAATAACATTGCACCACATATATTAAAATCCATACGGAGGGCTTGTTAAGTCAGTGGTGTTACCTTGTTCATTAGTTCTACGACATCAACACTTGGTCATTATTCAACTAAAAGAAATCAAATTTGTTTAGGAAAAATGGGGAAAATGGGCTTTGTTATTTTTTATGGTGTCGAGACTTTCATTTGTACAATGTTTTATTTATTATATAATATGAAGACATGAATGTAAAGTTGGAATGAAAAAGGTAGGGATTAAATACATGCATGCCCCACACCTCTTCCACAACTCAAATTGTCCCAACCCAAATAATATATACTATATGTGCTCTACTTTATCATCTCAATGTTACTTGCATTATTCACGTGACTGAAATTTGCACTTAAATAGGAAAAATAAAAAGGGGGAAATATAATAGGTTCCGCGTGACTTTAAGTTGTGCTTAAATGGGGCCCCATAATATTCTTGGCATCTTGACAACATCTCAAAATGGTTACCTAAAGACCTTGAAAATGTAAACATCCATAAGTGGATTGTGGGACATGTTCTCGGTCGAGTTATCCAACAAACATTATCATTATGATGCTTATGTTTTTCTAATGCCAAACCAATCGATCAACACAAAGTGACAATTGGATGATACAAAACACTTATACAAAGGCTCCCTACAATATATAAACTACAATAAGCAAAAGGCCATATGTTGAAATATTTTTACCAAGTCTGATATTTTCCCACAATCGATGACAACCAAATTTCTTACCTTTTCCCAAAATAGTTCATAATTATCCCATCCATCAATTATAGTGATCTATTATTTGATGATAGTGATAGAGTATTTGGAACCTCGATAGGGAATAAATACCATTTGAGCTATTTTAATTATTTGTTGGAAGCATTAGTGCCTGTGGGGATGAATCATTTATAAAATAATTACAACTTAATTTACCATTTCTTAGATTCATCATTCAACTTAACCATTTAACATCCATACACCATGTGAACTTATTAGATGTGTACTAAACAATCACAAGTGTAAGAATCAAAGGAGATAACCTAGGATACCAAATATATGTGGGAAACCCTCAAGGGGAAGAAATCCCATTGAAACCATTGCTTATATTACACAAAAAAGGACTCGTAAGAATATTACACATCCTGAAATATTTGTTTAATCGACGCCAACCCCAAAAGGAGAACTAACCCTAAACTTTTGTTGATATTACTCACAAAAATGACTCATGTGAATATGACTCACCATAAGAGATTTTGTAAATGAATGATCACATTAAATATATTTCTCACACAACCGATTTTGATCCAAATTCAGCTCACAAACACATCAAATTCTCTCTCCTTCAACTCTCTCAATTTTGTAATGTCATGGTTGATTAATAATTTTCCTTTGTACTATTGGTATTCAAAATTTCTCAAGTCCTCATAGGTATTCTAGGCTCTCCATAACCCCTCAACACTCAACTTCACTCCTCTATAGGTCACACTTTTCCTTCATACACAACTAGTCACAAATGACTCATTACTTGCACTTTTATACCCAACACTAGCTTATAACACCCCTGGGTTGGCCATGACCAAGTAAATTAGTATTCCAAACTCAAAAAAAAAGAAAAATTAAATCGTATAAAACAACTTAAATGACCCAAGTAGGTCATCATTGGTCAACACACCTCCAACAAGCACAATAACACTCAAGTAAGCTCAAAACATGTTTTCGAAGCACCAATGAATGGATCATGATCCCCAAAACAATAAAACTATTTTTTCATGGATAAAAATGATTACAAAACATGGGTAAGTCTTAAAAAACCTTTAGCAAGCCGAAGAACCTCTACATCAGCTCCAATCATCATGAAGTATGCCAAGAAGCAAGAAAACCCCAAGTGTCTTCAAAGCCCAAAAATTCAGTCCTAAAAAGTAACAAACTTGACATAGAAAAATCATCATTGTGACTTAAGTGATATATAAATGGAAATTTATTTGAGTGTAGTTCTTATAACAACTCAAATTGTATTCCAACTCTAAGTGAAAGACCTCAAACATCTCAAATTATGCAGCTCCTCAAAACTTGATTCAAGACCTCAAAACTAGGTCTTTAAAACATATATGTTTATGTTGGGTTGGAAAAATTGACTAAGTATCAAGAAGGAGCACAAAATATTGGGGCACACAAGTGGGGTGCATGAACACATGTAAGATCCGGTTGAAGTGGTGTTGCGTAGAAAGTTTTATCACAAGACTTAGCTGATTTTGCATATACGGGCTAAAAATAGAGAAAGCTAGTTGGGGTGTGGGTCACGCCAAGGAGAAAAGAAAGGAGACTTGAAGGCTAAGAAATATCTATTTTTGGGATGAATTGAAGATGAACGGTCATGCATGGATTGAGCTAATAATAGGATTAAAGTAGGGTTTATTTATAGATTTAATCTATTATTAGGAAAACATGCATGCTTTATAGTTGCTTTTGTATGTACGCATGGCTATTTTGAGCATGCAAATTATTTTAAGGATACACAGGCAAAGTGAAGGAAATTCCCCACCCCTATAAATATCTTATATACTCCATTGTATTAGAAACATTTGATGTGATAGGGTTATGTTGTTATGATATATGGGCATGCATGACTCTGTGATGGTATGGTTGTGTATTCAAACTTCGATATGTAATACTTTGTTTATTAATGCATTATGATGGATTGACTCTAGTAATTGATATATTTGAGTATGGTTTCCACATGGTGCAATTTATTTTAGTACTTATTTCATTTTTTTGTTTCCTATGATATCTATAATTATCTACATTGGAGTGTATGATTTGGTATTCGTAATTTCATGAACATGCATGCTAACATCTTGACAAGCCAAAGCACAAAGGAGGGACCTGGTAGCTTTGCATGCTTCGGGTGAGTGTTCATATCTATCTGAATGAGGTGTCAACATGCCTAGGTAGTTAGGTGAATAAACAAGGACTACATTTTAGTTTCATTTCTCGGACCTCTTTTCAAGTTGTCGTCGGGATTTTGCTT
Source organism: Taxus wallichiana var. yunnanensis (assembly GCA_018340775.1). Classification (NCBI taxonomy): domain Eukaryota; kingdom Viridiplantae; phylum Streptophyta; class Pinopsida; order Cupressales; family Taxaceae; genus Taxus; species Taxus wallichiana. The sequence continues at coordinate 403,204,567 of CM031242.1, forward strand.
GTAAATGGCATATCAACTAACTCTGCTAGGACGAGTATTGAAGGTTGGATAGATGACGGAAAGGACAATTTTGTGCATAGATATAACACTGGACCTGATTTCAATGCATGTTAGTGGGTGGAAAACAACCTTTATGATGCACTCTATGAGACATTCTTCAACTTCTTTCCAGTAGAATTATATGAGTGGTGACAACGTATGCAGTAGGAAAGTGTTGGAGTTATAGGCCAAGACTTTGGATGTAAAAGGATTACCAAAATCTTATTGATGCTGATGTGGAGTGGACTAGAGTTGTAGATCATTAGTGGGCTGGAGTATTACATAGTTATACATTGGATTACACTATTTCTACTTATTTGTGTCCAGAGGAAGATAATTTCATGTTCTTGCGTGAGCCCAAAGGATCTTATTTATGTGCTATACATTTATCAATCAAGATTTAAATGGTAGAACTAAATTTAGAGTTCCTACTCATAGCTATATAAACTACCACCGTACGCGAGGGGCGGGGATTAGGTGTGGAGAAATATGGTGAACTGGTGGCAACAAGGTAGAGAGAGGAAAAATGAATCAAGTTTAATGAAGCACGAGAGATGGAAATGAAAAACAAATGGAGCTAGAGGAGTCCCAAGAGTTTAGGAGAAAGATGGATCACAAAAGATTTGAAGCTATCATAGAAGAAGAGAAGCCCCAACATCCGATTCTCCCAGGCATTTGGTAAGCACTGGAAGCAGAATCCCCTTCGTCTTTGGATGAGATCACGTCAGAGGAGAGCATGAGGACCGCAGATGCACGTTTGATTCCACCTAGCCACCCTTCCCTTGTGCATGGTGTTCCAAATCTAGATGTAGTCATTAGGAAGAAGGCTAGTGCAAGTAAGAAAGAAGAGGTGACTAGATATCATTTTTTTTAATTAAGGAGATAAAGTTATAAGTGCACCCATGGAATCATAATCAGCACCACTATTTGGAAGTGTTATGGTAAGATTGTTCCCAGATGCGTCATCAAGAAAAAAATTAGCACGCAGACCATTAGAAGTAATATTGTAGCATATACGACCACAAATACCATTGGTGTTCGAGTCCATTACTATGACTGGAACACAAGGTATTATGTCAACTAGTTCGTAGCCTGCCGTAGGTAGATCCAGGTGGATCGGGAGGAGGAGGAAATATTGGTGGAGGTTTTGTTCTAGATCTGGTGGACAAGGCCCACATCCCTAGTGATCCGCACATCAGCCTTAACGGGTTTACTATGAGATGTCTCTGGTTTTGATAATATAGAGGTATTGAAGATGCAATAGAGCATGTGCACAAGTGTGAATTACTATGAAATGCTAAGATAATTACAACCTCAGATAGGAAAGCAAGTCAATTTGCTACTATGCTACAAGGGCACGTGCATAGCTGGTATAAGAAGTATGACCCACATCAGACTGTGGTGGATTACGATGCTTTGCATTCTATGTTTCGGTGAGCTTAACATTTCATAATTTGAGCAATAGAGCATCAACATTCTAAAGGATATCAAGCAGGGATTAGCTGAAAGTGTAAAGGAGTATGACACACATTTCAAGACTATGTTGTCCAAATTGTCTTATGAAATTCATCCTAGTCAAAGCATGCACAATGGTTTTTTTGGGGATTGATGAATCCATTCAAAAGATCTCTCTCTCTCTCTCTCTCTCATAAGACATATGTGGATCCATATGAGGCTTTGGAAGAAGCTTTGAGTGCTAAAAAATTTGTATAAAGTGTTGATGTCGAGTGAGACCATTTTTAGAGGCATAGATTGCATTTATGGTAAAATAGTTGGAGAATATTTATGCCAACTCAACACATGAGACGCAAAGTGGGATATGATGCTGAGACTATGAAGTAGAGGGGCATACTAAAGATAATTCCCCATTCAAAGTCAAAGTGCACATGTTACTATTAGAATGTGAAGTTTGTCACCCAAATCATAATGTATTTTATTTCCTATTTTGCAGTGCACGCTCACAAAGAAAGTTTCCATGTATCCTAAGATTTGTAAGTCCTACACTAACGACACCACCTGTGAGTTATATTGATTGACCATATCCACGAAGCCATTGAGATAGGAGTACACCATACTAGTATGGAAATTGGATCAAAGGAACAAGAAGGCCATACTCATGAAGGGCACAACCATGGGGATAATAAGAATAAAGGATTCCATGGAGGATATAGAGGATGAGGTCGCGAAAGTGGCAGAGAAAGATTTTCTAGAGAAACTTGTCATACATGTGAATCCCTTGATGATTATCAGCATGAGTGCCCTTAGAATAATCTTTGCTCATGGTGTGGGAAGAAGCACAAGTTAGAAGATTTTCCAGAGCTGTATGAACACATGTGCAAGAATTAGAAGAAGGAAAAGGGCATGAGAATGATAAAGGTACAACACATTATTTCTAATCAATAGATGCCTAAGAAGACACCTGATCTTGAGTTACAGATAATAATGGTTACTACACATCTTTGAGTCTGTGTGTGCAAGTGATCCTCGAAAGGGTAAGCCACTCATTACAAGGGAGGAAGTGGTACATGCTAAGTATCTAGATGTTTCGGGCTAGAAGGAAGTCTACTAGGATACCATGGACGTCCTCAAGGAGATCTAGGGAGAGATAAAGTGCTCAAAAGAATAGGTTTGCGAGAGTGATCATTGCGGCAGAAGGTTGAACTCCCACATAAGGATGTGGATGACTTGAAGGAAGTATGTCAGATTTTACGGAAAGAGAAGATCATTCCCTATTATGAGAATGGCTATGAGAAAAGGTACCACGCTTTAGAAATGAGCGCGAGAGGAAGATACTTCATGCAAATCTACCACCTCAGAATCATGAATTTGATAAAGAGATTACACTTGATGTAGTAATTGATGGGTGGTTATTGCACAATATTCTTATTAATACCAACATGAAAGTGAATGTGCTAAATATGGAGGCTTGGAATTATATGGGTAGACCAAAATTGCAGCCATATTCGAATGTGTTGCATATGGTGAATAAAGCTATGGTTATGCCTATTGGGGTCGAAGGATGCATCTATTACTACTCGGGGACCAACTTTCCTGGAGACTTTGAGGCCTTGGAACTTTTTGAAGTTGATAAGTTTCTAGCATTACTTGGGTGGCCCTAGTGTTGCATATGAATAATGTAGATTTACACTTTAATAAAAGGTATATATATTATGAGAAAACTTAGGAGCACATGATTATACCTATATTTGAAAATAATTTTGAGCCCTATGTTGATCCATTGAGTGAGGAGGAGCTCAACAAAATATATGTGTAGTTAGTGCATGATCCAAAGAATCTAGAACCATCCAAGGAGGGCATGCTTCATTGGGAAGATGCACAGTCTGTGAGTGACACTACTAGTGTTTCTTATGATAATTGGGCTCATGGAATGTATACAATGGTCGGGTGTGAGGTCAAATGAAGAGTCACCAGAATTATTAGGCTACGCATGATGAGGTGGTTAGGATTTACTTAGGTACTAAGGTACACTAGTGAGGGGAACCCCAATGCATTCCTACGTGCCATGGAGATTTAGTGATAGAATGAAGGGGATATAAGGAATATTTTGGTATATTCCTTATGCGGGATAATAGCGCACTAGTGGAGAAAACATAAAGATGGCCTTTTGGAGTGGAAAGAAGTGAGAATTTATTTCTCCATCAAAGGTTTACTTGGAGTAATTTACTTACACAAACAAGAAAATTTCATGGTAAGTCTCTAGTCTCTCATTATGTCTAGGAGTGTGAGAGATCTTAGGCGTAGGGCAAGGAACCATTACCACTATCCCTCTAGGTGCATAAGTTCTTCTCCACCTTTACATTGCCGCATGTGCACATGGTATGTTCATGCTAGGTTGAAAAGGAAAAGTCAAATTGGAAAGAGATGACTACATGTATGATTCAAACCTTTGATTTGCTTTCTACTAATCCTCCATTCCATGAAGAACTGATTATCAAGAACCTTACTAAAGGAGATAACAGGAAGGCTAAAGAACTTATGATGGAGTTATTTGGGGAACCTGATCTTGAATCACGCCTTGATCTTGAGGAAACAGATGAAGAAGAAATGGTTCGCACTGGAAGGAAAATTAAAAGGTAAAATGGTATACATGATAGATGATGAGTACGTTGATAACCTATATTTTGACCACAAGGTACACACGAGGTAATTGACACTGCAGATGAGAAGGTGGGTGTGTATCATACTCATATGAAGACAAATAAGGTGAACATTGGTATGGAGGTAGAACCTCAAGATGCCATTATTGGTGATTATTAGTCATAGCAAGAGGTAACAAAGATTATTGAGCTCTTATGTGATTTACAAGACTTATTCTCATGAGGATACCATGACTTGAATGAGGCACTTGTCATTTCTAGGTCTTTGGATGACACTCTGCTTTGCTTGGTTACTTTAATGGGAGTAGGTTGAATCCCTACTATAAATAAAGCTTCTTAGTGTTTGTAATAAGGCAAGATTGCCATTTAGATTAGATTTCCCTTTTTTATGTTTCCTTTTAATTATTTCTATGATTTTTCACTTTTGTTATTTGCTTTATTTAATAAGTGTGCTTGTGTACATGAAGATGATTACTATCTATTGAGTTCATGAGAAGAGGTTTGTGCATACTTTCACTTTGGGGTGGAGCAGTATAAGAGAAAAATGAATCTATTGGTGTTGAGATTCAAGTGGAGGATGGAATACAAGTATATATATGGGTTGGAATATGAATGTTATCTCGAAGGGGGTGCAAGTAGGAGAAAGGTCTTTCATGTTCTTAGAATAAATGTTCTTGTAGGAAATTTTCTTAGATTGACCACATGTGAGAAAAATTTTATGCGAGTGTAACATGAGGTAGGTAGACAGCATGGTAAACTACTTGGTATAAAACACAAAGTATTAGGTAATTTGGTGCATGGAGGCGGGCATAAGGAGGTTTGTGGCTAAGAAGTATTTGGTGCCTTTGGAAGGTTATGACTAGGGCACATAAGAAATTAGTGCAAAACACGGAAAAAAGAAAAACGTCATTAAAGATGAAGTATAGTTGTAGGTGAGGTGCAATTAATGCAAAAATTTTGTAATCTCTATAAAATAGGTGCATGTGACTTCATTCTTACCTTACATGTATAATTTTTTGAGCCTTGGAAGAAAAAATTGAAGAGCAAACAAGCGTGAAGTGTAAGTGCAGGGCAGGAAGAACATTAAACTAGTTGAATTTGGTCACGGCTATAGTGGAGCTCCATTGAGAAAGTGTTTAAGTGATTGGAAGGCATATGAAGTATAGGGTTTGAGGAGTTAGGGTTTGAGAAGAAGAATTTACAGCTAGGGGACATAAGTTTGAGATTACAGAGTAATTACAAAGAATAAAAAGTGGTAGGATGAGTTGTAAGTAAGAAATGGAACCAAAACGAGCACTTAGAGCAACCACAAGGAGGAAGAAGAGGAACAAATCAAAGGTGGGAGTAGAAGACACACCAGAGGAGTTCTTTTCGAGATGAAGTATCATGAGGGCATCATCATAGGGCATGTATAGGAGCACCTTATTCATAAGAGTAAGGTAAGTGACCAAAACCACCCCACCATTGCGAATATGGATAAGATTGAAAATAAACTGGTGAAAAGACCAACTTGTGGACTAAGGATGATAAAACCATATGAAAATTAAGCTAAATGAGTTTATAGATGAACAAAAAAGTAATGCCTTGATGAATATGTCGGAAGAGGTAGCACGAAGGAACTTGGATAAGGAAACCGTGCTCATGATTTTCTTTGGAAGATAATAAGAAAAGGAAAAGAAAATTGAGCCATTGACTTAGGTGTGTAGAAGGGATGAGAAACGAAAGAAGGAGATTCTAGAAATTTCTTCTAAGATTGTGGGAGAAATATTAGAGGTTTGTCCAAAATTCATTGAGCAGATGCCAAAGACCTACCCATCACCTTGCATTTTTGCAAGATTGTGTAACACCTACTACTCAAGGAGAGGTCAACTGTGAAAGAAGAGACACGAGATAGAAGGTGCGGCCTAGAAAGAGAAGACTAAAAGGGTAATTACACGTCAGATTGCAGAGTACGATGTCATGATCCAAACATTAAAGGATGAATTGAGGAAGGAAAATTTGGCGCTAAGAAATTGCAAGGATCTCAAAAAGATCCTTAAGACATATACTGAGTGTAGGAGGAGAATGATGCTCTAACAACTAAGAAGGAAGAGTCCCTAGGGAGAGAAGAGAGATTGGCGGTTGGAGCAAAGAAGCATGAAGTGCTTAAAGCAACAAAGGATCCCCATGAAGACTAGATAAAGGAGCTAGGGGTGATGGTGGCTTGACGAATGCATTTCATGGAAGGAATGGTCTCGGGCTTTCTTGGAGTGCAATGGATTTAAAGCATAAGGGTATGAATATGAATTTGGATGAAATGGATAAAATACTTGGTGATTTCCTGATAAAGAAAAGAAGGGGTTGGGAGAGTGGAATGAATTGGAGGCTGACATAAAGGAGTACCCTAAACTCTTACAACTAGTTGAGGAGTAAGACGCATTGGGAATTCTTCCATTTAATTCATTCTCTCATTCTTGTATGGACATTCTTTATTCTTTTATTCTTTGGAGAGATAAGTTGTGCAACCCCATTGCCAAGGGTGAAATGTAATTAGTGTGGGGTAATTTTGGGTTGGAAAAATTGACTAAGTATCAAGAAGGTGCGTGGAATATTGGGGAGTGCAAGTGTGGTGTGTGAACGCATGCAAGATCCAATTGAAGTGACATGCACCTAGAAAGTCTAATGCTAGGACTTAGCTGATTTTTCATGTATGGGATAAAACTAGAGCAAGCGAGTTGGAGTGTGGGTCACGCTAAGGAGAAAAGAAAGAATACTTGAAAGGATAAAGTGAAGATGAATGGTCATGCATGGATCGAGTTAATAATATGATTAAAGTGGTTTATTTATAGATTTAATTTATTATTAGGAAAGCATGCATGTTTTATAGCTGCTTTTATATATACGCATGGCGTTTTATAGAATGTAGATTATTTTGAGTATGCATAGGTGGTGAAGGGAAAGTCCCCACCCATATAAATATCTGATATACTCCATTGTATTAGACACAGTTGATGTGATAGGGTTATGTTGTTATGATATATTGGTGCACATGACTTTGTGATTATATGGTTATGTATTCAACTTATGATATGTAATACTTTGGTTATTAATGGATTATTGTGGATGGATTATGTTAATTGATGTATTTGAGTATGGTGTTCACATGGTGCAATTGATTTTAGTACTTATTTGATCTGTTATGTTTCCTTATTACATGTGTTCCCTATGATATCTGTAATGATCTACATTTGAGTGTATGCTTTGGTATTGGTAATCATGAATATGTAAAATAACTTCTTGAAAAGCCAACACAAAGTAGGGACCTGGTAGTTTTTTGTGCTTTGGGTGAGCATTCAGATCTATTTGAATGAGGTGCCAACATGCCTAGCGATTAGGTGAATAAACAAGGAGACTATAGTTTACCTATCAAATCAACTCATAAATACACAAACCATATACCATTGGAAAGGAGGTTGATTCTAATTTCCAAATAAAGTTATTTTATCTTTCAAATCATAGTGGAAGGCATTCAACCAAGCCAATATTTGAAACTTCTAATTTAGGATTCAAGGAATCAAGAACTAGTATTAAGAGAAACTTGATCCATCACCTCTGAAATAACTTCCAAGATCAACCACCACCTAGAACATATCAATGACACTTTTACCAACAATTACAACCACTAATATACATATATCATGTAGATAAATATTACTAAAAACATCTTTTCCTTCACACCTTCTTAAGAAACCAACTAGGGCTTTCTAAGCCAATAGGTCTTAAAATGAAAAACACTTCACCATGTCAAACTAATATTTTTAACACATCATATCAGGTTCCAATATGATGTCAATGACCAAAAACAAGAACAACAATATGGAAAAGGATCAAACTCACTTGAAAGCACAACACTAACATTTTAGCCCTTAAGGGAAAAATCAGTAGGATTAATTTGAACACCTGTATCATTCGTTTTATCCACTATAACTTCCTAAAAAGTTTCATGAATACTTATAGAATATCACAAGGATTCTGGAATAGTTATTTTTTCATCCTGAAGATTCCATCTCATCCCTGAAATTGTAAAACCCACAAAACTAGGGGTTTTTTCTATCTTCCTAAAATAGATTGAGCACCAAACCACCACCAAAATGAGCCTAGAGGAATCCACTTCAACAATAATGCATCATTTTTTCTTGATAATACAGTCTACATACCAAACAAATCAAATCTCCCAAGTCACTATGGAAGGAGGGTTAAGTTAGGGTTTAAAAGAAACTTATCTTCGTAACGATTGTTCATACAAAATTGACTATCAAATGACCCCATTATTTAAAAAAAAACTATTATCTCAATGAAAAAACATCCCAAAAAAATCTAGGTCCCATACAAAGTGTGTGTAAGTGGGTGAGCATATGAAGTTTCCAATTCAAGTTGGTTTTTCCTTTTTCTCAACTCGATTTTACCAAAATCAACATAACGTGTAATGTATTTTTCATATTGACCTGAAAATTTTCATGAAACATCATGAAAACATCCTCTAACTTCTCAAACTCATCACCTTTCTCAAATATACTTGAAAATATCTAGCCACAATGACTTACCTATACTTACTTAGCTTGTCTTCACAATAGTGTTTCCCAAGGACCATGAAACACCATCAAACCACTGAGAATTGAATTAAAAATCATCATACATGTCATATACACCATCATCATGCTCCTACCATGATTCAAAAATATTTCCATGCTCCATTTTTCAAGTTACCATACCAAACCACAAGCTCTAGGACTAGGAATAGGCCAAGAATGACCTCTTCACACGATGGAAAAACATGAATTTACCATGATGACCATATAAAGACACTATAACACCTTTAACACACCTCTAGGAAAATTTATGACCTCATGAAAACATTTGGAACTCATCCCATGACCATATATGCTTGCACCATGCCTAAAACCATGTGTAGACATTATAGTAACTTCACCAAAAATAGGCACTACTAATCAACCTTCATATTGGAAACTAAAAGACACCTCATGGAGACTAATATGACATCTACACATCCTTTTCCATCAATATATTTGACATCAATGACAACGATAATACACAATAGCCAATAATCTCCCCCTTTTTATTGATGACAACCTCAAGACAAAACACACATACTAGACTCCCTTTTTCATGTTTATGATGCTTCTCTCCCCCTTTTTAATTTATGAAAAAGGATAAAATGATGACTCAACATTAAAAATGAAAACATAAGACATGAAACAATGGAAATAATTAATGAACTCAAACTTACTTTTTACATTACTCCCCTCGGACTATAATTGCACTTATTGTCTTCTTCAACAGTATATGATGATCCATGGACTTGTAATGAGCCTAAAAATATATCTCCTTGAGTGTATACACACTTTATTGTGTCTTCATCTGTTTTGTGCAACTTCTTCTAGGTCTATTTCATACTCAAAACCAAGTTTTTCCTTCATGTACTAACATACCTACTTTTAGGACCAATATCCCTAAAGCCAACTTTTAGTCCAAATTAGACAATCTTCACCATGCCACGAAGCACACACATATCATAAAACTCAAATGTATGGATCCAATTAGAAAGATATTATCAACTTCTAAGTTTCAATGCCAAATTTTGAATGTTTACCTTGATGAAGCTGTCATGAGGATGGATCTACTCTAAAGTCACAGTCTTGAAGCACTAATTCAGTTTTCTCTTCGTTATTTGATGAATTATCAACTTAATTTGATCATATGAATGTCTTTCCTTTGCACATATTCTTGTAACCATCTAACATCCTACCTTACTGGTGTTCTCATCACCTTGTGCACCTAATGTAAGATTAAAAATAGATTCGCCTAATTTAAAAAAACTCCGGAGAATTGTAGTATAATGTTATAGAGCCAAATATCCCACTGAAATTTGTTAAGATGCAAGTATCCTCTTAAACATGTAAGAAATCACATAAACAGTCCTGCAACACACTTAACTCCGCATCTTTAGGAGTAGATACCACATTAGCTCCAACTAAACATATGTACTCATAAAAACACCATGAAAACTCCATGTACATGTTTATGAAAATACCTTCATGACCTTATAGATTTGTTACTTCTTTAAGGGATAAACTCAAGAGGCATGTCTCAAATTTAGATGACTATTTTTGCTTCCAAAGATCTTATATAATTTAAATCACCATGTACATGCTACAAGTCTCAAATACTCGAGATCAAATATATATTTTTGATGGCTTGCACATTTTTTAGTTGACCTTCACCAAGGTGACAAACCTTCACACTAGACCTACATTCTTTGTTAGAATTTCTAGAGACTTATCAATTATATGTATCTCATGACTATGGCTCTATTTTCCCAGAGTAATGCATGTGATCAATAGTTGTGTTCACAAAGATATCACACCCTCGGTCTTACTTTGATACCATAAAATGAATTCAAAATTGACTACCAATAGTCACCCTTTCTTGCACCTCATATTCTTATACTTAACCTTGGTGGATTCAATCCTTTAAAAAAACATTGTCAAAATATGGTTGCCAGTTTCATTTTTTAATTAAACTTCAAAAGTAGAAAATCCCTTGATTCCAGGTACTATAAAATCCTTCAAACTCATGGTTGATGTCAGATGTAACTTTTTCATCCTTAACCAGCTATTATTTTCCACTTAGACTCAAGATATACTGATTAGAATATGTCTTTAAAATGACACTTCAACTTTTAGTGCACTTTCCTTAAACTTGACAAGATGACCTCATACAACAAGACCATACTTTCAATATTTTGATGAAATGACTTCCTTCTTCAATGTGAAATATCAAACTACTATGCAATCCCACAGGATGAGGACTTTATTCAATCCTATTCATATCTTCAAGACTAGAACACCATTTATTTACATAAAATTCACTTGAACCTTCTTGAGATCTTCATACTCTTGAGACCTCATTTTTAGTAACTATACCTAGAACAGATGACACTTCTCATAATAATTTATATCATCATGGGCTCATGGAGACATGATGAGAAACACACACAATATTACTAAGAATTTGAAAATTTCAAGGAAATATTTTACTATTTAAGACTAACAAACAAATGTTTCACAACTTGAGTGGGTTTTTGATGAACAAAGACCTCTTGTGCACACTTAACTAGATATACTTGACCTTTTTAACTCCTTATGAGGACACTTACACACCATGGTAACATAAATCCGTTTGAAGAATGATAAGACATATTTTTCATACCTCAAAACATCATGACAAGATTCGTAAATGACAAGATCATCAAGAATATGTAGACACAGATAATTCAACTAACTTATATTTTAAGGCTTACTACTTTATTTCACAATAAATCTTTTATAAATGAGATTCATCATGTTACTTTTGATAATTAAACCCTAAATCATAACACAAACACCTTGAGATCAGTTTTCATAGACATGTACTCCTCTTTTCTAGATATTAAAGAATACTTTTATGAATGATTACTATCACAACCAATAGAAATATAAAACTTTGATGGGAACCTCCTTGAGCATCCAAAATTTTGATGAACTCTTCAAGAGAATACCAAACTCCTCCTTTGACCTTGAAATAGTAACTAAAGCACATACCTCCTTGAAAATTGGATTGTTAGTAACAAGATAGACCAGAGACAGACTTGATAGAGCTTTGTAACATGATCACATAGAATTTTCACATTATCTTAACTCATAATACTTTGACCAAGATGAATAACTATTTATTAAAACCTACTTAACAACATAACATGATGGATGACACACACAGTCTACACAAATTAGAGACTTCTTGGTGATATCACACTCTTTAAAAAGAAAACATGATGGACATATTAAATACAAATTTCACATACCTTGGAAATACTGAAATAATCTTCAAGGACAATTCAAATCAACACCCATGCTTCCTTTATCAAATGAATGGCTTCTACAAGCTTAGAGAAGACATACAAATCACTTGGAGCACTAAAATAATATATATGCATCAGGTAATCTCAAGGATTCCATCTTCTCCCTTTCTACCTTTGAAATATTTTCACTTTTAGGTACAATTATTTCAGCACCAATATATTCAACATCTGATTGAAGACCTGATAAGAACATATGGATCTCATCATTTGCAAAAAGATCCAACATACCTCTATGACCTATATTAGATTTACCAAGCTTGATTACATCTTTCTTGATGTTGTCAACACATTTTGGTAATTTGATTGAGCTTGAATCTCCCTTTATTATCTATGTTTCTTTTACTTAAATCCATCTACATTTTCTACCTTCTTGTCAAGTTTAGGTTCATCATACTTCATACTCTACTTAATAGGATTCTAATCAGTTTCCATGACCTTGTTTATTTTCTAAAAATCCTTGATTATAATGCATGCACTTTATTCACCCTTGCATCTAATATTACTTCTGAATACATTATTATTTTTTCCTTTCAATGATTGAGGTATGATATTATTCCAAAGAGGTTTACCTTGATGAAATTTTTCAATGTGACCTTGTTTGTGGTTGTTGTAACACATAATGTTATTCCATCTTCTAGGATCATACACACTAAGATTGCAACCACAATCAGTTTCCTATTACCATACTCACAACATGAGTAATATTTACCCTCCAAATATATTTAACCATTCCATGATAACTCACTCTTTGAGGAATTCTTCTTGCAATCCCTAGCTCTGTGACCAAAACCATTGCAAGCATAACAATACCCATTGAAAGAAGAACCATACCTAATATCATTAGGTTTTCTAACATGGTTATACCTTATTAAGTCAGCCTTCTTGGTAACCTTCATTTTTATTGAGATATTTGACCATATTTATCATCATTCTCCACATGTTCTCCTTTGAATCCTAGGAATGTTTTGTCACTAGCATCTCTTTGACTCTCCAAGATCCCATCAAGATCTTCAGAACTCTTCTCTAACTTCCCATACATCTTCAACCTACTAGAAGTATCTTCTAAATCAGATTCCAAATCTTTCAACTTATCTCCATACTTGAGAAAAACATCTTCTTTATCCTTTAGTGAATTAGACATAGATTCAAATTGAGATTCTATCATTTTAAGGGCTTGTTAATCTTCATCCTCCATGCAAATGATATTCTATTTCAATTTGTGAATTAGAGACTCATCTATCTCATAATTCTTCATTAGGGCTGCTTTAAAATAAAATGATCTTCCCATGGATTTTTGATTTGAGGATCTCCTTCAAATGGTTAAAATTGCTTCACAATGACTAGCTATGATACCAATTTGTTGGAAGCACGATGACTAAGGTGGGGTGAATTAATCATACAAAAATTCAAATTTTATTTACCATTTCTTAGATTCATCATTCAACTTGATTATTACATGTGTATTAAATAATCACAAGTGAAGGAATAAAAGGATAGAACAAATGAAACTAGATATAAGTGGAAAAAATAAAAGGGAAGAAAAACCACTTAAACCATTGCTTATATTACACAAAGAAAGGTCTTGCAAGAATATTACACATCCTGAAAGATTTTTTTAGTGAGGCACCAGCCCTACAAGGAACACCAACACCTAAACCTTTGCTGATATTACCCACAACAAAAGAATCCTATGAATATGACTCATCATAAAATATTTTTAAAATGAATTATCACATGAAATATGTTACTCAAAAAAATTATTGTGATGTGAATTCAGCTCACAAAGACATCAAACGTCTCTCTCCTTCAACTTGCTCAAGTATGTACTCTCATGGCTTATTAGGTCAATTCCTTTTCACTACTAATACTAAAAATTTCTCAAATATTCATATCTCTTTTAGGCTTTTTCCATAACCCCCAACACTCCTCTCTAGGTCACACTTTTCCTCTCCTACACAAGTAGTAAAAATGATTTATTACCTACACTTTTATACCCAATACTAGCTTATAACACCCCTAGGTCAAACTTGAAAAATTAGGTTAGTCATACCAACTCAAAAAAATAAGAATAACATCATATAAAACAAATCAAATGACCCAAGTAGTTAGGCAGGGGGTCAAAACACCTCCAACAAGCAAAATAACACTCAAGCAAGTTCAAAACATACTTTCCAAGAACCAACAAATGTATCATGATCTCCAAAGGCATAATTTTTTTGTCATGGCTCAATAAGAATTACACAACATGGGGAAGTATTCCAAAACATTTATCAATATCAAGAAACTCTGCATCATCTCCAATCATCGTGAAGTATGCCAAGAAACAAGTAAAACTCACTAGGTCTTTAGTGCCCTTAAATTCAGTCCTAAATAACAAAAAACTTGACATAGAAAAAATCATCATCATGACTCAAGTAATATATAAATGGAAATTTATTTGAGTCTAGTTTCTGTAACAACTCACATTTTCTTCCAAATCCAAGTGGAAGACCTCTAAACAACTCAAAATCTGTAACTACTCCAAAAAAGATTCAAGACACCAAAATTAGGTCTTCAAAATAGAGTTATTTCACCTATTAAATCAAATCATAAAGACACAAACCATATACTATTGGAAATTTATCTGAGTCTAATTTCCATAAAAACTTACTTTATCTTCCAAATCATAGTCGAAGGAATTCAACCATGCCAATCTCTGAAGCTTATAATTTAGACTTCAAGAACTCAAGAACCAGTCTTGAGAGAAACTTTCTTCATCACCTCCAAAATCACTTCCAAGATTAACCACAACCTGATTAAATAAAAAGAAAATTTTAAGAGTTAATGTAAGAAGTAAAACAATAAAATAAATGTGTAAATTAAATAAGGAAAATGACCCAAGTAATCTAAGCTATGAAAATATGAAACCCTAAAGTGCAAGAAGAATTAGAAAGAGCTTAACTGATTTGAAAAATCCTTGGGATAGTTTTACAGATTAAATTGTGTGAAATAAATACGGGAACGACCACATAGAAGCTCTAGACAACACATATCTAGAAGAGTAGGTTAGACTAGGGCACCTGGAGAGGTACATGGGTTCCTGTGGGTGCCCAAGTCTAAGATATGGGTGCCCTAGTTTGTGAAAAAGCTCTGCAAACTTCCTCTAAGGTGTTACTAATTTATTGTCCGTGTTCACTTCCTATCACACTAGTGTCACTAGACTACACAATATGTCGTTGGAAATCAGTGATGAAGGAGAGAACCTGTAAAACCCTAAGACAAGTATCAAAACCCCTAAAAAGAAAGATGCATATGAAGGGGTTGGATTGTCCTTAGTGGCCAAAATGGTGGACTTACTAATTGAGCATTACACTACATCTCAGACCTAATGTAGTTATGTGTGTGTGTAATCATGCCCTAGGTGTTCTTGTGTCAGTCACACTTTGTGAAAGTAGTGAGAAATAACTATGTGTAGAAATGTAATAAAATGGTGGATGGAATAGAATAAACTTCCCTCTTATGCAGTGTGATGCAGATGAACCATCCTTGTACCTTGTGATGAAGCTAAATGGATATAAATGGAGCTTTTGATGGATACAATATTAGGTGATGATAGTAGTGATTAGTTCTTGGTCCCTCATTATAGTCTCATAACTTTATATTTATATGGTTCTCTTGTTCTAATTTTGTAATTAGCCCCAAAAAAATGGACCACTAAAATAATAGAAAGCTAAAACGGCTATAAAGTTCCCAAAAAATGGCAGGAAAGTGTTAAAAGGATATGGGCACCCCAAATGGGACCAAGGAACCTAGGGTGCCCTAGTACAGGGCCAGGAACTCTAGTCAAAGATAAAATGATGCCAAATGGCAAAAAATACTAGGCGAGTAGATGTAATAAGTTAGTTGTGACAACAATAAACAAAGTAAAATGGCCAAAGGACATGGGTTAATTAGTAATTTCTTCACTTAAAAACCATATGAATAGTATTATGAGACTGGAACTAAATAATGTCTAAAGTGCATGATTTTGTGACTACATTTTCCCCACTTTATGTTGGTGAGTGGAAACCTCAGTAACATAAATTAGATAGATGTGTACCGATAATCCATGTAGAGTGATGTAAAAACATGTTGAAGGATTAGAGAAAGTGTGGAGTGATAAAAAAGATGGAGGGTGGAGGATAAAGATGTGAAAATTTAAAAAGTGGTGAGAGTGAACCTAGGGCAAAAATGTGTGTAGTTTCGATGTGTGTGATGTAAGCGCATGTTAGTATGAGGTCTGTGTGCAGCCAGAGAATGTTGATTTTGTTGTTTTTGACGTATTTTTATAGTTGCTTATTGTTGACTACTTGCTTCCCATACGGAAATACGTGCAAGGAGAAGATGATCAAGTATTCAAATACACATCTATATATGTCAAAAATGCATGTATATAGTAAAAAGTATGCAATGGAAATGAAAAAGGAATATGTGCACCCCATCCATGATGAGAGAAGGGGTGTAGAAAGGATATCCTATACTACGAGTATTTTGGATGATCTCACGCCATCCTAGCCAAAAAAGTGTAGGGAGAAAGTCCCATTATTATCCAACCTATAATCTGTTTCCCGAATATATGTGAAGAGATATATTCACTTCCTAGTTTTTTGGGCTATCCAATGCCACTAGTTGAAGTAGTGTAGAGAGGAAATCCATTGTATCCTCTAACCTATAAATTTTTCCCATAATTATAAGGATAACCATGTCTGTAAAATCCGTTGTGTACGGGGTTCGTAGATTGGTCTAAACCCACCCGCTATATAACATACAATGTCAAGGATGGAAAACTAAACTAAATTGTACAAAGTAGAAAGTGTTGAGTAGTATGTAAAATACCAAATGATGACCCTCGTATTTGGGGGAATATGTCACATCGTTGATAGGATAATGTGGCCCCAAAAGATGACTAACTACATAAACTATGCCCCGCAGGGGAGAAGGTAATGCGCTTAGTAGAACACAAACAAGTGGCTGGAAACAAGTGTTAGTACAAAAAAACATGCATGTAAAAGAAAAATGTAGGTGCTAAAAACAATGTAGAAGCTAAAAATCAAGTAAACACACAAGAAGACAATAATAGACCACCAAAACAAGTTGAAAATATGGGACACCACTCATGATGTCACAAGACACTCAAGGCCATAATGATTGTATACAAACAAACAAGTGTGCACACCAAACAAAGGGCAATACTGCATACAATAGAAAAAAAAAGACACACAAGTATAAACAATAAATAACCGGGAAGAAATTAATCCTACAAAATAAATACTACACATGAAGCACCCATTAGCATGTTATAAAGATAACCCATATGTTAATAGCATGTATAACTAAGTAATGTAGACTGTTAAGTATAAAATGAAACAATAACACTGAAAAGAGACGAATGTGAATGCCCTTAGTAACCATTATAGGATTAATAGAAGGTGATAATCCATTACACATGTAAGAGACATGTATCTATGATAATAACTAGAAAAGGAATTGAGCGTGCATGTGTATATGATAAAGATAATGACATACAAGAGATCTAGCTAGCATGTGTAATAAGTGAACATGAACAAGCAAATGTAAGAAAGAGTAAAAGAAACCAAGATATGAAACATGTTGTGGATGGATGGAATGGAATACAAGATGGATGATAGGAGCCGCATTTCCCGAGTGAATGGAATTGTATGTAATGAGGTTTTTTTTCCCCTCAAAGACTCAAGAATGAACCGTAAATGAGAGTGCATCATCGGGAAATGGTCAAAGTGTGTGTTGTGTCTAATGCGTTATGATGAATGTGTATGTGTAGTGATGATATGCAACCTAGAGATGAAGTATGTGTGTGACCCTATAACTGAAGTGTATATCACGACAAGATGAACGTAGGAGTGATGATGTAGCCTAAAACGTATATCACTACCAGATGAATAGAGGGATTGGTGATGTATCCTATAAAGCGTATACAACTACAAGATGATGGAATGGGTGACTATTTATCCTATAGCATATGTAAATAACCTAGTAATGTTAAATGATAAAAGGTTTAATGACGAACATGTGTGTATGAGATGGTCCAGTTGATTAGTAAACCCTCGGTATTCAAGTATGAACCAAGGAAGTAAATGTGTCATAGGGTAGTGACTGCATGGCATAGAAGAATATGTAGTATATGCAATGATGATGATAGATGACCATATGATGTGTAACAATGTGTAATATGTGATGTGTAAAAATGTGTAATATGCAATGTGTAGAATGTAATGCAAGATGTGTAGATATCCTGGTAGTGGGGATGCATAGTATGTAGTATGTAAAATGAGTAGGATGTAATGTTATAATTATAGAAAATATGAGTGTGACATATATATGATGAAAACTAATATGATGTATGATGTATAGAGGTGAAAATGTTGAAATGATGTATAGATGTGAAAATATTGAAATGATGTAAACTACATGTAGAGTGTATGATGTAAGATGTAATACATATGACGCAATATGTACTAAGATTCACAATGTGTAGTGTCTATTGTGTAGTGTGTGGGGTTCATGTGTAGTATGCCCTCAACAATCAAGTGTGAATGGAAACACAAGAGTGTTTCATCGGGTAATAGAGATACTAGTATAAGTGTGATGAGTGCGCAATATGATAAGGATGCGATATGCATATGCTAAAATTATACTATGTTGTGATGTATGATGCTATTAGGTTGGGGTATTTTGTGAATGATATGCCCCCCAAGCATGTGTGAACAAGTGAACTATCTAATAATAACGTGAAGGAAAAAGTTCCTCCATCTGATGAATGTGGTGATGGAAGTGTATGACCATGCTCTAACAGTGGTGGTATGGTAGATAAATGTTACACAGGTGAGTGAAGACTATATGCATGTGATGGATGGATATATGATGACCACATAGGTGCAATAAAATGTGTAGGTGATGGAGATCTACATGAAGCTGAATGTGGAGGTGATGGACACCCATGTGGAATGAAATAAGGTGGTGACCTATGTCGAGATGTAGTAACTATCCTAGGAATGGGCCTATACCGATGTGTACAAAGCTAACCGAGTGGTAAGTTCGCACGAAAGGTGTATGGGTAGGTAAAGCGGGAATAGATTGTGATATGATATATAAAGTGGAAGATGTGTCAATCAATTCTTGAGAAGATGATGACCATGGAGTAGATGGAGGTATATTGTCAATAGAGATAACCTAATTGTTATGAATGAATTTGAGTCGCAAATGATTCATAGAGATAATGGATTGAGACCTATGAATCCAATTGAGTCCGAGTAGCATGTCACATCCATCGAATGTTTTCCCAACAAGGAAAGGGACAATAAAAGTGAGAGGACCAACTGTAACATGTATTTTGATGACACCATATGGTTTATTTAGAGGGTATTTGATTTGTGATAGAGGGTAACCGATGGCATGAAGAAATGGAATAGAACATGTGCTAATAGGCCAAGATGGATCAACCTTAGTATTATTGATGGGGATTGAGCCAATAGATGCTTTGATATGTAGGTGATTAGATGTAAAAGTTGCATGATAGTCATGGTTAGAAAAAGAGATGACTAGTGGTGAAGCGTCAGTATGTGCAACTAAAAATTCAAGGGCCCCGAAGTAGAAGGTAACACTATGTGGTAGACATAATTAGTTGTTGAGAAATTTATTTTTGTATCATGTTTTGGTAGAGGTTTGTTAAATATTTTGAGCTTATGATTTTCATTGATGAGTGGATATGTTGTAGATTTGGGAAGCTCACTTTGACCATTGTTAATAAAATCATGAATGAGATATCGTATTCGGTAATAACAATTGGTGGAGTGTTCGCACAATGGTGATAGTCACAATGGGAATGTTCATCGAAATTATGCCCTATTGGTTGAGATGGATCAATTTTTAGTGGAGAGGGCAATGTGATGAGGTTACTTTCGATAAGTTGTGGTAGTAAAATACATGGGGAATACTAAACCTAGTAAATGTATGTAGTTGTGGTTGCGATGAAATTTCACTAGTAGTAGCGTAAATAGTGATTTTTGTATCTAATGGTTTAGTCATAAATGGCTTGAATGTTGAATTACTTGGAAAACATGTGGAGGATGATGCTTGTTCATGATACTTAAGATTTCCTATAGCTAGGAGCTTGGTTTCACATATCTTAAGAGTATGATAGAGTTGATCGAAGGAAGAAGAAGTATCAAAGAGAACACTCTCTTAGAGTGGTGGTAAAATAATCTGAATGAATAAATCCTAAAGCTCAGCATCTGCAAGCATATTGGACATCTTGGCTAAATTGTTTTTATAATGCAAGACATAATCCACTAAGTGTTCATTAGATCCTTGTTTGAGTTGTGTGAGTTGAAATTAACCGATATTAGATCCAATGTTAGTGGAAAATTGAGTGAGAAAGGCATTGACAAGATGAGTGAAATAGTTTACCGAATGGACGAGATAGGTCATAAAACCAACGCATCAAATAATATTGTAAGCTAAGATGAAAGAGCTTAGCTAGTATGTAGGGTCATCTGCAAAGTCTAGCCATGCTAATTGAAAAACAAGGAGATGTTCTTGTGGATCATCATAACCTTTAAGTATGGGAAATTTTGGGGAAATGAAATTAGGTGGGAAGGTATAGGTAGATATAATAGGTGTGAAAGGAGTATGAAATAATGATGTAGAGTCTAAATATGATGATGCGTGAGAAGTAGCAATCTAGAGATGAAGAATTTGGGTTTACAAATCATGATACAATGAAGTTAGATCAGGATTATTCGAATAATATCCAATCTTCATGTTAGGTGTGCCAAGGTGAGTGAAGGTAGTGGTAGTAGTAGGAATGGAAGATGAGAAATAAATGGGTGGGGTGGAGACCATGGGAGTCAAAGAAGGAGCAACTATAGAGATAGAAGCATTACAAACATTCTTAAAAAAATCAAAGCATGTAGGACATATGGAAGATGAGTGGGATGATCACGCAAAGCTTGTCAAAAATTAGTAATAGTGTTAAGTTGATCTTGGTTGACATTAGTGTCTTCACCTTTGTAGGAATTTTCATGATCGAGACATGTCTATTTTGTGGAGAGGAACATTGTGTGAATTATCCAAAGGATTTTCATTGGTAGCTATAGAAGTAGGGATATCAGCCATTGGTTTGGAAACCCTACAAGTGAATGAAGGAAGATCACAATATTGAAAAGACCCAAAACAACCACTACGAGTGATGGGCATATGAAGGAAAAATCCAAGGAGAAAGTGTATTCGAAGATCGGGTTCACCAAAATGTTTAACTAAAATGTAAATTTTAAGAGTTGATCTAAGAAGTACAATAGTAAAATAAATGTCTAAATTAAATAAGGAAAGTGACCCAAGAAATCTAAGCTATGAAAATATGAAACCTTAAAGTGCAAGAAGAATTAGAAAGAGCTTAGCTGATTCAAGGAAGCCTTGGGACAACATCTCTAAATAAACTAGATGAATTTATTGCAAGAATGAACACACAGAAGCTCCAGAAAACACAGATTTGGAATAGTAGGCTAGATTGGTGCACCTAGAGAGGTATAAGGGTGCTTGTGGGTGCCTTATTCTAAGATATGGGCACCCTAGTCTATGAAAAATCTCTGCAAACCTCCTCCAAGGTGTTGCTAAGTGATCTCATGTGTTCACTTCCAATCGCACTAGTGTCACCGTACTACAAAATATGTAGTTGGAAATCAAGTGATGAAGGAGAGACTTGTAAAACCCTAAGAAAATTATCAAAACCCCTAAAAAATAATGATGCATATGAAGGGTTCAGATTGTCCTCAACGGGCACAATGGTGGACTTACTAATCGGCACCGCACTTTACATCTTAGACCCGATGTAGTTCTCTACGTGTGTGTGCAATCATGTCATAGGTGCTCTTGTGCTAGTTGCACTTTGTAAAAGTAGCGAGTAATATCTATGTGTAGAAATGTAATAAAATGGTGGATGGAATATAATAAAATTCATGTTATCTAAAATTCACCCCTAAAGGTAATTTTGATAATCCACATCATTTCTTCAAAGCTTGAGCGAGTAGAAATGGTCCAACATCATTTCTTCAGGCTTGAGCGAGTAGAAATGGTCCAAGGCCCAAAAAAATTAGGTTTTGGGATTCCCTTTGGTTTCTTCTCGAATTCCCCATCCAAGGAGAAAATTCAAGGAGTTAGTAAAAAATTACAAAAAAAAAAAAAAAATTGAGCTCATAGGCCTATTTTAATGCAAATCAGGTTTGAGAAGTGCGGATAGAACCAAGGTGGATCGTACCAAGGTTCATTGTACCAAATTCGGGCCTAAAATGCTAAGGAGGCAGCTAAAATCAGAAAAATTGGATATTTCTGTCCCATACGGTCCATAAGATGTCGGGACGGTTGGGATTTTCAAAGCCAAAATGGCATATTTGCAAAGGAATAGGTTAAATCGGGTATTTTTGGTACAAGCCGCATAGGTTCACGAGGGACAACCGAGACCCAAAAAGCTGAAAAGATGCGAGTCAAAGCGAAATCAAAAAAATCAAAAGCTTTTATCCCGCACGGTTTGTGGGATAGTTGGGAAATTGGGACACGCGGGCTCCAAAAATTTGACTTGTCCGATTGTAAAGCGGGTCGAGAGACGTGCGGAGGAATCGAGAGGTCAACGGTCCTCACAACCCGGTCAACACGGGACATTTGACACATCAAAGGCCAAAATTGCCGCACCAAGAGGGAATAAGAAAAAGTGGAGGTTTTAAATCCAAGTCACATAAGGGACATCTGGGACACCAAGACTCGATTTCACCAAAATAGCCGCATACAAAGGAAAATTCAATGTCTGACCCTCCCGAACTTCAAACGGCCATAACTTTTGACCCTGAGCTCTGATTTTCATGAAATTTGACTTCTAGAACAAGCATAACGTGCTCTATAACATAGAAATTGGATTTATATTTTTGTTGAGGGTATGTATATGAAAATAAATTAAACGTCCTCATCCCCGATCAATCAAAACACACAGTCATGTTAAATGACGAAATGCCTGGCAGACCCAAAATAGCTACTCGCACTCAGAGGCCATAACTTTTGCATTTCTCAATGAAAATGCACAAAATTGGTATTGATGGAATCATGGTTCCAAGCCCAATGCACATAAATTGATAAATATGGAATTTGATGAAGAATCAATGGATATTTTTAGAAAACGTGACTGATTTAGAATAATGGTTTTATTTGGTAGTTGGGATGCATTCAATGAAGCATGGGCTGGCATTTCTCAACTGCTACGAGTCATGGGACAGTATGGGGGGAATTTTTCAAGCAACATACCATCATTTCACTTCATTTATGACATATTGTAAGTGGTGGGAAGTCATATTTCGGGATTTCCATTTTCCCTCTCTCTCCTTTTAGATTGCTATAAATTGGAGTGTTGGGCTCATTGTAAAGGGAGATAGTTTTGAGTAGCAAAACTCTGTCAAAATTGTTTTGTGAAGCCAATGTGTTGTAGGCCCTTGTAGTGGACTCCTTACATGGTGATCCAAGACCTTATTCTATAATATATTGGATTGTGCATATCAATGAAGCAATAGATACAAGTTTGTGGATACTTCTTCCCCTGTTGTGTTTGTTTGCATTCTTCTTGCCCTTTCAAGCTTATTAAAAATATATTATGTCTACCTTATACTTTGCAAGGGATTCATTCTCATTGTGCATGTATGGAATATTTTTGTGAATGCATTTGTTGGAATGTGGAGAACTATTATCACCCCTTCTAGTATGCACTTTGTTTATGTTTTTCACACATTGGATATTACTCTCACACCCTCTTTTTTGGTGTATCACCATTTTAGTGTAGGATTTTTTTCATGCACTCTCTCACCCTGGTCTCTTGGAAATTTAGATTAGGATAAGATATTTTTTCTTACATTAGAATAGATTGTGGCAGGTAGTTTAGGAGTAAGAACTAGCTTTCTCTGGAGGTCTATCTCAAGTAACAAGTCCCACAACTTAGAGATAGTACCCATGTTATCCAATCACACTATGAGCTCAAGCACACACACTTGTGAAAACCATAGGGCACTGTGATCCATTGATAACAATTCCCTCTTATGACATGTGATGCAGATGAACCAGCCTTGTGCCTTGTGATGAAGCTAGATGGATGCAAATGGATCGCTTGATGGATGCAACCTTAGGTGTTAATAGTAGTGCTTAGTTTTTGGTCCCTCATTATGGTATTATAAATTTATATTTATATGGTTCTCTTGTTATGATTTCATAATTAACCACAAAAAGGTTGACCACTAAAAATATATAAAGCTCAAATGACTAGAAAGAACCCAAAAAGTTGTGAGAAAGTTTAAAAAGACCCAAGGTACCCCAAATGGGATTAGGCGCCTAGGGCACCCTAGTATGGGGTCAGTGCCCTAGTCAAAGATAAAACAAAGCCAAATGGTAGAAATTACTATGTGAGTAGATGCAAGAGGTCGGAAGTGAAGAAAAAAACAAAGTAAAATGGCCAAAGGATATGGATTAATTAGTACTTTCTTCACTTAAAAACCACA
The DNA here is from genome assembly GCA_018340775.1 of Taxus wallichiana var. yunnanensis. Classification (NCBI taxonomy): domain Eukaryota; kingdom Viridiplantae; phylum Streptophyta; class Pinopsida; order Cupressales; family Taxaceae; genus Taxus; species Taxus wallichiana. The sequence continues at coordinate 403,229,262 of CM031242.1, forward strand.
TGAATAGTAGAATGAGACTGGGACTAAAGAATTTCTAAAGCGTATGATTTTTGACTACACCACCTAGAAAATATCAAGTAAATCTTTACCAACATATAAAAGCACTAAAATGCATAGTGTATGTGGAGAAATATTACCGAACATAAATCTACCTTCACGCCTTCTTGAGAAGCCAACTAGGGCTTTCTAGGCCAATACATCTTCAACTAAAAAAAAATTCATCATGTTAAAGAAAGATATTAAAAACATAATATCAGGTTCCAACATGATTTCCATGACCAAAACAAAGCAAAACAATATGGAGAATGATCAAACTCACTCCAAAGGACAAGACTAGCATTTTAGCCCTTAAGGACAAAATTTGTAGGGTCAATTTGAGCACTTGTATCTTCGATTTTCTCCACTATAGCTTCCTAATAATTTTCGTGGATACTTAGAGCATCTCACAAGGATTATGGAACAATTTGGTTTTCATCCTGAAGCTTCCATATCAGCCCTAAAATAGTAAAAACCCACAAAACTAGGGGTTTTCTCACTCTTCCCAAAACAATGGAAAACAAAACCACCATCAAACTGAGACTTGAGGAATCCTCTTCAACCTTGATACATCACATTTTGTTTCCAAGACATTCTAGATACCAAATAAATCAAATCTCCCAAGTCTCTCTAGAAGGAGGGTTTCAAAGCAACTTATATTCTTAACGCTTTTTCATAAAAACTTGATGATCAAATGACCTCATTATTTTTTCAAAACACTCTTATCTCAATGAAAAACATCCCCAAAACCTCTAGGTCCCATGAAAAGTGTGTGTGAGTGGGTGAGCATCTAAAGTTTCCAATTCGAGATGGATTTTGCTTCTTCTTAACTCAGTTTTACAAAAATCAATATAACTTACAATTTCTTCTTCACTTTGACATGAAAATTTTCATGAAGCATCATGAAAACATACTCTAACTTCTAAAAATCACCACCTTACATAAATAGGCTTAAAACTCTCCATCTACATCGATTTATATGTTCTTGCTTAGTTTTTCTTCACAATATTACTTCCTAAGGACCATGAAACACCATAAAACCATTGAGAAATGACCTAAAACTCATCATACATGTCATACACACAATCACCATTCTCTTACCATGCTTTAATAATATTTCCATGCTCCATTTTTCAAGTCACCATACCAAACCACAAGCTCTAGGACTAGGAATAGACCTAGAATGATCATCACTTCACGCCATGAAAACCGTGAACTACCCATGATGAAAGTATGCAGAGAATAGAAATACTTTAACACATATATACAACCATGTATGACCTTCTAACAACCTTTGAAGCTCATCCCATGACCATATATACTTGTACCATGCCTAAAGACTATAATCACTTCAACAAAACTACGCGCTACTAATAAACCTTCATGTTAGACACTGAAATAGACCTCATGGAGACTGATATGACATCTACATATCCTTTTCCATTAATAGATTTGATATCAATGAAAAACATAAGAAATAATGGCTACTAATTTTCTCAACCAAACAAACCAGATTAGAGACATACTAATATATGTCATTTCGATTAAGCAATTTATATTTGGAAGAAATATGTGGATGATAAAGAGTGAGCCAAATTTTCAATGTTCCTAGAAACTGGATGCTAGCCATCCAACTCTCTAATTTTTGCTAGGATAAGCATCCCTAAATCCAATAGGGGAAACTTCTTTGGTGTAAAAATAAATTGAATATTTTATAATTTTTTCATTGTAAATGTGTAAAATCCATGTGATAATTAGAGGAAATTAGTCAACATCAATAATATAAAAATTAGTAATTTATCTATTTATAGTGCATGTATGGTCCAGAATTTGGAAAATCCATGACACCACAATAGTAATGAGGAGGCCCAACTCTCCCTAATTTTACTTGTGCTAAAAAACTCTATATTTTAAGTCCAACACTTAGAAGCGAGAAGCCGCATTTATTGTCCAACAATTGTAGAGTACATTAATCAAACATTTCACCAAAATTAGGCTTGAAATTTCAAGTAATCTCTACATCTCAAATCAAATAAAATATTTTTGACAACTTATTTCTTTCATGTAACTGTAAATTCCAAAATTTTCTATACTTATTATTTTTATTTCTTCCTATAGATTTGTATATTATATTTATAGAAGACTATTTAAAAAATTATATGATTTTATAAATTTTCATCTGTCATTTTCAATGGCTACCAATGTTTACTTGATAATATACAAAAAAAAAAAAAATTACCCACATCCTGTCAATTTCCTTTCGAAATACTTTAACCGACCGACACGTTCACAACTAGGGAGAATTTGCTTTGTTATTTTTTAAAGTGTCGATACTCTCATTTGTATGAATATATAATATGAACAAATGAATGTAAATTTGGAATAAAAAGGATGGGATTAAATACATGCATGCCCCACGCCTCTTCCATGACTCAAATTTTCCCTGCCCAAATAATATATACTATATGTGCTCTACTTTACCATCTCAATGTTACTTGCATTATTCACGTGACTGCAATTTGCACTTAAATAGGGGAAAATTAAAAGGGGGGAAATATAATAGGTTCCATGTGACTTTAAGTTGTGCTTAAATGGGGCCCCAAAATATTCTTGGCATCTTGACGATATCTCACAATGGCTACCTAAAGACCTTGAAAATGCAAACATCCATAAGTGGACTGTGGGACATGTTCTTGGTAGATTTATCCAAACCCGTCAATCAACATAGTGAAAATTTGTTAATACAAATAAATTATACAAAATCTCTCTACAAATTATAACTAAAATAAACACAAGGTCATATCTCAAAATATTTTTACCAAGTTTGATATTTTTCACAATCTAGCGACATCCAAATTTCTTACTTTTTTCCCAAAATACTTCATAATTATCCCAACCATCAGTTATGGTTCTCTGCTATTAGATGACAATGATAGAGTGTTAGGAACCCTGAGAGGGAATAAATACCATTTGATCTATTTTAGTTTCCTCAACTAAGTGAACCAGATTAGAGACACACCAATAGAAGAAATTTGATTAAGTGGTTTGTATCTAGAAGGCATACATGGATGATGAAGAGAGCCAACTTATCAATGTATTTGGAAATTGGATACTATCCATCAAAATCTTTGACTAGTGTTATAATAAACATAGTCGAATCCAATAGTGGCAACTCATTTGGTGTAAAAAGAAATTAAATATTTTTATAATTTTTGCATTGAAAATGTGCAAAATATATGTGATAGTTAGAGGAAATTATTCAAAGTGGATAGTATGAAAAAACATGGTGATTTATTTGTTTACATCACATGTACGGTCCATATTTCGGTGGATCCTCATCATCCACAACACTAAAAAGTAATGAGGAGGCCCAAATCTCCCCTACTTTTACTTGCATTGACAAACTCAATATTTTGAATCCAACACCTAGAAATCGAGCACACACATTTTTTTCCAACTGATGCAAAGTACATTAATCAAACATTTCACAAAAATATGGCCTAAAATTTCAAATTATCTGTTCTGTTAAATCAAATAATTTTTTTGATGGCCTAGTTCTTTCATGTGACTATAAATTCAAAACAATTATATACTTAGATTTTTGTTATCTTCCTATAGATTTGTATATTATATTTATAGAAGACTATTTTAAAAATTATATGATTTTATAAATTTTCATATTTTATTTTCGGTGGCTACCAATTTTTTTTTGTTAATATTCTAATAAAAGCATAGAAAATTAATCACATCATATCAATTTCTATTTGAAATACTTTAATTGACTCACACGTTCACATCGACATGAAACTATTCAATGAACATTCATAAGGAATGGTTAATAGCAAAGTCGTTCCGTCAAGTAAAATATTTCCTTGCGTCAGATGAAAGTAAAATATTGGCTCATATAGGTGTATGTGGATATTGGTTTCATTATTCACACATCTCAACAAAAATATAAAAGGGAAGAAAATCCAACAAGTTCCATATAATTGTATTTTTTTAATTTTTATGCAATTTTTTTCTAAAATTTTTATTGAATCGAACAATGTTTGAAGGTTTGTGCGTCCATGCACACCCTCCATGATTCATGACCAACGATTTTATGACATATTTTAGAGATGGGAACCCATGATCAAACTAGGAACGCCTTCAATGTAAATATTTTTGTGTTTTAATATATATTTTTCATAATTTTCTTAAAAGATATAATAAATAATAATAATTATATAATATATATCAAATATATTCCATAAAGTTAAATAAGGTGGATATATCCTACCTTCCTAGATTTGGATATTTTATTTGAGTATATATTATGTACTTTTTTATGTACATTAATTTAAACTTAAGATTTCCACAAAAGAATATTCCACTCTCGATACTAACTAAAAACTGATTGGCACAATGTTTTTCATTATGATCGAAGTTTAATTTTGTACGCTTGATATTGATTTGTGTTTTCCTTCGTATCATATCGCCTCTATAAGAAGATCTCTCACTTGTTTTTTCACTTGTTAGGGTCTTTTAAGAATCCTTGCACTTGGGAAACATTTTTATATAGCCCACCATTCACAAAGTCCGGTGATTGAAATTAAGATGAATTGTGATAGTGCCTTCTAAGAAGCAATTGAGGAGATTTAGGTCAAAGGTATTCCATGCGCTATAATACTATAGTTGATATATTGTTATGTATTGAGGAGTTTAATTTTCCATTTAATTTTCTTGACCAAGTTTGTATGATAAGTTATTTCATCGGGAGGATTCCCTCTAAAAGTATGCTCAAGTTGTAGGTTTAAATGACTTGGACCCAATATGGCATAAAGTTGGACTTGGTCTAGAATATGGACAAGGTTTTTTAATTCTCTTTTTCAAACCTACCAATGTATCCATGATCCTACAAAAATATTAACCTAGTATATCTAAAGTTCCCTCTCATCGTGTCCCCTTAAATAAATAAGTTTGTAGGTTTGAAACATATGGCTCTTAACGTCTTGGTCTAGGTTGAATTTCCCATCCTACCCATGCCATGTTAGCATTTCCTTGAACTCATAGTCTCCTTAGTTAGCTAAGCCATAACAAAAGAGCACCTTAAGTTCTACTTTTCCAAAATAAATATGTGTGTCTATGTTGATGATGATTCAACCCATGACCTCAAGGAATTTATTAACATCCAAGTGAGAGATACCTAATACACTTATAGTGTATTATACATTAACTTACCAAAAACGTAATTCAAATGTAAATATACTAAAAAAAATATTTGGGATTGTACTCTAATAACCACAATTTTTTTTTTTTTTACACCAATTGTTGAGTTATCTCGAGTACTAATGAATATGGTTTGACCATTACGTGTGAAAAAATAACAATAAAACATCCACCTCGATAACCCTCCACCGAATACATCCAAAATTGTTAAGCCATGAGAAATACCATCACTTATATCACATATCTTCATTAATCATGTAATGGTAACCTATCCCAAGTTCATACAAGATTTTACCTTAGCTTCAGGGCAACACTAGTTCAACACATGAGCCTTTCTTCATTGATTCATGTTATTACAAGTACTTAATCTATCTTGAAAAATAACGGTGTTAATACTTCATTGTATTTTCTTTCATCTTCTACACATAGAAAAGGGTCTTAATACTCTAAGAGACCTTCCTTACCACATGGAGAATGGAGAAGATGCACCTCAAATAAAAAAATAAATCTCATTGTCGTATGCATATTAAAGAAGATAAGCTAATTAAATGAAACTAACACCAAGTAATTCCAATAAAAATCTACTCTAACATGAACATCAATGATAAAGCTTAAAGGAAATAGCTAATATAATGCATCAACATGAATAAAACATCTAATGCTAATCCATCCCTTGAAATTGGATGTGCTTTGTAATGTATGATTGCTAATTAATATGAACCTATTTAGATCATAAGCAATCAATTTGTATGTTGTCTCCAAGTGAGAAAAGAATCTCACCAAAATGGATTAATGGCCATGTTTGGATCTTCCTTTACTACTCAACTATGATAAGAATGGATGCAAAGATGAAGGAGTTATTCACATAATGAAGATCAATATTCCTATAGTAATCACTATCAAAAGTGTGGTGTCAAAGATGTAAAGGTGTAAGCTTGGAAGGGAGGTACTAGGTTCTTTATATAGCTTTCCAATTTGGGAGAAGCTAGAAACCTAGTGAATGTGGGATAAAAGATAAATTCTAATTAGAAGGGATAAGCATGATTAGAAAGAATTAAGTAGAATTAGCAACTTATGGGAGTTGGAGATGTTTTAATTAATCAACTAGGATTAATTAATAGGTTACAATAAGCTTAGAAAACTATTTGGAGGTGATTTAGAGTGAAATAGGTAGGATTTATATGACTTAAAAGGGGATTTAATTAATAATAACATTTATTAATTAAATACAAGGTTATCAAGGTTTAAATAACTAATAAGTAGTTAATTAATAGAAAGAAGATTATAACTAATGAAGTGTCATTAATTGGCATCCGAGAATGGGGGTGAAGTATCGTTAATCGACTAAAATGGAGGGGAACATTAGTTAATTAGCGGGAAATCACTAATTATAATGGAAATGATAGGAAAGAGGAAAATTAGTACAATTTTAGTATTAAAATTGTGTAGGTGGATTTTAGGTGTCTACATTTTCCCATCTTTGGGGTGGTGTAACATAAGCGATACCACTTCAAATATAGTAGATAATTACAAACAAGTAATTTTTGAAGGAATGGAAGAAAAATTAGTAGAATGAAGGATGTCCCCTTGAGTTTTGATGGGGTTATGGAAGAGGTTGATTGATGATCGAAAAGAAGAAGAAAAAAAGAAGAGTCGACATAAGCCTATGCCCCTGTGGTGTTGAATAAAAATTGTGATAAAAGAAAAGTGTAGATGAAGGAAACTCACACATGGAGATAAAAAGTAAATTATTTGGCTTAGAAATAGCTTTGTCTCATCATTTTTCTATATGATCTATGTCATCGGTTCATAAGAAATTTTTATTTAATATGAGCATGCATCAAAATATAAAATGACATGAAAAGCCATAATACTAACATTTGTGCACTACGAAAGGACTAACTCAAAGCAACATACATAACATAATGCAATATGAGAAAGTAAACAAGAAGACAAGAAATTAATCAAGTACATACAAACATTCTCAAATAAACAACGTTCAAGATAGTTGTACCAATGTTTTTGTTATATGGCTTCGATTCCACTGTTCGATTTATACAACAAGGGTTAAAAATGACACCCCAAACAATTCAACATGCAAGGTGAATAAATAGAGGACATAGGGGTCCTAAGAAAAATAAATCATTCACTATGAAACTACCCCAAGCAATTTCTTATGCAAGCGAGGAATAAAGACATAACAACCAAACCAACTTTGTTAATGGAGGTAAAACAAAATGATTTGCATGTCGCAAGCAAGAATAAAAGCAGAACCAAAGAAAAATGTTTTATAGGATAATTTTAAATGTTTGAGGAATTTGTGTCTAGTAAATGATTCAGATACATGAATGATTTTTACCAATTTTTGATGGGGTTTTTGTATTTTACCAATATTTTGGATTTTTTAAAATCTACCATTTTTTTGGATTTTTAATGATTTTTGACGATTTTTTTTTTTTCGAAATTTTGGGAGGAATCTGATATAGAAACATGAAAATTTACATGGGGCATTGAAAAAATCCACGAGAAGAGAAAATATGCCCCAAGTATAAGAAAAGGTCACCGGAAAGAAAAAAATATGCCCCAACAAGGCGAAAACATTAGGAAAATGACTATTTAATAAAAGTAATAATCATGAGGGAATGCTAGCACATGGTAGGAAGAAAATAGAATAACATGGTAGTCATTTAGTCCCTAGGGATAAAAATGAAGAATTAGGGTTGTGATGGTATAAATAGCAGGGTGAGAGGGGTAAAATCCATCGCAGCCCATTATTTTATATTATACTTTACTATTGTTGTGAGAGATTTTGCTCGACCTTTGAGAGAGAGATGACACAAATTACGAACCACCGACATCCCACTAATTGATTTTGAGAGTTCGGGAGGGTTCAGTAGAGCGGTGTCTGGTAAATAACACAAAAATTAAATTTTAAGTGTATTTTTTACTTATTTTGGCTACGAGAAGTTTTTGGGTTGATCTTAGCGTATGCCTTTTAGCATACTAGTGTATCTTAGCATGCGCTAGCATGAAGGGCCATGCGCTAGTATTAAAATGTGAGCATGGGAGTTAAATTGTGATCTAGGTAGAATAGGGCACGAGATAGTGATAGAATGATGACATGAGTGTGAAAAGGGGCACCCTAGCGAGGAATTAATCGCATTAAAATGAGAGCAAGAGATTTAAAATGCTTGTGCTAGTGTTGAATTTTCTAGTGTGTAAAGGCATGCGCTAGTGTAGAATCCGGCCTTTGAGAAGGAATTAGAAGAATTTAGGAGATGTTTAGAAGAAATTAGGAGTGATTGGAACACCTTAGGAAGATGTTATGAGAATAAATGATGTTAATTGTTTGATTTTTTTATGTTTTGGGTAATCTTATAGGTAACATTACTCAATCTAGATGTGCGTAAGAAACATGGACGTCTTTGAACAAATGAGTAAAATTTCTCTTGATGAGAGACAAACATATTGATTTTCATTTTGGAGCTAACGAGATTAAAAATATCACACACCTGCCACACATTATGTTACACCATGTCGTCCTTAATGCCTTAACAGAGAGGTCGCATAACAAGATCCAAAAATTTAGACTTCCTCCTTGCAAGATGACCATGATGCTAGAGGATGTATATCAAATCCTATGAGTTCCCATTGAGGGTAGTTTGAAGACATATGATGGGCATCACGTCCATATTCTGAAGCACATATGGGATCTTTTTCAGCTAGAATATATTCCTCGACAGGGCATGACTCTACACTTATATAGGTGTTTTGAGGACCGAAGAATTTCACACCTACTAGTGTATCTTATGGCCCTTGTTAATGCCTATCTCGCTTCCCGACAAGACCGACACTCATTTTACACTCCACTTAATAGGAGTGGTTGATAGACTTATGAATGGGGGGTATTTTCTTGGGGTATAACATATTGAACCATTTCTACTTTGGGATTTTTATATTTGATTGGATATAAAGGCATGAGGAGATTAGGCCCTGCTACACTTCTACAAATTTTATCGTGGGACCACATTACTATCGAATTCCCACTTCGAGTACTTGTGAGATACAACACTAAATGAGACATATTTTAAGGGATGGGAGTAAGTTAGAGAGGATGTAAAATCTCATATGGGAGATACTCCATAATATAGATGAGTATTTGATGATTTATAGTTATAGATGGTGACCTGATGACCATACCATCTATATCAGTGGCATGAGGATGTCACAGAGCTTAGCATTATTAAGGTGGACCAATTTTTGATAGTTAGTCATAGACATATTTTAGAGTGGTACTATGTTGATAGGGTTCAACAACTGTTTGGCCTCATCCAAGGAATTCTTAGGGATGATATGTTGTACACTGCATGAGATCACGTGAGACTTTCAACTATGAGCCTTGCATTAGACCACACACAGAGCACTTGATAGTTTTTAGGGTGTCATCCCACACAGATGGGATGGACATAAATAAATAGTTTCTAGATGCATCACTATTTAGTAGTGCCTAGACACATCATTATTTAGTAGGCCATTATAGCTACTTTGGTATAATTGTAACAATAGAAAAAAATTAGGCCGGACCTTACGAGATAGGGCTAGATTAGGGCAGCTCGAGGTTGAGGCAACATTATAGGGAGATTAGTGATAGGGATATGAACATGGACCAATATAATAGGGTCCAGGTATATCCTCCATAATAACATGCTCCTCCACAAGTAGATAGAGGTTCTTTTGTATAACGGGGTCCATTAATATAGCCATAGGGGCCACCATAGATGGAACTAGTGAAACATGTGGTTCAATAGGATATCTAGTTGATTAACATTCGTAAGAGTCAAATACAGGGTCCACCATCACCTCCTAGATTAGTTATCCCACATATTGTAGTAGGTTGGGGTGATGGGGATAGAGTGGGGACTACATAGGGACCACCACAACTAGACATACTAGTCCCAAGTTAGAGAGTGCTTCGTAGAGAAAGTGGGTCACTAGTGTCCATTTTATAGCTTGAGAGAGATATGGCCTTGCAACGTGTCGATGTATATTTTATGACAATGCAAACCTTATAATGACGGGTTGATCGGGGGTTTTGTAGATTAGGATACCTTGAGGCAACATGTACAATAGGTCACTATTGAAAGGGATCATATCACAACTATGTGAGATCAGCTCGTGATGTAGAGAGCACGGTGTGGAGTTGAGAGGAATCAAGCTGTAGGTAAATATGGCTAGACTTACAACAGAGAGTGTGGCGCTCTTCATCGGAAGCATTAGCAAGAGGGTCCCATATTTAGTGTATGAACTTTTAGCAGCCTTAGTTGAGGTAGTACATTACAGGCGTTATATCATGTCGTAGTTATATATGGACACGGGGCACATCCCTATAGTCGGGTTCTTGGCATCGGTCTAGAGATGCCTCCCCCCAATTAGATTCCTCCACCACAACATAGTACAATCTGATGCTACTGGTAAGAATCAGGGTTGACTCTTTATTGTATATGTTTTTAGCATATGCATCAAGATGAAGGCACACAATTTTTGACATGATGTACATGTATTGTTTTTTTATTATGCCTCAAGATGAAGGGACATTTCTAATAAATTCCAATGATTTCTTCTTTGTGTATCGATGTATATCGAGACACTTTTTGTATAGAGACATCGACATTTTACATGGATATATGATGATGGACTTCAATACTTTTTTTTTTTTATGAGATAGAATGTTTATCCCATGTTTTTATTATGGTCTATGATGAGGGGGAGATAAAAGTAATCCATATTTCCCCATTAGTGATATTATATGATGTTAGCTTAGCATATATGTTGATTTTCATTTTATGATGATATACGATGTTTAGATGTTAAATGTGATTGTATAGATATGGATGATGAAAAAAACCAACATACAAGCATAAACAAATATGCAAACAAAATTAATCTAATGAACCCAAAAAGAATTAAAGAAATAATTAACGTAAGTAAGAAATGACCACACTAATATAGAAAAACATGTAAGACAACAAACAATAAGCCAACAAAACTATGTATAAACAAACAACCAAGTAAGAAAAACACTACTTTGTTTTTGTGGGACAGTTTTGAAACATTTTGCATTGTTTTTGTATTTTTGGATACAATGTTATATTGTAGTTGTTTTTTTGAATATCTATTTCAAATTTTTTAAGTTTTTGAAAGTGTATATGAATGTTTAGGGATTTTCTAAAAAAAAATTGAAGCTATAAAAAGACATGTGGATGGCCCCACCGTAGATGGGGAATGTAGAAGGGAAAACATCATGCATATGTACAAGAAAGTGAAGATGTAAAGGATTTCCCCAGAGTTAGATGGGAATGTACAAAGGAAAAACTCCTCGCATACAAGTATATGATTATCCAAATCAAGGCCAGGAAGGACAGGCTCAAAATAAACTCAGACACAAGTTAAAACTAGCTTAGGATAAAGCAATTGTGCCCCCAAGTGTGAGACACTTATGAACATAGGAACCTTTGATGGCATCGAAAACCTATTTTCACCAAACGACTTGTCCAAAGTTTCCCATTTGCGTGGTTTTCACACTTGGATGGATTTATTTCTCTTTACTTTTTTTTTTTTTTTTTTGAATTTTATAATTTTTTTATTTTTAAAGGTCCCCATGCTTAGGTGTAGAAATGCTTGAGATGCATGGAATTCATAGGCTCCTTAAGTTCATCACCATCAGAATTAGCAAGTTTATATGCTCTTGAACCAAATTTAGTGACCACAACATATGGTCCCAACCAGTTAGGTTCAAACTTTCCTTTCTTTTCTCAATCTTTGGTAGTGTTGAACTGATTCTCTTTTAAGACAAGGTCTCCTACCTCAAATGTGCGAGGTATGATCCATTTTTATAGCTTTGGTGCAGTCAATTATGACACACTTTTAAATGGTCCAGCATGTGAAGGTGTTTTTCATCCAATAGCTCTATTTTTGCAAGTCTGGCCACTATATAGTCATCTTTTTTGAGATAATCTCTCAAATATATATGTAAATAAGGGAGCTCAATCTAAAGGTGTAAGATCTCCTCTATGCCAAAAACAAGTGAATATGAAGTAGCTTTGGTAGGAGTGTGAATGAATGTTCGATAGTCCCAAAGGGCGTGATGGATTTACAAGTGCCAATTACGTCTAGTTTTGTTTACTGTCTTTTCCATAATGTGAACAAGAGTTTTGTTCGAGGCTTCAACATGTCCATTACCTTGAGGGTAATAGGGAGTTGAATATTTTTGTTTTATTTGGAAGCATTGGCACAACACCTTTACTTTTTATTCTTAAAATACTTACCATTGTCAAATACAATGAAAGCGGGAATTTCGTAGCGATAGATAATGTGGTTTATTATGAACTTAAAATTTTTTGTAGAGGTGACATAAGTTAGAGGAAGAACCTCTACCTATTTTTTGAAATACTCAGTGGAAGTTATGGTGTGGTTTTCTTTGTTAGAGGAAGTGGTCATAAGTTTCCTAATGAGATTGAGTCCCCACTTTTAAAAATGTCATTGTGTTGTAATGGGTTACAATGAATGTGCTGGAGCATGTATCAAATTGTCATATTTTTGACATAAAAGCATTTCTTGACATACTGAAAAACAATCATTTTCCATGGTAGGCTAGTAATATTGCACTCTTAATATATTTTTATCAAGAACCATTCCACTTTTATGGGCCTTACAAACACCTTCATGCACCTCTTTGACCACTTAGGTAGATTATTTCGAGTTAAGGCAATGTAATGATTCTCATCATAGCTTATATGATAGAATGTACCTCCAAGGAGGGTATAGCGGGATATACGCTAGATAAGGTTACATTTCTCAGAATGAGAAATGTTAGGGGGAAAGGTTCCATCATGTAGGTAATGATAGATGTTAACATACCGGGGGTAAGGTACTAATAACTTCATAGACTAAACAAGATTCGACATGCCGTATGCAGATATTCTTAGATGTTCCACAAAGAATGACATGTCATTGTTTCTAGGTGGGATGCGTAACATAGATCCAACTATGTTCATGACATCCATTGAGTGATTATGTTTTCTAAGTATCTCCTGGAACATGATTTATACAAATAAATATTTCAAAGTATCCACCATCTTCTTATAAGGGATGATATTTTCATCCTTAACCTTATATTCATCATTTACTTGCTTGATGATTAATTGAGAATCACCTATCACATTAAAACTTCATGATGTTCCATCACATAGAAATTTTTGTACTACAATAAGGGATTCATACTCAACTATGTTATTAGTGCATGGGAAACCAAGTTTGAATGCATGAGGAATTAGATCACCCGCAGGAGTAATAAACACAACTCCTATGCTTGAAATGTGAAAGGTAAATGATCCATCAAAGTACATTTTCCATGTGATGGATTCTTCAATATACATCATAGAAGCATCTGGAAGGTCTAGATTCAATGGTTCTGTTCCTAGTAAGGGGGATTCAACTAGTTTATCTTTCAATACTTGACCCTTAACTAATTTCTTATTGACATACTCAATATCAAACTCACTGAGCAAGATGATCCAATTAGCCATCCTCCTAGTAAGTGCTGGTTTAGAAAATAAGTACTTGAGTGGGTCAATTATGGATATGAGCTTGACCTTGTTATTCAATAGATAATGAAGAAGTTTCGGAATGTGAAAACAATGACCAAGTAAACTTTCTCAATTTGTGGGTAGTTAATCTCATAAGAAATCAAAGTGCGACTAAGGTAGTAGATGGATTATTCATTTTTATTTATATCATACTTGATATAGAATTGTGCCTATTTGCAAATTGAGTGGCTGAAATATACAAGCATAGTGGTTTTTGTAGGCTAGATGACATAAGAATAGGAGTTTTTTCCAAATACTCCTTACGTAAAGAGAATTTTTGTTATTGTTCAAGACCCCACTAGAAATCAACATCTTTATTGAGAAGATATGTAAAGGAATGACACTTATCCACTAGTTGGGAAATGAATCAACAAATAGCTTGGATTTTTCCCTACAAACTACACATATGTTTGAGGTTTTTAGGAGGAGGCATTTTCATAATGAAAGTGACCTTTACAGGGTCAACTTTAATTCCTCTTTTTGACATAATGAAACCTAGTAATTTTCCTGATAATACCCGAAAACAAACTTCTTTGGGTTAGTCCCGACTTTATAGTCTACGAGACATTAGAAGATACTTCGTAAGATTTCACGATGGGTTTCTCTAGTCCTAGAATTTCCCAAAATGTCATCAACATAATCCTCCACAATATCATTCAACATTTTGCGAAGATGACTATCACATCCCTTTGATAGGTTTCACATGCGTTCTTGATACCGAAGGGCATGAATTGATAAAAAAATGTCCCCAAGGAGTTGTGAAGGTAGATTTATGATGGTCCTTTTCTACAATTTTGATTTAATTGTATCTTGAAAAACCATCAACAAGAGATAACATTTCATAACATATATTTGAATCGACAATCATGTTGATGTTTGGTAGTATAGACACCTAAAATCCTCTTACACGGGCTTTAATGCTAAGATTTCACTAATTATCCTTTTTCTCGTCATTTCCATAATAATTTGCACTTCTATGCTAATTAGCTAATATTCCTCTTCATATTTGTTAGTTAACGACATTTCGTTAATTAATTAGTCTTCCTATCATTAAAGATGTCAATTAGCAACCTTTCGTTAATTAATATCCGCTTTTACTTGGGTTAATTAATTATTATTAATTAATTACACTTTAACTCTAAATCAATAAATTACCATTTATTGCATCAAATTCCTCTCTCACACCCACAAATCATACTAAATTTCCTCTAATTATATTTTATAAGCTTACATCTACCTATTAATTAGTCACCTTTGATTATTCAAAACATCCCCCAACTCCCATGACTTACTAATGACATTAAACTCTTCTAAATCAAGATTACATTTTATAAAGAAACCTTATCCATTCCTAATCTTTTTTTACCTTTATCCCACATTCATCAATTTATTATCCTTTCCTCTTCAGGAAAGCTATATAAAGAACCCTCCTTCTTACTGTCTTCTTACACTATGATTTGAATAGTGAAAACTATACGCATTTTGATCTTGAGCCATTCTCCATTGTTGGAAATAACTTCTCCATCTTGCATCCTTTCACTCAAATTTGAGTAGTATGGGAAGATCCAAAATAGCCTTGTAGCCATTCTTGGTGAGATTGCATTCTTAATCCTTGAGAGCAAGTAACAATCCACTTTGATTGCTTATGTTCTTCATAGGTTCATAGTTTAAGTTAGCAATCATAGAAAGTAGGAAATATATTAGCATGTAGTTTCATTTATGCACCGACAAAGCATTTCCTTTAAGCTCTTATATTGATGGTTCATTGTTTAACTAGCATTTTATTTTAAAGCTACATAGAAATTAGTATTAATTTATATCTTATTTAATTATACATCAGCACATTTGGCACGCTCAAGTGGGACTTACTCCATTTTCTTTGCACTTAATTTCAAGTTTTTGTAGTTAAGTTTCAATTTTGGTTACTAACCCTCTTTTTGCATTTATTGACATAACTTGTTTTTTTAAAACTTTTTTTATTGAGTTTACATGTTTGGATTCTTCATTATAGGTATAAAGGAGGTGAAGTTCTATTAAAATTGGATCTTGATGGAAAAATTTCAATATTTCTCCATGTTTCCATTTTTAGAGCTTACTTTTTCAACATTCTACATGCTAGTTATTTCAAATTTCTTGAAAATTTTAAATTATTAGTGTTTGATAGTGTTGAGTCCTCTATTTACATATTAATGTGGTGGGTTATTGTCAAAATTGAATCTTGGTGAGAAAAATTCAAGATTTCACCATGTTTTCATTTTTAGAGCTTACTTTTTCAACATTCTACATGTTAGTTTTGTCAATTTCTTGAAAATGTTAAGTTTTTTTAATCATGAATATTAATGTTTGATATCATTGAGTATTCTATTCATATATTAATGTGATGGGTTGTTGTCAGAAATTGAATCTTGGTTGAAATTTTTTGACCATTTTGCAGATTAAGGAACATTTTTTTGACATTTTTTGAGTACATGTTAAGTGCATACCCGTGAGCATAAGAGCATATGCGTAACCCATCTTCCAGAGGCCATAAATTTTTCTCCCGAACTCAAAATGACTCCATTTTTTTGCATTGGAAAGGTATTGAAGTTAAATATGCAATGAAAACATAAATTTAGGATTTATACTTACATAAATTATAGGTTTTCCCTTTATTGTAAAACTGGTCATTTTCTAACATGTCTAATGTTTTGATGAATGTTGTATTTCCATGTTTTACTTGATTTAGACCAAATCTTGTGTATGATATTCTCTTTCACCTTTTGGTGATCTTGAGAATCAAAAACAACTTTGATCTCTATCTTTTTAACATTTGGATTAACTTGGAAATTTGATTATTCCTTTTGCTTAAGGGAATGAACCTTTTACAAAGCATTTTTTTATGGTCCTTTGATTTAAAGTTTTCCATTTCTATATAATTGGGCTAAATTTTGTGTATGCTCTTATCTTGCACCTTAGGGTGATCTTGAGAATCAAAAAAACTTTAGTCTTCATTTTCTAATATTTGGTTAATTTTAAACTTCATCTTTCATTTTTGGTTTAAGGGAATGAACTTTTATGAAGATTTTTGTATGGTTCATTAATTACAAAACTTTCCTTTAATTTTTAGTTGGATTATTTATTGTGTATGCCCTTCTCTTGCATCCTTGGATTATCTTGAGAATCAAAAGTAACTTTTAATGTTATTTCAAGTAATTTGATTTTCTTGGAGAACTACTAACGCTTGAGTGTAGGACCTAAAAATGCTTGTCAAAGAAAGAAGTTTGAAACAAAATTTTCTAACTACACGTGTGTTGCAGGTTACTAAATGGTGAACGAATAAATCACATTAAGTCTAAAAGATAAAAAAATACACCACATTCAAAACACTTGATTTGTAGGTTTAGATAAGGGTACACCTCGTCTGCTTAAAACTAGGACATAGCCCCTTTGGCATAAGCCTTAAGCTATAACAATGGGGGTGGTCCTAGGAACCCTAAAGTATTCCATGCAAGAGGGAACCTTGTGGATGAAACAGGAAGTGATCCACATACCTACTTGAATATTTTTACCTTTGTGATATTTAGCGTCAAATTTATCGTATCACGACCCTAGTGAGAGTACACGATGAACACATTAATTTCTCATTGTACTTAAAGGGGGTAAAGTAAAGCTGAGATAACCCAAGACTAGTCAGTGTGACTTTCTTGGTAAATCGAGCTCACATCTAGATAACTTGTGACACCTAGTTGAGCGAACCACCTAGGAAATCCATTCAGTATTTGGAGCCAACTTGACCAAATAATTGTTGTAAAGAGCCATCATTCATCATGAAATGTGTGAAGTGTTAATTTTTCTTAGTTTTTCACTCACCCTAAGGCAAGGTGAAACTCTGCCAAAGTGAGGCCAATATTTTTCATCCTCACTTGTACTACTTCCTTCACTTTATTTTGACACTTTTTTTATCAAAATAAGAGTGACCACACGTGTATTTCTAATTGATTGTGTCACCACTTTTATGTCCATTTACGCTCATCCATGTTTGTGGTGGGTTTTTAAATGTCTAAAGTGTGTGGGAATGTTCTCATATCATTAGTAGCCATTTTGATCTTGATACCCACATCAAGATCATCATCATAGTTAGGCTTGGTTCATCACTTGATTCTCCTTTAAACTATTATCTTTCTTGTATCATATCGCAACAATTTTGATACTTATGTCTTGTTTCTTGCAAACTTGACCTAAGTGTTTATATTGTAATGTTATGCTACACACATCATAATAATTCCTTGGTATACTCTAGCCTTGGTTTTATTTCAAACATTACCTTGATTTTGAAAGGTGTTTTTATTACCTTTGTGCACATCGTATTAATATTATTTTGATACTAATACCATACTTTTTCGTAAAGTTTGGTTAACGTATCTTAGTGGTATTGTTGCATCGTTCATATTCATAACTTCCATTTTTTTGAGATTTAGGTTTTGGTTGGACTTAAACTTGCTTTTAGTATATCTTGTTTGGAAATTGTATCAACCTTTTGTTATTTCTTACGTCTTGTTCATTTTTGAACTCGGCATAAGTGGTGACATTATGTTGATAATTTTACACCAACCTACCTTTGACACACATTTTTAATAATAAGGACTATTTCCTTGTAGATTGGCTTTGTGCTTTGAAATTGCGTGATTGTTCCTTATGTTTATCCATCTTATAAACTCGTTTCTAGGACAATCCTTTGGGACTTTTGATCCTCTTGATCTTCTTTTTTTTTCCTAAATTCATGGTCATTTTTGAACATATCTTTCAAACCTTAGCAAAAAAATTTCCTATCAAATTTTTTTACATCAATCGAATATTGGAAACCTTTCCTTTGTATCCTTTATTTTGTTAAAATTTTGATCAATCCTTTGATATTTATGCCTCCAAACTTGTTGTCCAAACTTTGTTGGATTATCAATCTTATGTCAACACGAAGTATGTTTTCCTTAGCTTCCCTTTGGAAAATCACATAAGCATCCCCTATATGATTTCAAAATGTCTAGTTAGTTGTCGTTATGTTACCCAAATTGACACAGAACTTTCTTCTATTTGAAGGATTTAAATCACACTATCTAGGTCTAGGCATTTGGACTTAGTGAATGCCAACCATGACTAATTATCGTAGGGTTCCTTATACTTACGACCATAAAGAATCAAAATTTAGGCGTTCACATCAAAATACACCCATCATGACTAAACCATGTTTGGTTCTTCACGCTAGAGAACCCATTCAGTAACCCATTCCCCACCTTCATCTCATAGTCGACGGTATGGTTTAGACACTTCGATCCAAATTTTTATTTGGGTTCTCCCCACTCTTATTTTGATTCTAATCTAAATTCTTTCTCTTCTTCTCGGGATTCCAGTCTAAATATTTCCTCCGATTCTTGAGATGATTCAGATCAAACTACTATTTAGATTCATATAATTTGATTCCTAAGTTGCAGTCCTCCCTTCTTCATAGGAACTCCTTCAATGTTCCCGCCTTTCTTTCAGGACCTCCTTAATCATTCATCCAATTCAAATACTAAGTCATGGTCCTCCCCTTCTTCGTAGGACCTCTTTTATCAGTGACCTCAATGAACCCTTCCTTCTTTTAAGATTTGTGTGACTCAAAGTCCTTCTACTCAATCATCTAAGTTGACTCTATGTCACAATATATGGAATTTTGTATACAAATTCCTTTTATTATTCCTCCACGACGTCATCTTATAGGAAAACCTATACCAACCAATTCTAAATCCACATATTCTTCTACTCATGAGACATCTAGCCTTAATTCTAATTCGTCTCGTGAGTCATCTTATAAGTCTTCAAGAATAGTTGGAACTTTTTCTTCCAATCAAACCCTTGTGGTCAATCAACAACCCATACTGATTGATTTATTTCAGAATGAAGGAGTGATCATGGCCTTTATAGGGGCACATGAAGATATCCCTCTAACAAATTACGAGAAAGGATTCTCTTTAGAATTTGATGCGTCCACGTATTGTGAGGAAAAGGTTGATTCCTTTTATCAAGAAACAGAGGAAGAGCCTCAGATCATGTAACTTGATCCTCCTCTTATTCTTCCATATTCACATTCTTCATTATGTGATGAAACTCTTGGGTTTTGCATTGATCCATGGCCTATCTTCTCATCACCCAATCACTCTTTGTCTATTATAATTCCTAAATCAAAATCTCTTATGGGGTCAACACCAAGTATCCCTTCATCTTCATCTAGATGTGGGTCACCTACTAGTAGCCCTCCCTCTACTATTTGTGGGACATTTATGAGTAGTCCAAAGTATATTTTATTCCTGGGGTACGTCCAACTAGCCCTTTGTCTTCTATGTATGGGTCACCCTCGGGTAGTCCATCATCTTCTATTCTTGGGCCACATCCTAGTAGCCCATCATCTTCTAGCTATGGGTCATTCCCCAACATCCCTTCTCCTTCTATTCTAGGGCCACATCCTAGTATCCCTTCATCTTATGTCTATGGCTCACCTCCCGGTAGCCCATCTTATTCAATTCTTGGATCATATCCTTTTCATCCATCACATTATTCTTCTACCAAATATTATGGCAATCCCACTGTCATTTCTCACATCAATTCTAAACATCCATGTTCTTCTCCCACTTCTCGGGATCAGAAAAGTCAAGCATTAGCTTATAAGAAACCTAGACAAGTTTTTTAACCAAGATAAGACCAAAACATTGAAGAGCTCCAAAGCTCCCAACAACTCAAACGATTATAAAATTCAAAATCAAATACGATTCCATAATGCACACCAATGTACCCATCAAGTATGGCACAAAGTGTAGAAACCTATGGATAGGGAACTCAAGCTCCCACATATGAAACCAATGTTTCAAAATAAATCAAAATCATTTGTTGAGTGTGAGCTCACCACGATCATCAAGATCAGGGATAATATTACACTTGATAAGAAAACATGCTTAGTATCTCTTATCAAATAAATTACGAACATTGTTGTTGGATCCTATCACACAAAGTGACATGTTTCATTCTGATAACCATAAAAAAATAAAAAAATCATAAAATAGTTCAAAAATACAAAAAAAAGAAAACATTAAAACATTACAAAAACAAAATCAAAGGTACAAATATCAAACATTACAATTAGGTATTGTGTACACATGGATGTTCTTTCTTCCCTTTCTTTCATATTCCTCTACAAGTCATCCACCATTTTCATCCCTTTGATGTTATTGTGATTATCCTATTCACATGCATTTTGCGACATTTATCTCTATGGTATCTATTTGACCTTGGTCTTTTATCACCTTGGTAAATTAAAGAACGACTAACCTCTTAGAGATCCTATCACAATTCACATTTAATAAACTTGTTGTGAAGAAATTTTGGATATATTTGTTGACACTAGTCAATGTCGTCATCACAATCAATTTCATATCCTTCCATCAAGCCATCAGTGGTTCTTAACCCCTTGTAAAACAAGAGAGCTGAAATAAGTTTTCAGAAAGAAAAAGAATCAAAATCAATCAATCAAAAAGAAAAATCTAAAAGCAAAAGAAAATTGATATATAACTCTCTCTTGGGGTATTTCCAATAATCTCTACTGGGGCTATGGATGCCTAACTGGTAGTAGAGAAATGTTGTGATTAGAATCAAATGCATCTCTATTGGGGCTATGGATGCCTGGATGACGGTGGAGTAATGTATGACTCTCCTTCCACAATTCATTCACAAATCACCTTTCAAACTAAATCATTCCTACACATTGGCTAGTGTCTTCACTTGTTATCTATCAACTCTTTCCTTCAATAGGTAATTCATTTCCACGTGCACACACTAGATCTCTATGAGAAAATAGGATTAGTATGTTACTAGGTTTTGTCTAGACCTTGTTCAAACTCTTTCTTTAGCGCATGTCTTGTCTCATGATTTGTGCCTTAGGATAATCAATTTTCATTGACCACCTTCTAAATATTTTCATAACATCCTCTATTCTTAAAAAAATCAGAACATCCATGTGTATCGATGTCCTCTTTTCCATGTTTGCAGACACTTTTGTCCCCTTTTAATAAAACAATTTTCTACTTCCTTTCTCTCATGTGTTTCTTGTCCATCTTACATGGGGGCATCCTTTCTCCCTCATGATTGAACCTATTTTATATTGGCCTTGATCCCCCTTCAGCGTGTGAAGATTTTTCCTTTGAATACTCCCACCTAATCATTGGGGCATTTTTCGCATCTTCACTTTCTTATGCATACGTGTGGCATTCTACCCTTGTACATCCCATCTATCACTGGGGGAATCTATGCTTCTTTTTCTTCCTATACATAGTTTTAGAAAACTTTCAAAATAAAAAACATTCAAATATGTTTCTAAAAATCAAAAACAATAAAAATCATCCTACAAAAATTCTCTCTTTGGTTCTCACTTGTTCTTGTGTGTGAATCGTGGATCATCTTGATATACCTCCATTAAAAAATATGGGTTTCTTACTATTTCGTACTCCATGGCACAATGAGTTGCTTGGTACTATTTCATACCGCACTACTTTTCATATGACCCAAGTGTCCTTTGTTATTCCCCTTGCATGTATCCTTTCTTATGGAACCATATTTTAACCCTTTTCATTAATTCACATAGGTCAGAATCAAATCTTGATAACAAAAACATTGCATTATGTTTCTCTGTCACAGTTATCTCTGTTTACTTTCTCGTATTGCATTTCATTATGTATGTTGCAGGAGTTAAAAATCTTTTACTTTCTTGTATTGCATTGCATTTTGTATGTTGCATGGATTTGGTGTCTCTAGCTATGGGCATTTGTTTGTAAATGGCTTTTCATGTCATACTACACTTCTGTTCATTTTTTTAATAAGGACTGATGACTTTGATCATAAAAAAATGATGAAATAAAGTTGGTTTTTACATCGATAAGATGTTAGCTACATTCATCTCTTTTCATCTTCCATTTTCTTCCATATCACTCTCCTTCTATCAACACTTTTCTATAAAAGCAACTTGGGGCAATAGGGATAAATTCTTCTACTTATTCTATTATGCTCTTTCATCTTTTCGATCGTCAATCACCCTCTTTCATCACCCCATCGACACTCAAGGGGGAATCCTTAATTATATATTTTTTTCTTCTATCTTGTCAAAAAAATTATTTGTTTTTACTTGTCTACTATCTTTGAAGTGGCGTCACTTACATCACCCCAAAGAGGGGAAAATGTAGACAACTAAAATCCACTTACGCAACCTTTAATGCTAAGATTGCACTAATTATCCTCTTTCTCATCATTTCCATGATAATTAGAATTTTTCTACTAATTAGATAACATTCCTCTTCATATTCATTAATTAATGACCTTTCATTAATTAATTAACCTTCCTATCATTAAGGATGTCAATTAATGACCTTTCGTTAATTAATATCCGCTTTTACTTTGGTTAATTAATTTTTATTGATTAATTACAATCACAACACTAAATCAATAAATTACCATTTATTGGATCCAATTCCCCTCTTACATCCCACAAAACATACTTATTTTTTCTCTAATTAGCTTTTATAAGCTTACCTCTACCTATTAATTAATCACCTTTGATTAATTAAAATATCCCTCAACTCCCATGACTTACTAATGACAAATTAAACTCTTTTAAATCAAGATTACCTTTTATAAAGAAACCTTATTCATTCCTAATCTTGTTTTATCTTTATCCCACATTCATCAATTTGATAGCCTTGCCTCTTCAGGAAAGCTATATAAAGAACCCTCCTTCTTACCTTTCTTCTCGCACCATGCTTTGAATAGTGAAAACTATAAATTTTTTGATCTTGAGCCATTCTCCATTGTTGGAAATAACTTCTCCATCTTACATTCTTTCACTCAAATTTGAGTAATATGGGAAGATCCAAAATGGCCTTGTATCCATTCTTGGTAAGATTCCATTTGCAATCCTTGAGATCAAGTAACAATCCATTTTGATTGATTATGTTCTTCATAGGTTCATAGTTTAAGTTAGCAATCATAGAGAGTAGGAAATAGCTTAGCATGCAATTTCATTTATGCATTGAACAAGCATTTCCTTTAAACTCTTATCTTGATGGTTCATTATTTAATTACTATTTACTTTTGAAGCTATGTACATATTAGTTTTAATTTAGAAATTAGTTAATTATACATGGGCACAGGCAGAGGAAAGTCATCCTTAGGACATGCTTTATTAATATCTATGAAATGCATACAAATTCTTATTTCAATGGGTTTCTATATGTACCCAAAATTATAGGGTACTGTACCATCGGAATGATGTTACACATGCCCCAATGATGATACAGGTCACCTCACAAGGTGTTCGGGATCCAAAGAAGCTCACGAAGTATATGTTAACATCCCAAATGCTTTATCCATGTTCCTTGTGCTTTGTTTTATTCCTCTGCCTTTCTTTTCTAAGCCTTTTGACCTTTAGTGATGAAACCGCCACCCTGCTTAGGGTGGCGATCCTTCACACATTTTCTAGCACACTCCTTTGATTGTGACTTGCATAATTTTTCAAATTTCACCAGCTTTTCTCAACCGCCTTAGCTTGTATTAATGTTTTATGTTCCCTGGAATAGTGTTTCTTCATTGTTTAATGGTAAAAGAGTTCTAATAGGAATTACCTTTGGGTGAATGTGAAATCTATAAATAGCCAACTTGTTTTCAAGAAAATGGCCCCTCAACTTCTCATTTCCATTATTTAGTCTCTCAATTTCTTGTTTAGAGCTCGTTTTTTTTTCATGTTTGCATCCATGCTAGTTTTCCTTTGCTGTTGGAAGCCATTCAATCTTCTTACTTCAGTCTTGTTCATTGTTGTTGATACAAATTAGTTTAGAATAGAGTAGTTTCATTTGTAAATTAAATCCATTAGAGTTGTAGGTTGTGTTCTTCATAGAAGGTAGATTCTAGAATCTCTCGATACACTTGTGTTGTATTCCCATAATAAAACCCGCTAGGAATTACATATGCCAAGCTCTGTCACTTGCGTTGTCCCTCTCCTACTCACATTATATTCAATCTATATCCAAAGTTGCCATTGTTCAAAATACCTTTTCTGTTGATGCTAGCATATACATGCTCTTCTAGACTCACATGAACACGAAGGAATGAGGAGATCATTCTGAGGGGACAAAATCATACACTACTGGATTCACCACTGTTCTACAAATTCCAGGTTTTATCTATCAAAGTTCTAGTTAAAACATATCAAATAGAGTAGTGAAATATTTCATTTCAATTAAGTTTCATTTTCGATATTGCAGGGAAGCTATGGGGATTGATAGTTTATGAGAAACTATGATTCATTCCTCACTTCTGAGGCAGGATCGAGAATCTTTCAATTAAGTTAATCAGCTATCTAGTTATTTAGGATAAACTCACAACTGCATAGGCAAGTAGCTACACTAGGCTACCTTGCTTGTTTTAATTTTGTTATTAGATTAGTTGCTCTTTCAATTCTATTCAAAATTCTATCAAAAATACAAAAATAGAGGAATATATATATATATATATATATATGTTGTAGATATATCTTACATAATTAGTTTATTTCGTTTCAGTTAGGCTTATATTGATCTTGTATGACAATCACGGGACCTAGGGAGCCCAGGGAATACATTTTTGAGCCAATCATGCCTCAACCAAATATTGTTGCAGCAATAACTGACATAGACCAAAATCTCATAATTCAGGTCTTCCGAACAACCATAGACCTACAAGAAATCAACACACAATTAAGAGGATTAAACATAGAAGATGACAAAGCACACACGTTTTGGTCAAATCAACCAAATTATAGACTGCCTTGATAGATATCCGTATGACTGTAGAAGGACTTGAAAGAGAGAAAACATTCGGTTGTGATCCACTAGTCCCATAGCTAGACACAGGAGACCTCCTCATTGATATATACACTAGCTTACGTATTCAAGTTGCTAGAACACCTGTTAGGTTCTCTGATAAAATCATCCAACTTCTAGTTCTAAATGTAGAGACCAAAAAGGCATATGACTATTGGATACTTGGAATCAGGGGTTGACTCTTCATATGACCATAGGAGGTCCACAACAACCATGAACTTATAGTTGTGATCCACAAGTCCCACAACCCAATGGGCCTACAAATCAATCCAATGTTGATGTTGGTTTGCAAACATTAGTATTTAGGTCCTCTCCACTCCCACTAGACATCATCACACAACTATCATTATTAAACGTAACAACCAACCAAGCTAAAGATTTCTAGACTAGACTAGAGAATCATCCATAAAGCACCAAAAGATCCACTACACATTTACCCATTCCATTTTCATGACCTTGTCAGAGATATATACAAAGCACCCATAGGTCATCTTCCACGTATTCCACAACCCATAGATCGGATCACGACAGAGCTTGATATTGATTGGATCCTTCGAGCAGCTATCCTCGCCAAACGATCTATCACACCGGTTCAGGTTAGGAGGGCCTTCTTTGCCTTAGATTTGTAGATCCCACTATTGCGTGTTGAAGACATAAGATTACCTAACTAGCTTATCTACATCCTGCATGTATTCCATCCCCACCGGCTATCTTGCACAACCTCGAGAGGTCGGGTGCAAGGAAGAGTTACTTGTAGATTCTCATGCTCACATGTCACTTTTCCATCGTACATGTTTCTTTTGCACATACACTATATTGGAGATCTACTTTGAATAATCAATAGGCTATATGAAGCCTAATACAAATAGTTTTTCCATCTCTTTCAGAATTAGGAAGGATACATGAGGATGCATCTTACATTTATTTTGCTTTATTGGCTTTGCTTCTTCATGCACAACAAGGTTATGAACTACCAATGATGGATGTAAGCCTTGTATGTCTCAGTATAGAACAAATAAATAAGTCTAAACATTCCCATAGAAGGATGAAAAAGGTTTTATATTCTATTGCTAAGAGGGAAGTTCCTAGCTTAACCATTCTAGGTTGATCCTTTGTTCCAATATTCACATATATAGTCTCCTCCATGAGTAGTTTGGATTCCTCTTCCATATGTGTAGGACCGAGGGAATATTGAGATCTTAATCTAAGCACGTCTCAATGAGATTTTCACCCTCAAAGTGGTCACTCTTTTATGTTCTTTGATGTTTCAATTTTATTTTCTATAAGTGCCTCAAAGTGTTTTTCTTTGTGGGGCTTGGAATTTTTTGTTTTACAAGGCTTCTTTGATGATATTGTTATCCAATTTTTCCCCTTAGGAAAAATTAATCAAACATGACCTTGCACGGAGGAAATGGAGAGTTTGGTTTAGTCGTGTGAGCTCACATTCGATCCCAAAATCAAGTTACGGGAGGGCTCGGCAGTGGAGAAGCAAGGTCAAAAATTGAGGCCAATTTTTAAAGGAGATTAGAGCTCAATAGGAGAAAATGGAGAAAGGAAGTGTTCACTCAAGGCCCAAATCAGCTAAGTATAAAAGAGTTAGCGGAATCCTCCACGTGTCTCATTAGTGAAAATTCAATGGTGCGATAGAACAAATAGTCCCCAAATGAGTGCGGGATCTCCATGTGTCTAAGGCTCAAAAATTTGAGCCGACCTTTGAAAAAGTCTAAGAGTTAGCGGAAGCCTCCACGTGTCTCATCGGTGAAAATTCAAAGGTGTGACAGAACATGTAGTCCCTAAACAAGCACAAGCTCTCCATGTGTCTAAGGCCTAGAAAATTTGAACTGGCCATTGAAAAGTCTAAGAGTCAGCAAAAGCATCCACGTGTCTCAATGGCTCAACTTCAAAGGTGTCACGAATAAGCGGTCCCCAAAAAGCATAGTCTCTCCATGTGTCTAGAGCTCGAAAAGGAAGAACCGGCCATTGAAAATTCAAAGCAAAGTAGCAGAGCCAGCAGAAGCCTCCACGTGCCTCATCGGCGTAACTTCAAAAGTAAAATCTGGAGGCAGGTCCCAAATGTGTGCAGACTCTCCACGTGTCTAGGGTCGACATAGTTGCTCCGCCAAATAGGAGGGACTAAGCCAAAACACAAGGGAATGAAGCAACAGGCTCGTAGACGATGCCAAGTGTCCAAACATCACAACTTCAGGAGTGAAAAGGGGGTAAAATCTCAAGAGTGTGTGGGTTTCCACGTAGATCCCACACGGATAGACTCCAAAACCAAAGTAGTTTGGAAAATATTTGGTGGAAGGTCAGTTCAAAGATGAATCATGAAGCCCACCAAGGATTTTGAATGCTTAGATCTTTAAGATATTGTGAGAGCCCCGTGGAATGCCAAATTCTGACCTTCAGATGATCTCAACTATGACTAGAATAAATACAGTCCACCATTTTTGGAGGTTTTTAGGCTTCTCACCTACCAAGGTGGTTGAAGCATGATGGGAATTATTCTCCCCTTCTCTCTTATTCTTCCTATATATTGTAAGGAGGGGAAATTTTCTAAAGGTTGAACATTTCTGCTTTACACCCTCCCTTCTTCCCTTGTCTGCAAGTGGTTTTGTGGAGTTTCAAGCCTTCCATTCAAACTGTAAATGCAATCTTACCTGTTGGCCATTGTAATGGATCAGTATCAAATAGGGAGCAATAGTATAAGTCTGTGGATGATTCCAACCCTCTCTTATGTTCATTGTATCTTCTTGATCTCTCATTGCAATCTTGGTCACCTATGTATGGTGGTTGTATGCATTTTTATGGTTTTTGTTTATTTGCAAAGTAGGTGTTCAACATTCCTTTGGTGCATCACCCTTGTTAGTTTAGGTTTTATTTCTTGCATCTCCTTAACCCTGTCTCCTTGGCAAGTTAGAGTAGGTTTTAGAGTAGATCCTCTACAATATGAATGTGTGCACCTGAACAGAGGAATAGGAACCAACCTTCATCTGGAGAGCTCTCTTGATTCACAAAGTCCCACACTTTGGGAGAAGCTCCATGTTATGCAATCACACTGAGAGTCTCAACCCATCGAGTTGCAGACATTTAGGGGTGCTGTGATTATGCATCAAAAGATACCTTTCCTTGTTTTCTTTTAAATTTTTTTAAACCACAAAGTTTAGCCTCCTCCCCAAATTATGTGGATGCATCAATATTAATGGATAATCCCTTATTATGTTATCTAATAGGAATGTCATCACGGAGTCCCATAAACTCATCAATTGCTTCATCATTCTTAAATAAATCAATTAGTAACTATTGCTATTGATCCCGGTTGACAAGGGAAGGATGGATAAGATTTAATTAAGAAATTATAGGGGATATGGTTTGGATAGCCATGTTAGGAAACAATTTTGAAGAGGAAAGGTCATCATATAGAATTGTTATCCTGTAAAATTGACAAGGGTAATTTTGAAGGTAACCATACCAAAAATTTTGTCCCGAATCCTCGCCAAGGTCCTCGGCGTTCGGGATGGCGTAAAACTCCTTTCGGGAAATCCAATTTTTCGAACTTAGTCATTTTGGTCCTTTTTGGTTGGGTGCACATTTTGTTCATGCAACACAAAAGTTATTTGCGCCCCCTTTTATTCCTTTGGCGCACCCTTTGGAATGTTAACACAACAATTGTTGTGCCTCCCCATGATGCACCTTTCTTGCTTGCACCAAGGCGCATGCGCCAACATGTCAACAACAAAAATGTTGTGCCCTTAAACGGTGTGCCAAAGCACTCAAAATCCCATGTTGATAGTCTTAAATTTGTGCCAAGGCACAGATAGTTTCTTGCAGACGCATAACCATGCCAAAGGGTGCAAATATTTTCATGTTGACATACTTTTGGTGCGCCCTTTGAAAATTTGGTGGCACATTTATTGCACCTTTTGCTATATATAGGCACATCCACCCTGTCATTTTCATGATTGAAAAACACATGAAAACTTTATTTCTCTACACCTATCAGCGCTCTTATCATCCTCGTGTCACATTCGTGGACCCCACTTCGTTTCTCCCAGCCTATATATCTCCGATAAGTGGTTCTTACTTTTCTTGTGAGTTTTGCTTGTTGCTTTGCTGTGGTTTTTCTTGCTATTGAATAAATATATAAACCTAAGTGGCTTCCCCAAAACCAGTCTTCCCCTCCTTCTAGATCTACTAGCTTGGAGGGATCTGTCTCAAAAAATGAACCCAGATCTCTTTGCTATGTTCCCCTCACTGTCGAATCATGTCGATAAACCTAAAAATCACAAACTCACAGAGGAAAGAAAACCTAAAAGTTATCATTTCCACCAGTTTTCCTTTGGCGCAAATGCCATTCCTGTTACATAAAACATAGTCGTGCGAAGAGGGCGCACTATCCCTAATTACCACACGCATCCTTCCTGTGTCATACAAAACTAGAAAATCCTTACTCAGGCGTAGGCACAACTCTGCTTACACCAACAATGTTTGTTATGCAATCTCTTTTTGCACCCTGCTAAAGGCCCCTTGGCACACATAAAGTCAGTGGTACACACATTAATGTTGTGCCCTTGGCACACCAAAATTCCATGCAACATGTCCCATATCTGCGCCATTGGCACATCCTGCCCCATGCAACACCAAACTTATTTGCACCCAGTTAAAAACCTTATATAATGGCACAGGCACAAATTTGTCTACAACAACATTGATGTTATGTGTAAATTTCCTATGCCCTGCACCCTTTGGCGCTAATTTCTTCCTTGCAACACTCCACTTCAGTGTGCCATACTTTTGACCCTGCACCCTGTAATTTTCCTGCACCTTGCGCCCAGAGGCTTTTAAATTACTAACTCCTCATTCTACAAAGCTTTGATGGAAGATCTAACAACTAACATGGCTCTTCTGCGTTGGACTTCACTCCTTCTTGTAGATCAGTGACTGAACTCAGATTTGCATATGTCTACATCAAGAAAAAGACCAACCAAGTCAAAGGGTAAGGCCAAACTCACAGAGGAAGAGATGAAATACAAATATCAAAGGGTCAGAATGCCCGAGTCCCAGGCAGAATGTGACCTAGACATCAGAGATTCCAAACTTGGCCACATCAACATGGAGGATTTTTGGGCTAGAACCAGGAGGGTCACAGGTAGTCCTTGGATGGAAAAGCGGTGGGTAGTGGTTTGCATTTCACTGGGGGAATCCCCGTTAGTGCAGTAAATAATGAATTTATGATGGTGGTGGCTGCATTGTTATAACAAAGACACAAGGTGTGTCGAGAATGAAAAGGGCGAGGTCATAATCAACCTCACTTCCCGGCACTTCGAGATTATGCTAGGTATTCCCCACCACCGGCATTTTGTGGCTATAAGCCAGGAAGACTGCATCAAGGCATGGGAAGAAAATGAAGACAAATGCATGTAGTTGATGAACGAGGTGTACCTAAAAAAAAAAGGTAATAACCAGGTGGCCGCAGGTTATTCACCGCAGCGACTTCTCTGAGGAACTGAGCGATACCATCACCTTCCTAAACAAGGGTATTTGGCTTTTTGATGCCCATTAATTCCACAAATGGATGCTCAGGTATCTAGAAACAATGAATAAGAATGTGCCTGATCAATGTTTTGAGTGGGCAGAGATCATTAGCAGCACCATCTCTGAGTAGCTCCAACAACTCACCACAACAGGGAGGTTCTACATGAACTCCTATGTAGTCTATGCTGCAGCCTCAGAGAGAGACTATCCAACACTGAGCCGATGTGGGGTGTGGCCCCAGGTAAAAATATACGAATACTACCTGAATTGAAGCTAGAGAACAGCATCCCACAATTCACCAAGATCAATGATGCCTTCTTCTACGACATCATCTGCCTATTGAGGCCCAATATGACTCATGGTTGGATGACCAAGAGCATAGTAATTGCAACAGAGAAGTGGGGGCATTGTTTACAAAATTCCCCACTTTCACCTATCTCAGAGTAGCCAACTTCTTGGGGGAGCCCACCAAGTTACCAAGGTATGCAGGCCCTAAGTTGATCCTGTTGGAGCTATCCAGACAACTCATAACATATCACGAGAAGTTCCTGAAAAGGAAGAAGGGTGGAACTCCTTTCCCCCTCATAGTGGGTAGGTACACCTACACTTCTCACACCAAGGCCTGGGAAATGTTCATAGAGCTGGAACTACTTAATCTAAAGCACAATTTCTCGGCAAGGCCAACCTTTGATCCATAGAATTGCCTCCCAAAGGCAAAACTCGATCCAATCCATGTTCCATAGATCGAGGATATCTACATCGACCTGTATCATGAGGTCAAACTTAGGAGAAAGGATCACTCCTGCCTGGCCCTGGTAGAAATTATTCAATATGGCATGGCCATTGTTCCAAAAGCTTTCCAAACAACTGATCAAGAAGTTGATCAGGTATATCTAGATACGAGATGGGGATAACTAGCCGTTTGCCGAGATTGACAGGACAAAGGTGCCTTAGACCATTGAGGAGAGGGTTAAGGGCACATTGCAGCACACAGAGCATTGGTGTAGAATGAACGGCCTCATCTACCTTGGAGTAGATTTCACCATGTCCCCTTTGGGCAATGCACTGCCAAAGCCGAAGCATTTTCCAAAGGGAAAAGGTAAAGATAAAGAGGGAGAATTGAGCTCTGCTCAAGAATAATCTCCTGAGAGTCCTCCTCCTGCCACACAGGAACAGGTTGCAACCCTGGTACCTCTAGAGAAAGAAGCGGCAGAGAGTGTTCCAACAGGCACATCCACTCAGGATGTTGCCACTACTACAACTATTGAGTTTCCTTCCATCCCTTCTCCCTCTCCTCCTTCCCCTCCTCATGTGACTCAAGCGACCATTCCTTTGGTTGTATCCTCTCCCCCATCTTCTACTATTCCCCCTTCCTCTTCCTCCATCTTCTCTTCCCTCGCGGAGCTGTCCCCCACCATTTCTTCTCTCATCTCTCAGCTCCCTTCCACTCCCATGACTACCTCCCCTGCAGTGTCTCCTCCTCCCGTGAGCACTTTCTTGGCCTCTCTCTCAATGCCGCCACCAAGTGTCTCGACCCATTTCCCCTCATCCACTGTAGTTGCTCCCTCTTCCACCTCTAGTCCCACTCCCTTAAGTCCAACATGGATCTCCTAGCACCTGAGTCAACATAAGAGGAAAGTCCCCATTGCACCTATGGACTTCTCCGTCATCCCAACAAAAGGGGCTAAGAAGAAAAACCGATAACCCGCTTCTCTCAGAGTGCATCGGGAGAAAGAGTAATGGAGATCGCGTATCCCAATCCCTCAAAGGATAAAAAGGATCTATCCCCTATAGATTATACAGTGACATAGGTCACAATGGGAATGTCATCCAAGAGCCTTCAAGGAGAGGCCCTATCTGTGGTGGATGCCCTTTGCAAGAAGCTTCAAGAAGCAAAGGAAGAGAAGAGGCTACTAAAAGAGCAGAATAAGCATCTTCTCCATGCCCTATAGAAAATGGGCAGTGCACCTCCTACAACTGCCACTGAAACTCCTGAGGTCCTTAGCCAGGATAAGATAAACGAATACGCCAAGATTGGCGAACAAGGCATGGCAGTATCCACCTGGAGAGACCAGATCCTCAAAGACAACGAGGAAGTAATCATCAAGTTCACCGAGCTATATCAGAACATTAATTAGGTGAACAAGGAACTCCAGGCGATCATAGGACCTATCTCCAAAGAGTTAGACCATGCTAGGTTGCAACATGAGAAATTCCAAAAGATGCTTTTGTTCTGCTCACCAAAGATTTAGTTAAATTCAGCGTCTTCAATCACCCCAGAGCACCCAACAAAATCCTTGCTGCTTTGGAATATAGGGTCGATCAGATGGAATTTGTCCTGGAGAAGATAGATAAGGTCAAGGAGGAAGCCCTAGATGTGATGCATCAAATGGAGAAAATTATCCTAAGGATGTCTCTCGAGCTTGCTCACTCTATCATTCGCCTTTGGGAAGGCAGATGAAACCATCTAAATCTTCAAAGAGATCGTCTCGTAAGGGTTAGGGCTGGAAGCTAATTTTGACGCTGAATCCATCAATAATCTTCTGGCTTGGCATGATTTTGTAGGGTACCTGATGGAGGAAGGTAATGAATACATCAAGCCCCCTGAAAAACTCAAAGATGAATGGGAAACTTGTGAGATCATCAGCGATCATACCAAGCATCTACCCAGGATCAACTTCAGCCGATGGTTAGCAAATTCATGGAGTACCGGGCTTAATTCCACATTTCCTCTCCTGAGAAAAATCAATATACTCCCTTCCATCCGTGAGATGACGACGAATAGCTTTCTTCCTCTTGGATTTCTTTTTGTAAATATCTAAAAGTATGTTGGCACAAATGATGACATCATCCATGTTGCAGCATGGGATGTTGTCATCCATCAAGTTGTCCCAAAAGTCAATAGTTGACTTTTAGATATTTTGTAAACTTTTGTAATTAGTTGTTGGTTTCTTTTTTCCTTCACTCTTCTACTCCTATAAATACTTGAATACTTGTTGTATTCAGGGGGTGGAAACTTTTAGATGAAAAATAGAAGTGAGAAGAAAAGGATTTGTACTTTTTGTAATAGAAGAAACATTAATACAAATATTAAGACTTTGTGCTGAATATGTGTGTTATGGGCATCTGATCTTTCTTATGTCAGATCTATGCATTTATTCTGTTGGATCTATCTCTACTTTCTTGTCATTTGTTCATCAGTATTGCTTTGTTCGTTTATGCAAGTAGGTTTGGCTCCATTTATTACCAATCCCAAAACATAAACCCTCTGACCTTTCTACTTTGGAATTCATTTCTTTTCTCCCTTCGAACCCATTCTTTCCTCATCTTTCCCTCCATTCCTTTCTTTTCACGATTGGATGCACCTCTACTGGGATGAGATCCCAAACCCCCAAAGGGAGAATATTGTGAGACTTGTATAGATTCCTGCTGGTAGAATAGCAATAAACTAGTTTCGCTTTCATTGCCTAAAAGAGGGGCTATGCCCTGCACACTATTGGATTTTCTATCCATAGATCTGCTCTCGCGACAGATTTTCGGACCAACAGTTTTTGGTGACTCTACTGGGGATCAAATAGATCTATTTGGTAAAACTGTAAAAATCACTACCTGTTTATAAATTTTAACTTTTGTTTAGAATCCAAAATTTTTGCCAAAGTAATCCAAACTGAAAATTTTCTTCAGGGATCCATAGATCTGGGCTAGTTAGAGATCTTTAGTTCACTGAGTTTTTACAAAAACCCGTATTTTTCCATAGATCTGATTTTTTGACAGTTTACAAAAAATTCAAAACCCTTGCAAAAAGTCAACTCTAAGATCTGAAAATCAGCTTGCTAAGTTGACCATCATTTTATCCTTGCTAATCTTTGTCATTAAACCGCAACCGGTTTTAAAAGAGGGATAAAATTAAATATTTAGAAAAGGTACATGCTGCTGATTTTTGTCAAAAAAATCAGAAAATCAGCAAGTACAACCAAAAGAGAGTTTTTAAATCTGCTCCAAAATATTGTAGATCTGAGAGATACACTGGCGGGTGAACCATTTACTCGTAGCAGGAGAGCTCATGGAGAAGTTGATCCTACTTTCGATCTACTTCAAAGGCACAACTTAAGTATTACACTAGCACGCTTCTCATCACTAAAATTAGCTAATCGGTCAGCAAGAAGTGTCTCACCTCCACGGAGGAATCATTTTTCACAGGGAGCATCTTCATCTCTTTGCAGTTCTTTGTTGCTCGGTGGAACCATGCTTTTGACTCGCATTCTTTTTCCAGCTTTTCAAATGGCAGTACCATGGGGAAATGCTATGGGCCCTCTTTGTTTTCCACATCTTGTTCACGTGCTCCCTCATGGAAACTAAAAGAATTTCCCCAAATTTGACGAAAGCGGAAACCAAAGCATGGATTCACATATATCTGCATTCATCATGTCATGCAAAGATCTAGATGTGACCCATGAAGATGTTTCAGTTCACCTCTTTCTGGAGACATTACAAGGACCCGCAACTGAATGGTTTCAACATTTTCTGGCCAGATCTATCACTATTTGAGCCACATTACGAATTGCATTTGAAGAAAGGTATAATCCTTCAGAGGATGCATTCACGTTACTGTCAAAGATCACTCACCTAAAGAAGGAAGTCAATGAAACCATGCGTGATTTCATCACTCGTTTCAACTCACTCATTAACCGTGTGCCGCCTGCCATGCTACCAACACAGAAAATTAGAAGTGTTTCTTTGTGAACGCCATGAGCTCAAAAGTAAGTTTCTTACTCTTGCAAGAACAAGTCACTACTCTGGTTCTCGCCAAGCTGCTGCCATTCGGATTGAAGATAACTTGCTAATATCTGGCGAATTAAAATGAGAACCGTCCAAGCCTAAAGCTTCAACTCCTTCTCCCACCACTTCATCAAATCCGAGCATTCCAAAAGATGGTGAATGACTTGCTCACGTTAAAGAAGTAGCTAGCTCAGGCTTCCCCCGAGCTCTTCGTACCAAGATATCCCATGAAGAAATTTCACTTCCAACAATGTCCCACAAAGGCCACGTTTACCTACAACTACTCCACGGTTGGCACTTGAGGCCCCTCTAGTCAATGCTCTAGCCGAAATCGAAGAAGAGGAGCAAAATTATGAAGAACCTTCATCTCAAGGTGAAGATGACCAAGATGTCGGTGAACCGACTAGCGAATCTACTATCGGGTATATGGAATTTGACAAGGAGGAATCTGATGAAGAAGAGGGTACCCAAGGATATGCAAGCAGGTAGTCATATGCTGTTTTCACCCACTCACAAGGAAAAGAAGCAGAAGTTGCTGCCAAGATACAAAAAGAGAAGGTTGTGTCAAACACGCCTCCAACCATCGCTAAAAGAGGTAATCCTCTTCCTGCTCAACCTCCTATTAAGCCTTTTATGAAGAAATCTTTTCCTCCCATCTCTCCTCCGAATCAGCCTCCTCTTATTCCCACAAAGACTGGTAATCCTACCCTACCATCGTGAAATGAGGGACTCATTCCTTCATCAACGCAACCCTTAGCGCATTCGACATAATCGATCATGCTAAAAAGACCAAGATTCAAATGTCTAAAGCCAAATATATTTAGTCTAACCCTGAGCAGCTTGTAAGGTTGACTGAATATATTCAAAGCCAAGCTATCATAACTTCTCAGGCTTCCCTAAAAGGAATTATTTCTACTCCTCCTGCATCTCACATAAATGTTTCCTCAACTTCCACATCAGGCAAAATAGAACCTTTCTATCTCTCCCTCCTAATCAATGGCCACAAGCTAAGCAACTGCATAATTGATTCTAGGGCTTTGATAATGTCATGCCGGAAAAAGTCACCCATGCTTTGGGCCTCACCCTTACCAAGCCTTTTGGTAGATGTTACTCCTTAGAAACCAAATAGGTTCTGTTGATTGGTCAAATCAAAGACGCGCAGTTTACATTTACAGTGTTCCCAGAGAAAAGAGTAAAAATTACCGTCCTTGTTGCCGATATTCCGGTAGCATATGGAATTCTACTAGGAAGGAGATTTTGTAGTGAGGTTAGTGGAGAGATCCATATGGATTGGTCTAAGGCTAGAATCCCCGTCAAAGGTGTAATGTAAACATTGGAGCCGGAATCACAAAAGAAGTACTTGGTTACTAATTTCAATGACCCCAAAGCCCAAATTCTCTTCGAATCATCGGGGATGGGAAATTATTTCTTATCTACTGAGTCTGACAAAATGGACATTCTTGTTTAGGAAGAGGACCTTAACAAGGTTTGGACGCTGCAGTTTGATGGTAGTTGTGTAACTAGTGGATGCGGTGTTGGAGCTGTGTTAATATCCCCTGAAGAGGAGGTCTTTTCTCTTTCTTTCAAGTTGCATTTCTTCAACACAAATAATACTGCTGAGTATGAATCTTTGCTACTTGGCATGCAAGCCACAAAAGAAAGGGGAATCAAGAACCTAAAAGTACAAGGTGATGCAGAGCTGGTCATAAATCAAGTAAAGAGGATATACCAAGTAAAAAATGAAAGGCTCAGGCATTACCGCAACGCAGTATGGGACAACATTGAGGAACTTGATGCTTTCTCAATAAAATCCGTTCCAAGAGCTCAGAACGACATGGCCGATTCATTGGCCATATCAACATCCCTCATGCTCCCTCACCCAAGCTTGAAAACATATACATATACCATTGAGGTAGTCTTCCACCCAAGCGTGCTGGACAATTCTCAAAGACCGATGGTATTCAACGATGACAATCAACTTATTGCTTTCTGGAAAAGGTAGAAAATTTCAGTGAGCTTGATTTTGAAGGATCCACTTCTACATACCGTGAATCTATTACTGATCAAGACAATGAATCAAAAGGAAGTGATGGCATATGTCAGCTCAAAGGAAATAAAATTCTAAAAGGTTTGGTTTCTCTAGAATGTTTGTTCGATAGACATGATCGTTTTTGTCAGAAATAAAATGCAAGATAATCCTAACTCCTCTCCAGAGACCGAGCCAATCAATCTAGGCTCTGCAGAGTGTTCGCAATTTGTGAACATCAGAAAATGTTGCACACCCGAAGAAAATTAGAAGTTTGTCAAATTTATGAACAAATATATGGATGTATTGGCATGGTCCTATGCTGATCTGAAGTCTTTCAAGCTGAAGGACATCCAACATAACATCCCGTTGAAGGAAGATGTCAAACCATTTCACCAGAAACATAGGCACTATAATCCCAAGATCTTAGGTACCCTCAGGCTGAAATATAGAAGATGTTGGATGCGAGAATCATCTTTCCTATCCACCACAGTACCTGGGTCACGAATATCATGCTAGTACGAAAGAAGAATGGAAAAATATTCATCTACATAGATTTTGCAACTTGAATCAGGCATCCTTGAAGGATAACTACCCACTCCCCATAATGGATCAGGTTCTATAGGCGGTGACTGGATCAGAAATGTTGTCCATGCTTGATGGTTTTTCGGGCTATAATCAGATTGAAGTCTCACTGAAGACCAATTCAAAACAACATTCACTACCCCCTGGGGTACATTCGCCTACAACAGGATGCCCTTTGGCTTGACCAATGCTGGCACCACCTTCCAGCGGGTGATGGACTTCACGTTCAAAGGTATGATGGGAAAGGTCATCATAGTTTATTTGGATGACTTAACTATGTTCTCTAAACAACGAAATGATCATTGTGATCATTTGGAGAAAGTATTGAATAGATGCCGAGAACACGAAATCTCCCTAAATCCAAAAAGTCTATTTTCGGGGTCACTTAAGGAAATTTTTTAGGACACGTTGTTAGAAAAGAAGGAATGAAGATAGATTCCGAAAGGGTTAGGGCTATTCAGAGCCTTACTTTACCCACAAGCAAGACCGGCATTCACTCCTTCGTAAAAGTTATTTTTCTCGGGCGCTTTGTTCTTGCCTTTACTTAAAAGACTTGCCGCATATCAAACATGATGAAAGGGTCACTAAATTTCTAGTGGAGTGAAGAAGGAAAGACGTCATTTGAAGATATAAAAGCCTCCATCACTCATACACCAGTCCTGGTATGTCCCAATTTCTCCAAGGATTTTATCATGTATAGCTATGCATCTGAGCATATTGTATCAGCTATCTTGATGCAAAAGAGTTATGAGGATGTTGAATCCTCGATCACGTTCATGAGCTCTCCCCTCAAGCCTCACGAATTGAAGATGTCTCAGTTGGAAAAACATGCCTTTGCCATTGTCAAAGTAGTCAAGAACTTTAGGTATTATATTCTAAACTCTCATACAGTAGTGCTGGTTCCTGACACGGCAGTCAAGTCCATCTTAACTCAACAGGAGTTAGGGAGTTTGCGAGGGAATTGGATCGCAAAGGTCCAGGAGTATGATCTAGATATAAAACCAACCAAGCTGGTAAGAGGCAAGGGTCTGTGTCAGCTCATGGCTGAAAATCAAGATTTAGAAAACCCTGGGGAAAAGGATGATTGCATCGATGGAACACAAGGTCAGTTAGAGAAAGCTGATTCTCTACCCATGGTTCTATTTATCACGACTAGTGACGAATGGTATTCTGATATCACCTTCTTTCTCACTTACGGTGAGTGCCCAGCTCATCTAACTTCAAAGGAGAAGTGTACTATAAAGCTCAGAGCAGCCAAATATGTCATCTAGGATGATGGTTTATACAAATGCGGAATAGATGGCATCTTCTTGTGATGTGTTGACAAGCCACAACAGATAAAGCTACTTAAGAGTTTTCATGATTCAGCCTGTGGTGGTCATTTCTCCTCTTCCATGACAGCACACAAGATCATCTAGGCTAGGTACTATTGGCCAACGCTATTTCAGGATACAAGCCGCTTGGGTAGCAAAATGTGAGCTCTGCCAACAATTTGTTGGCAAACCAAAATTGGTTGCTTTTCCCCTCAGGCTAGTCATTATTGACGAACCATTCAAGAAATGGGGAATCAACTTTATCAGAGCACTACACCCACAATCAAGTGCGGACATAGTTATGTCCCAGACAAAGAATGACATTACTTCACCAAATGGGTGGAGGCCATACCTGTCAAGAATGCCACCTCTGAAGTTGTTTGCAATTTCATCAAAGAGAATATCATTGTAAGGTTTGGCGTTCCAAACAAAATCATTGTTGATAATGCTTCCAACTTCTCCTCACGGGAAGTTATTGGTTTTTACTATGAATATGGGATAACCTTGGCCCACGCCTCGGATTATTACCCCCAGGGAAATGGTCAGGTAAAATCCTAGTAATAAAAACTTAGTGACCATCATATGGAAGCTAGTTGATGAGAATCAGTGGATGTGGCACAAGTCTTTATATGAAGCGTTATGGACGGACTGCATTACTCCCAAGAGGTCTCTCGGTATGTCACCATTTTCAAGCATTATATGGAATCGACACCGAGCTCCCAATTCTCGCAGAACTCCACGCTTTGTGCTTGGCACGAGCAATTGAAGATGAGACTTTCCAAAATTATCTTGTAAATAGGATCATGTATCTAGCGGATCTCGAAGAAAAAAGGGTAAGAGTGGTCGATAGGATCACCAAACATCAGAATCAAGTCAAGAGACATTCGATAAAAAGGCTAAGCGAGAGGATTTCCGGTGGGAGATCTCGCCCTTTCATGGGACAAGCGAAGAGAGCCAAAAGGCATGCACGGAAAATTCAATTCTCTATGGAGGGGGCCCTTCAAGATCAAATAGCTCAATGGGGAGAATAACTTATACCTCTCATATCTGGATGGAACCAAGCTCCCACTTCCTGTAGCGGGCATCATCTCAAAATATTCGGAAGTAGAGCTTCCTCTATTCTTTATATAGTTTGCTTTATGTTGTGGTTTTTTTGTCGTGTGTTTGCTTTCTGTTTGTTGTGTGTTCCCTGTCTTCCCTTTTGGTCACCCTTGTTTTTGACTCTCTAGCCCAATGGATAGGCACGTGTTGATCTGGGGTTCTCTACCCTTAAGCTTTGCTCAAAGATAGTCCCCAGAAAGAGCCAGCTATTATCCTGTAAAATATACAAGGGCAATTTTACAGGTAACCATACCAAAAATTTTGTTCTGAATCCTCGTTAAGGTCCCTCAGCGTTCGGGATGGCGTAAAACCCCTTTTGAGAAATCCAATTTTTGAACTTAGTCATTTTGGTCCTTTTTGGTTGGGTGCACATTTTGTTCATGCAACACAAAAGTTATTTGTGCCCCCTTGTATTCCTTTGGCGCACCCTTTGGAATGTTAACACAACAATTGTTGTGCCTCCCCATGATGCGCCTTTCTTACTTGTGCCAAGGCGCATGCGTGACATGTCAACAACAAAAATGTTACACCCTTAAACGGTGCGCAAAGTGCTCAAAATCCCATGTTGATAGTCTTAAATTTGTGCCAAGGTGCAGATAGTTTCTTGCTGATAGATGCATAACCGCACCAAAGGGCGCAAATATTTTCATGTCGACATACTTTTTGGTGCGCCCTTTGAAAAAGTTGGTGGCACATTTATTGCACCTTTTTCTATATATAGGTGCATCCGCCTGTCATTTTCATGATTGAAAAACACGTGAAAACTTTATTTCTCTGCACCTGTCAGTGCTTGTCATCCTCATGTCGTGTTTATGGACCCCACTTTGTTTCTTCCAGTCTATATATCTCCGGTAAGTGGTTCTTGCTTTTCTTGTGAGTTTTGCTTGTTGCTTTGCTATGGTTTTGCTTGCTATTGAATAAATAAATAAACCTAAGTGGCTTCCCCAAAACTAGTCTTCCCCTCCTTCCAGATCTATGTTGGCCTGGAGGGCTTTGTCTCAAAAAATGAACCCAGATCTCTTTGCTATGTTCCCCTCACTGTCGAATCATGTTGATAAAACCTGAAAAATCACAAACTCATAGAGGAAAGAAAACCTAAAAGTTATCATTTCCACCCACGGTTTTCCTTTGGTGCAAATGCCATTCTGTTACATAAAACACAGTCAGCGCCAAGAGGGTGCACTGTCCCTAATTGCAGCACGCATCCTTCCTGTGCCATACAAAACTAGAAAATCCTTACTCAGGTGCAGGTGCAACCCTACTTACACCAACAAAGTTTGTTATGCAATCTCTTTCTACGCCGCGCCAAAGGCCCCTTGGCACACATAAAGTCAGTGGTACACACATTAATGTTGCACCCTTGGCACACCAAAATTCCATGCAACATGTCCCATATCTGCGCCATTGGCACATCCTGCCCCCATGCAACACCAAACTTATTTGCACCCAGTTAAAAAACCTTATGTAATGGGGACACAGCACAAATTTGTCTACGCAAACAACATTGATGTTATGTGTAAATTTCCTACGCCCTGTGCCCTTTGGCGCTGATTTCTTCCTTGCAACACTCCACTTCAGTGCACCATACTTTTGACTCTACACCCTGCAATTTTCTTGCACCTTTCGTGCCCAAAGGGTTTTAAATTTCTAACTCCTCATTCTCAGTAAAGATTTGCTGGAATATCGATAGCTAACATGGTTCTTCTGTATTGGACTTCGCTCCTTCTTCTTGCAGATCAGCAATTGAACTTAGATTCGCATATGTCTACATCAAGCAAAAGGCCAACCAAGTCAAAGGGTAAGGCCAAACTCACAAAGGAAGAGATGAAATACAAATATCAAAGGGTCAGAATGCCCGAGTCCCAGCGGAATGTGACCTAGACATCAGAGATTCCGAACTTGGCCACATCGACATGGAGGATTTTTGGGCTAGAACCAGGAGGGTCACAGGTAGTCCTTGGATGGACAAACTGGTGGGAAGTGGTCTACATTTTTGGGGAATCCCCATTAGTGCGGTAAATAATGAATTTATGATGGTGGTGGCCCATTGTTATAACAAAGACACAAGGTGTGTCAAGAATGAAAAGGGTGAGGTCATAATCAACCTCACTGCCCGACACTTTGAGATTATGCTAGGTATTCCCCACCACCGGCATTTTGTGGCTATAAGCCAGAATCTGCATCAAGGCATGGGAAGAAAATGAAGACAAATGCATGCAATTGATGAACAAGGTGTACCTGAAAAATAAAAAGGTAATAACCAGTGCGCATAGGTTATTCACCGCAGCGACTTCTCTGAGGAACTAAGTGATACCATCACCTTCCTAAGTAGGGTGTTTGGGCTTTCTGATGCCCATTACTTCCACAAATGGATGCTCAGGTATCTGGAAACAATGAATAAGAACATGCTTGATCAGCGTTTTGAGTGGGCAGAGATCATCAGCAGCACCATCTCTGAGCAGCTCCAACAACTCACCACAATAGGGAGGTTCTACATGAACTCCTATGTAGTCTATGTTATAGCCTTAGAGAGAGACTATCCAGCACTGAGCCGATGCAGGTGTGGCCCTAGGTAAAAATATACGAATACTACCCTGAATTGAAGCTGGAGAACAACATCCCACAATTCACCAAGATCAATGATGCCTTCTTCTACAGCATCATCTGCCTATTGAGGCCCAATATGACTCATGGTCGGATGACCAGAGCAGCATAAGAATCGCAA
This sequence comes from Taxus wallichiana var. yunnanensis, assembly GCA_018340775.1. Classification (NCBI taxonomy): domain Eukaryota; kingdom Viridiplantae; phylum Streptophyta; class Pinopsida; order Cupressales; family Taxaceae; genus Taxus; species Taxus wallichiana. Next base: position 403,273,124 of record CM031242.1, read on the forward strand.
TAGAGAAGTGGGGGGTGTTGTTTACACAATTACCCGCTTTTACCTTTGTCAGAGTAGCCAACTTTTTGGGGGATCCCACCAAGTTACCAAGGTATGCAGGCCCTAAGTTGATCTTGTTGGAGCTGTCCAGATAGCTCATAACATATCATGAGAAGTGCCTAAAAAGGAAGAAGGGTGGAACTCCTTTCCCCCTCACAGTGGGTAGGTACACCTACACTTCTCACACCAAGGCCCGGGAAATGTTCGCAGAGCTAGAACTGCTTAATCTAAAGCACAATTTCCTAGAAAGGCCAACCTTTGATCCACGGAATTGCCTCCCAAAGGAAAAACTTGATCCGATCCATGTTCCATAGATCGAGGACATCTACATCGACCTATATCACGAGGTTGAACTCAGGAGAAAGGATCACTCCCGCCTGGCCCTGGCAAAAATTATTCAATATGGCGTGGCCATTGTTCCAAAAGCTTTCCAAACAACCGATCAAGAAGTTGATCAGGTATATCTAGATATGGATGGGGACAATGATTATTTTCTCGAGATTGACAGGATAAAGGCACCTCAGACCATTGAGGAAAGGGTTAAGGGCACATTGCAACGCATAGAGCATTGGTGTAGAATGAATGGCCTCATCTACCTTGGAGTAGATTTCACCACATCCCCTTTAGGCAATGCACTGCTAGGCCGAAGCATTTTCAAAGGGAAAAGGTAAAGATAAAGAGGGAGAATCGAGCTCCGCTCAAGAAGAAGCTCCTGAGAGTCCTCCTCCCGCCACACAGGAACAGTGTCAACCTTGGTACCTCCAGGAGAAAAAGAAGCGGCAGAGAGTGTTCCAACGGGAACATCCACGAGAGGATGTTTCCACTGCTACAACTATTGAGTTTCCTTCCATCCCATCTCTCTCCTCCTTTTCCTCCTCATGTCACTCAAGAAACCATTCCTTTGGTTGTATCCTCTCCCCCATCTTCTACTATTCCCCCTTCCTCTTCCTCCATCTTTTCTTCCCTCGCGGAGATTTCCCCCACCATTTCTTCTCTCATCTCTCAGCTCCCTTCCACTCCCACGACTACCTCCCCTGTAGTGTCTCCTCCTCCCGTGAGCACTTTCTTGGCCTCTCTCTCAATGCCACCACCAAGTGTCTTGACCCATTTCCCCTCATCCACTGTAGCTGCTCCCTTTTCCACCTCTAGTCCCACTCCCTTAAGTCTAACATGGATCTCCTAGCACCTGAGTTAGCATAAGAGGAAAGTCCCCATTACACCTATGGAATTCTCCATCATCCCATCAAAAGGGGATAAGAAGCAAAAATCGATAACCCGCTTCTCTCAGAGTGCATCGGGAGAAAGAGTAATGGAGATCGCGTATCCGATCCCTCAAAGGATAAAAAGGATCTATCCCCTACAAATTATACGGTGACGTAGGTCACAATGGGAATGTCATCCGAGAGCCTTCAAGGAGAGGCCCTATCTACGGTGGATGCCCTTTGTAAGAAGCTTCAAGAAGTAAAGGAAGAGAAGAGGCTACTAAAAGAGCAGAATAAGCATCTTCTCCATGCCCTGCAGAAAATGGGTAGTGCACCTCCTACAACTACCACTGAAACTCCTAAGGTCCTTAGCCAGGATAAGATAAATGAATACGCCAAGATTGGTGAACAAGGCATGGCAAGTATCCCTGGAGAGACCAGATCCTCAAAGACAGTGAGGAAGTAATCATCAAGTTCACCGAGCTATATCAGAACATTAATCAGGCAAACAAGGAACTCCAGGTGATCGCAGGACCTATCTTCGAAGAGTTGGACCATGCTAGGTTACAACATGAGACATTCCAGAAGATGCTCGACTGTTCAGTCGAAGATTTAGTTAAATTCGATGTCTTGATCACCCCAGAGCACCCAACAAAATCCTTGCTGCTTTGGACTACCGGGTCGATCAGATGGAATTTGTCCTGGAGAAGATAGATAAGGTCAAGGAGGAAGCCCTAGATGTAATGCATCAAATGGAGAAAATTATCCTAAGGATGTCTCTCGGGATTGCTCACTCCGTCATTCACCTTGAGGAAGGTAGATGAAACCATCCGGATCTTCAAAGAGATCGTCTTGCAAGGGTTAGGGCCGGAAGCTACTTTTGACACTGAATCCATCAATAATCTTCTAGCCTGCCACGATTTTGTAGGGTACCTGATGGAGGCAGGTAATGAATACTTCAAGCTCCCTGAAAAACTTAGAGATGAACAGAGACTTGCGAGGTCATCGGTGATCATACCAAGGGTCCTGCCCAAGATCAACTTCAGCCGATGGTCAGCAAATTCATGGAGTACCGGGCTCAATTCCACATTGCCTCTCCTGAGCAGAAGCAAGATACTCCCTTCCAGCCACGAGATGACGACGAATAGCCTTCCTCCTCTTGGCTTTCTTTTTGTAAATATCTAAAAGTATGTTGGCACAAATGATGACATCATCCATGTTGCACCATGGGATGTTGTCATCCACCAAGTTGTCCCAAAAGTCAACAGTTGACTTTTAGATATTTTGTAAATTTTTGTAATTAGTTGTTGGTTTCTTTTTTCCTTCTCTCTTCTCCTCCTTCTATAAATACTTGAATACTTGTTGTATTCAAAGGACACTTTTTAGATGAAAAATAGAAGTGAGAAGAAAAGGCTTTGTACTTTTTGTAACAGAAGAAACATTAATACAAATATTAAGACTTTGTGTTGAATATGTGTGTTATGGGCATCTGATCTTTCTTATGTCAGATTTGTGCGTTTATTCTATTGGATCTATCTCTACTTTCTTGTCATTTTTTCATCAGTATTGCTTTGTTCATTTATGCAAGTAGGTTTGGCTCCATTTATTACCAATCCCAAAACATAAACCCTCTGACCTTTCTACTTTGGAATTCATTTCTTTTCTCCCTTCGAACACATCCTTTCCTCGTCTTTCCCTCCATTCCTTTCTTTTCACAGTTGGAAGCACCTCTACTGGGATGAGATCCCAAACCCCTGAAGGTAGAATATTGTGAGACTTGCATAGATTCCTGCTGGTAGAATAGCAATAAACCAGTTTCACTTTGTTGTCTCAAAGAGGGGCTATGCCCCGCACACTGTTGGCTCATCTATCCATAGATCTGCTCTCGCGACATATTTTCGGACCAACAAGACTACATTGGGAATCTGTTTCATTTTCATAATTAAAAGAACTATCTTGTCATTTAGAAGAGGTGGCTTCAACACGGAGGATGGGACCCATATAGTCAAATACTAAGACCATATTTATCTACTTTGCAATGCGGTGTTTAAAGAGGTTCTGCACACCTTACTCTCATATTCCACATCCATATCTTTGATGTCCCGTGGCATATGCCATTTTATTTGTGATGAAATACTTGAGTGCTTGGTAGCACAATTCGATCTCATAATTAGGATATCAAGATATAGAAGTGTTGAGCAGTTTCTCATCTACCAAAAGGCCACCAGGAGTAAAAGTATTAATGTTACAGTGTTCCTAGGACCATTGATATTTGTAGCAAGGCCTACCACACATTTTGGGTGATAGGGGAGTTTGGAAATTAAGAGGGCCTATTGGAGGTTATATTCTCCCTGACCATTTGCAAGGACCTTTATCTCCCATGAAGTAAAGGGAGAAATCGATGTAGAAGTACCATCCTTATGAGAGCACAAGGTATATGGATAAATGCATGAATCAGAGCCTTTTTTACTGAAACTCAATAAAAACTTAGATGGAAGGACATTCATAGGTAGTAGGGAAATAACCCAAAAATGCTTTGTAATGGGAAAAGGGTTAGGGATCCCCCAAAATGGTAAAAATATGTCCTTCATGGCACAATTTAATACATTGATGGAATGTGGAAGGCATGGTCTGCATGGCATGTATCCATGAGCGAATGAGGAGCATATTGTACGGAAGGTCCAAGTTTAAGACATGGAACTGGGTATCATGAAAAGTAGGCCCCACTTCCATAGGTAAAGTGATCATACCGGTGACTATTGCTCTGTGATATCATAAGCCTTGGTCATGATGATTTTATGCTCTAGTTCATTGTCAATGTGTCCCGGTTGTCTAACAAGCTTTAAAGTACAAATATTTATGCCCAATTCATCATCCACAAGCACCTTTTAAATCTTTTTACGAGTGGAAATTACTTCTATATACAAGGGTAGGTTGTGTTTATGATCATCTCTAGGAATCTCATGCTAACTCAAGTTAATATTTTTGGAGGGAGAAATTTACACAACCAAGGCTTGAAGGTGTGTAGGATCACTATCAGTTGAAACTCCCAACCCCTAAAGTTTTTGCAAAGGATGTCCTTATGAACATTGGATATTTTAATAAGATCTAAGATTGAAATATTAGCAATGGTCTTCTCAAGTTATTCTAAAATATCACAGTGACTATCCTAAAGGGTAGGGGATAATAAGGCGAGCATGCCACGTTACCATGGCACTCTCATGCCTTGATCTTAATAATGTTTACATGCTCAAAATATGGATCAACATAGCTAATAAGGGAATCAAAGGGATTAGTGGAGTCAGCAATATGATTGGCACTTTTAGTTTGAGAAGATTGGCCCTGATCCGATTTTTATCCACCTATTTATGTTTGGGAAATGGCTCTTTGTATATTCCCAATTTTTATTTAAATTTTTATTGGGTGTAGGTGAGTCCATTTCAACCTCTTCGTTATCTATAAGTCTTGAATGAATTGCTTCAACTTCAAACATTTTTAGTGATATGGCCCTTATCACGATGATAGTCACAATATTCATGGTCTTTTTACCATGACAATTTAAGTGCATCATCTTCATATGACGTAGTGTTAAGAAACTTGATAATGTTCACGACGTCGATTTTTTCATTATAGATGATAAAGAATCCATGAGAGGAGTGAAAACATGATGTTTGAATTTAGGTGCAACAGGTCCTTTGGTAAGTTTCAATGGAGAACTATTATGGATTGCTTGCATGCATTTTTAATCAGTTATACCATCTCCTATAACATTTTTTTCTTATTTTAAAATAATTTAGGCTTATCTGCAGGTTTAGTTTCATGATTTTCTATGGAAAAGGGCTTCAATGTCCCTTTAGCTAATAAATCCTTTTCAATATGGATTATTTTTCAATGAACTCCTTAAAAGTATTACCACAATGCATTTGCAAGTGAAAAGTAATTTTGGGATGTAAATTCAACACAAAAATCATAAAAAGCTATTTCAATAGTATTGAGTAAGGGAAGCAACTAGCAAACCCTCAGCATCTTTGTAAAAAATCAACAAAGTTTTCATTGTTTCGTTGTTTAGCGTTACATAAGTCTAATATGGTAATGCCACTTTCCATATTGAATGCCACTTTCCATATTGAATGAAAATTGGCACACAAATTTTTCTACCAATTCATCCCATGTGAAGATTGACCCTTTAGGTATATGGAGGAACCATTCAAGTTCTTGGCCTCCAAGACTTTGTGGGAATAGGTGTATAAGGTAATTATCACTATAGGAAACTTCTTAACAAGCCATGAATAAGTCTTTAATATGATTGCGTGGATCACCTTTACCCTTGTATTTTTCAAATTTAGGGAAGTCAAAGTGAGGAGGAAAGGGTGTTCTTAACATTACTCTATCAAAAGGATACAAAAAAATTATTCAAATTGATACTTTTTACTATGTCCTACATTGTTTTCTTGCAAATTGGTGAGGGAATTCTTCATAGACTACCATTCTTGATCAAATATTTTTCACATGTAAGTGAAGTAGGCATATATAAAAAATTAGATTTGGATGTTTCACCACCTCGGTTATCACTATATAGCTCATGATACAAAGCCTTAGGATTTTATTGACATGGAGTATTAACAATTAGTCCTTAGTATTTAAAGACATGGGAAGCCAAACTCACCAGTTCACGAATAAGAGCTTGCAATTGTTGTTGAATCGTGACTTCATCATTTCAGGTTTCCTCGTGAGTTTCACATGGAGGCATTTTTCACGATCTTTGTATTATTAGTTTTCTACATTTCCATTATAGTTAATGTGAACAATAGATATTTGATAACTACCAATGTTTTTAGAAGGAACGTCTTATTCATTCCTCACTTGGTTGTAGAAGCATGTCCTGGATTTAATATTTCATCCATAGATTGAAGGGGTCATTCCTCCTCTTCTTCCCCATGAACCATGTTTGTGAGGAGAGTATGGTAAAATTTAGGTGGCAGTTTAGCCCCTAATTCTATGACATGTACCAAGACTTTGTTTCTATTTTGGAATAGAAAGTTATCCATGTGGGCGGGGTCAAATTCAAAATTATCTCGAGGAGATTTCCCTCGTCACCACTATGGTCAACCATGTTTTCTTATTCAAATAAGGGGTTTATTTTATCATTGACAAAAGGATTTTACCATAATTGTTTGTGCCCCATTCTCGTAATTGGAGGAATACTAGGGAATTTGTTAGCTAGGGTTTTGAAAAATATATACAAAGACTACAAGAACCATAGGAAAAATAAAGCAGCGTGAGGGTTTTACATGTCTCAATGACTGCTAAATAAGCAAGGAAAAGAATCCTAAAGAATAAAGATTAAGTGAATCAAGGAATCAATGAATCAAAGAATCAAATAATATCCTAAGGTTGTGAAATTATATGATGAGAAGAACCAAGGAAAAGTCAAATAGTTCCGAATAAGGATCCAATAAAAAAATAATATACTCCCTATGTCTCAAATATGGTTTGGTTTAATAATGAAAACACAATGTCAATACTTAAATCAAGTTTGGGATAAACAAGACTTAAGTATTAAAATGGTGTTGAAGTGATTTCGATTCAAGGTATACCCAAATGATTTAAAAATAAACAAATTCCAAGTTGTTGAAAATGGAAGTTACCAATGCAAGCAACACAATAATACAACTTGGATACTTTTAATCAAGATTTTAGGAAAAGTGATATGTTAGTATCAAAATGGTATTGACATGATGTGAACAATGTAACAACAACACTTTTCAAAAACCTAAGGCAATGTTTGGTAAAAAAAAAGGTATAAGTATAACAAGGAATTGATATTATGTCAAGAATGTAACAATACAATCAAGAAACTTATATCAAGTTTTATAAAAACAAGATGTAAGTATCAAAATGTATGGATATGATGCAAGCAATGTAAAAAATCAAGGGGAAATCAATAATAAGACGACCTAACTATAATGAGATGGTCTTGACGTGGGTATCAAGAAAAAGGCTTACCAAAACTTACAAACATACCAACACACTTTCAACACTTAACATTCCTGCTGCACCATGGTCATGTAAGTGAATACAAAAGTGGTGGACATGATTATTTTGGTAGTTCCACATATGTTGTTCTCTTTTGACAAAAAATGGAAACAAGAGAACAAAGGAGATAGATCAAATGGGGATGAAAAATATGTGGTGTAACTTTGGCAGAGTTTTGCCTTGTCTTATGAAAAGGTAGAAACTAAGACAAAGTGATGCCTTGTAAGTTTCATGATGAATTTCATGTGGTACCAACTTTAATGGACTCTCCTTGTTCAAATAACAATGTTTTGACTCTGATAAAGTTGTTGCTTTGTGAAAGCTCTTTAGAACACGATGGATAAAGTCAAGTTGGCCCTAATGCCAAATGGTTACCTATGGATTTTGTTCACAAACTCGCTAATTCTTACCTAAAAGAGGTACATTTTTCTAGAATAAATCCTACACAAAGGACTGTTACCCCACAATCAAATTAATGATAGAGGCCTCATACGAGTAACTTGAAGCCTTTCCTCATGGTTTTTTGTTCTAGTCAAGTAGGTAGTGGGGAACTTCCCGTTTCGTCCACCAGTTCCCTCAAGGTGTGGACTACTTTGGGGTTCCTGTGGTAATCCTCATAATGGATTTTATATCTTATGCCAAGATACTTCCCACAGTCAAAGAGGATGGGTTTTAACCCTTATATGAACCTGTAAATATAGTGTTTTGAATAAATGGTGTGTTTTTTAATCTTGAATTAAGAATGTGTTTTAGTACACCATTGACAACTTGTAAAAAACAATATTTAGTATTTTTTTAGATCTTGATTCTTTGACAAGTGAATTTGAAACAGGTCAAGGGTTTCTTATGATTCTTAAGATCGTCAAAAAGACATAAGAGAAGAGCATACATAACAATCAACCCAACTAGATAGAAATGGAAAATTTTAAAATCAAATCTTGATTCTAAACAATTCAGAAAAATGAATGATGAAGTTTCCAAGTTAATCCAAATGTTAGAAAAAGAAGAATAAAGTTACTTTTGATTCTCAAGACCACTAAAAGGTGCAAGAGAAGAACATACACAAATTTTATCTTAACTCAAACAAAACATGGAAACATAACATTCATCAAAACATGAAAATATGTTAGAAAAATGATTTTTAAACTTTAAAATTGTAAAACAGAGTTAGAAAACATGCAAAACAAAAAAATAACACTAAAAATCATATTCTAAAAAACTTTGAAATCTGAGCCAAGATTTGACATAGAACGCTAGCGCAATAATTTTAATGGTAACGTAAGCCTATGAACAATAACTCAAGCCTATAAATAGTAGTGAAATACTATCAACAGTAGCACAAGGAATTTATCGTGCGAGATAGAGATGAAATGCATTTCAACGCTAGTGCAAGAAGAGAGATGCTAATGTAGGGATAGTTCAATGCTAACACGTGAGCTATACGAGAGGTTTAATTTCTAGAGAATGGAAACGTAGGCCGAGAAACACTAGTGATATTAGTAACAGAAGAACACATGATATGATGGTTGTGCAAGCTTTTAGTTATGACATAGGGATTTTAAAGCTATCTCAAGGCACCTATACAACTTTATAAACATGAGATTTTGACAAAAATAATGTCAAAAAGATCAAATATTTGTTGATTAACTTCAAATTTGGTAGCACCTCACCTCCCTTATACCTACAAGGAACACTTAACTCATGAAAAATTAACAAAATAAGTTAAGAAATACAAGATTTATCAATAACTACTTTAAAAGAGGGTTATTACAGAAAAAATGAAACTAAACTACAATTTTTTAAAATAAGTGCATGAGACAATGGAATAAGTCCCACCAGGCGTGCCAAATGTATGCATATTAAAGAAGCTAAGCTAATTAAATGAAACTAACACCAAGTAGTTCCAATAAAAAATCTAATCTAACATGAGCATCAATGATAAAGCTTAAAGAAAATAGCTAATCGAATGCATCAACATGAATAAAACATCTATTGTTAAGCCATCCCTTGAAATTGGATATTCTTCTTAATGTATGATTGCTAATTAACATGAACCTATTTAGATCATAATCAATAAATTTATATGTTGTCTCCAAGTGAGGAAATAATCTCACCAAAATGGCTTAATGGCCATGTTTTGATCTTCCTTTACTACTCAAATATGAGAAGAACAACGGTAAAGATGAAGGAGTTATTCCAACAATGGATAATGCTCTTATCAATATACCTATAGTTTAGAGGTGATTCAAAGGGAAATAGGTATGATTTAGATGATTTAAAAGGGGTATTTAGATAATAAGAAGGTTTATTAATTAAATAAAAGGTTATCAAAGTTTAATTAAATAATAAGTAGTTAATTAATTGAAAGAGGATTATAACTAGCAAGCAAATTGTTGTGAATTGGAATGCGGAATGGTGGAAAGACTAGTTAATTAATGAAGTGTCGTTAATTGATCGAAATGGAGGGGAACATTAGTTAATTAACAAGAAATCGCTAATTTTAATGGAAATGATGGGAAAGAGGACAATTAGTACAAATTTAGTATTAAAGCTGTGTAGACAAATTTTAGGTGTCTACAATTATAATTAATTTTTTCATTCTAACCACTAATGATTTTTTTCAAAATAGTTATGAATCCCTCTCATGATTAAACTCGTAGGATATGTCCCTTTATGTAGGTTTACAATTAATTTATTCTCATGGAATGTCAAGGGTCTTATAGACTCCACTAGATATTACAAATGTGAGAGTTTTAGAAGTGATTTCTAGAGATGGAAATTATTTTTCAACAAGAAGTTAAGGTGGTAGGTGTTTCACTATCCAATGTCACCAAAATTATTTGTATATAGTTTAGATCTTACTAGTAATCATGATCATGACTTTTTTATTCCTAAATGGTAGCCCCATCATTTCATTCATGGATGTATTTATGTCTCATAGTGCTCTCACAAACTTGTAGCATGTATCTATTTGTAAAATAATCAATGTTTCGCCATAGCTCAAAAATTACTATTCTCTAATGCACAAATGATTTCCAAATTAAGTAAAATTTTGATACATAGGTTTTACTTTGGGACAAAAATTTGAAATATTTCTACTTTTAGTGTTTTGCACTTTTTAACTCCATTTGATTTCTACAAGAATTTGGGACATATATTTTTGCCTCTCTTTCATGTTTATTGTGTTGCAGTTGTATTTTTGAAGTTTTACAAGTAACACACACATGGGTGAAAAGATAGTATTGATTTAACCCCACTCAAATGGTAAATCCTCTCTTTAAAATTTGATTATGTTAGTATTTTTACTTTATTTCTATATACCTAACTTAGTTTTCCTTTGTTTCATCTTGTAAGATGAAAGAGAGTGAAGGTGATTTCTCTTGATCAAGGTATGAAAGGTAAAGAAGTTAATTTTTCCTTTTGTTTCTTATTTTCAATGCTTACTTCTTAAGCATCACACCTTAGCCAATTCATAACAAGATAACTTCCCCAAGGAGAAAATTGTACGCACTCTATTTTATTCAATGTGATATTTAAAATACGTAATGATGATGAAGAGGATATCTCAAAACATGATAAGATGTTTCAAAATTATCAATACCACTACCCAACTTCCTAGTTTCCATGTCCCTTTTACGGTTCTTCAACCCTTTCGAGACCATTTCCAAAGGCCTTATTTTATATTCTTTCCTATTTTCCCATCCCTTTTGTCTATTTGACATGATATAAACATGGAGGTTATGCTACCAACATGGTAATTCCTTTCCCCACCACATCGATAACATTTTCATCTATGGTGGGTTTAATTTACGCTCTTGGTAGTTTTGATTTGATAACCATTGTTGTGTTTTGGAAACAATTGATTATGTATCTCGTTATAGTGATTACATAACTTCCAATTGTTAGAACCAATAGTTCCATCTACATTGATTTTCAAGATTATTTTTTTCTTCCAATGCATGATTTTTCATCCTACTTGTAGACCATATACACATTTTACCTAGTTTGTAATGCCTAATTCACTTCTCATACTAGTATTGGCCATGTTGAACCCTGGTCATTGGTGTTGTCATTGATGTCAAGTGAAATTGATGGTAAAGGATTGAATTATGGATTGAATCTCAGTCAAAGGCATGAAGGTTGATTGGTAGTTCCTTCTCAGTGGTTTAGTGAGCATTCAAGATGGTTTCAAGATAGTTTCAGTGTTCTGCAGGCTTGGTTTATGAGGAAAGAGTCCAATGAAGGCATGGAAATCATTGGTATATCTGGTTCATAGGTTATACATGTTATAAATGATGTTTTAAGAAAAATAAATATCTCTTACAATGTGTTTTAAGTCATTTGGTGAAATTTTTAGTTGAAATTGGCGCATTTAGGCTTGTTTCTAGAGCCTGATGAGATGTGACAGGTTAGTACAGGTCATGGAAAGGTCATATAATCATCTAACAACATAGGAATGTTGTCAGGTCATGGAAGTGTGTGCAATTATTGGCCTTTCAGAGTTTCCATTGAGGGGGAGTGTGTATGTAATGTCACCTCCTAATGGTCGAGGTTGTTGTTGACACCTTCTCCTCTATACTTCTTCTTCGGTATAAAGCATTGAAAAAATATCTTGTATGATCTATGTAAATTGATAGAGTTTCTGATAAACTAGTAGAATTTATGGAAAATATAGTCTAGTGGTTGCATCTATTTGTAAAGGAGGTCCTTGTGTTATAAAAGACTCCTAGAGATGCGGTTTAAGAATTTTTCCATGAGAAATGGTGGGATTTAATCCCATAAATATATATGTTAGCCTAAACCTTTAGTGTTTATGGATTTGTAAATGTAATGTTGGCATATGAATCCCAACTTAATATTAAGGGGGAGTGTTAGAACTATAATATTAAGTGTATCATAATATTTAGTTTATATTTAAATAATATAGAATAATTTATATTCTTATTATTTAAATATAAACTTTATATTAGGTGGTTAGTTATTTAATTAACTAAAATATTAAATCGGGTGTGCCCCATCACTTAATATTCATAACCCTTGGGGTTATTTAAATATGGTCATGGGCCATATTCAAAGGTATTTAATTTACTCTGGGTTTAAAACATGGAGCAGGAAGTGAGGAGAGGAGTTACTTGACTAGGTTAAGAGTTTCTCAATTTAATGAAAAATATTCTTTCGTCATGTTTCACCTAGTTAAGAGTTTCTTAAGTTAATGGAAAATATTCTTTTGACCTTTTTAACCCATTGGGGTTTTCCACCTTAAATTTTATGTCATTGTGTTATGGTGTTATTTACTTTTTCATGTATTTATTATGTGCATTCATTCATTTATTTTTATGCGAGACATTAATGTTTAATTAATATTTAATATATTTATGTTGTATATTTACATTTACATTCATGTTATAATATTTAACTTTACATTTAATTAACTTGTTGAATATATTTTTCACCCTCGTCCTCGCATGGTAATAGAGCGGGTTGAGTATTGACTATTAATTTAATTAACCAAAAGTCATTTCTGGTAGTTGGTTGGTTAGTTGGTTAGGAAAATTCACTTAAAAGATCAAGTAAAGGTTACAATGTTTGAGAAATATTTTATTGATTTTTGTATAGTTTGTAATGTATGTGGAGGCCCGAGTTAAATTCAAAATTCAAGTCACGGGGTCACTTTAAATAGGATCCTTTCTATTTCTTTAAGAAACTTCATGTTCATACTATAGTCATAAAACCATAACATTAACTTTTACCCTTACTTTAAAACCTCCCCTCTTACCTTATCGTAACTATATTACATGAATGGTCTTTGACCACTTTTTATTTTTGGTAGGTGGGAAGGTTCTAGATAATTTGTGAAAACATTAAAATTTTTAACATAACATAGAATTCACTTTTACCCTTTCTTTAAAACCTCCCCTCTTACCTTATTGTAACTATAGTACATGAATGGTCTTTGACCAGTTTTTATTTTTGGTAGGTGGGAAGGTTAGATAATTTGAGAAAACATTAAAATTTTTAACTATCATACAATGTGAACACCATTTATCTAGCATTCCTATGGGGGATTTAATATATTACAAATAAATTAACCCATTATTTGTTGAATGTATTAAATTTCACATAAGATATACAACACATTTTTATACCTATTCACCATTTTTTGAACTTTAACTTAGTCCCACATTCTTATTTTCTTAGGCGTGGAAAGTATTTAAATAAGGCGGGCATGTCATTTGAAATGTGGCTTAGCCCAAATTTAATTTTCTTTTGTTTGGGAGTTGTATGAACTCGTTAACGGGTTCGACATTTGACTCACCACTTCTTTGTTGATTGGTGTGTAAAATCGGTGCAAAGTGAGTTTAAATGTTTAGAGTTGGGTTAGGGCACAATATGAAATATAGAAATAAATTTGCATTCATTAATATAATAAGTTGATATTATATAAATATATATTAATTTTTTTTTTGTGTTCTTAAAAATAAATAGAATTTAATTCTTTTTTTTTGTTTTTAAAAACTAAGAAAACAAGTAAAAGTTGTCACTACTAATAAAGAAATTTCTTATCTTTCTTTTACGAAATAAGAAATAATGTATTTTTTAAGACAATACAAGTAAGTAATTTTTCTTGGAAAACTAAAAAAAAATTCACTCACATGATTTATTTGTGATATTATAATAATACATTCGTGTATAGATTTTCCAGGACCTCCTTTTTTGACACAAACTAATTAATTTTTACGATTGTGAGGATTAAACGCGACATGATGATTTCTATTAAACTCTTGTTTTAATTCTTATTAATTATTTTATTCTATCTTATGTAAAAATGAGGTCTAATCAGTTTTCAATTGATAAATCTTAGATGAATAAGATGAGGATAATCATAGTGCTAATATAATAGCTTATAAACTACTTCAAAATAAAAAGTATATGATTTATTTGAATAGATTGTTAAAAAGAGATGTCTTTAATTCATAATTAACTCAAATGGGTTAGTAAAAATGGACGAAAAGTAACTACAACTGAGAATAGACACAAAATGGCTTATATATGCTTTAAAATTTTGCTTCATTTTTTTATAGTTTATTCAAAAATAGAACTGTTGTTCTTTTTTGGCATGAAAAACTTATCATATATAACATGTATAGGCTTAAATTTAACACCTATGAAATATATTGAAAGGTGATTACATGTCATCTTTTGAGGCAAACTTCATGAGAAGTGTCTGTGCAGTTAGTGGATTATGTTTTCGGTGAATTTTGTGATTATTCTCGTATGATTTGATTATCTGTTTAGATATGTTATCTATCAAGTCTTATCTCATTTTGTAAAGGCTTAGAATAAGATAATGAAGATATATATGTTTTTGATAAAACATTTCTAAAATTTCTTAGTATGTGATTACTAAAATATTATTATATGCATATCAAATGACACTTGGGGACGCCCTTGTATTTGTATTGGAGATGTCCAATATTGATTGCATTTAATATATATTTTACAAGAATAATATGTTGAAAATTTTCAACATATTTTAAACATGGTTAGTTGTTAAGCATATTGTTATGTTAGTTGTTATACAACTAATGTTTAAATTTTATAGATGGTTAAAAGTGAAATCAATAATGATTTTTATGCTTATTATGATGTATCTAACCATGATGATGTTGTGTTGGATATAAAATATACATTTGGATTTGTGTTCAAGTTTTTGGTGCAGGAACCATTACTTGGAACAAAAAAAGAAACCAACAATCTCCATTTCTTCTATTGAGGTAGAGAAGTACAATGGAAGAAATAAAGAAGCCATGTGGTGTAATGACTATTGGTAGAGATACACATGGAAGTGAAGGAAGTATTCCTCTTCTATGTGGTGATCAGAGTTGTATTAATCTTTCTAAAAAATTCAGTTCAACATCAAAGAATGAATCATATTTAAGTTCATATGCATGTTATCCGAGAGAAGGTTCTCTACAAGTGATAGAGATCTCCAGTTTTGTCAAACTGAAGATCAAGATTGCAGTTATGTTTATGAGTCATTGTGTGTTGTAAAATACTGCAAGTGTGTGAAATGATTGGCCTTTTACAGTTTTCATTGAGGGGGAGTGTGCATGTAATGTCACCTCCTAATGGCTGGCTGGTTGTTGACTCCTTCTCCTCTATACTTCTGCTCTAGTATAAAACATTGTAAAAAGATCTTGTATGATCTATGTAAATTGATAGAGTTTATGGAAAATATAGTCCAATGGTTGCATCTATTTGTAAAGGATGTCCTTGTGTTATAAAAGGCTCCTAGAGATGCGGTATAATAATTTTTCCATGAGAAACAGTGGGATTTAGTCTCACAAATACATATGCTAGCCTAAACCTTTAGGGTTTATGGATTTGTAAATCTTGTTGTACAAACAGGTAATGTTGGCATATGGATCCCCACTTAATATTAGGGAGAGTGTTAGAACTATAATGTTAAGTGTATCATAATATTTAGTTTATATTTAAGTAATATAGAATAATTTATATTCTTGTTATTTAAATATAAACTTTATATTAATGGTTAGTTATTTAATTAACTAAAATATTAAATCAAGGTGTGCCTAGTCATTTAATATTCATAACCCTTGGGGTTATATAAATATGGTTGTAGGCCATATTCGGAGGTATTGTATTTAATCTAGGTTAAAAACATGGAGCGAAGGAAGTGAGGAGAGGAGTTATTGGGTGGGTTAAAAGTTTCTCAATTTAATGGAAAATATTATTCCGTGGTTTTTTACCCCATTGGGGATTTCCACATTAAATTTTGTGTCATTTGTGTTATAGTGTTATTTACTTTTCTATGTATTTATTATGTGCATTTATTTATTCATTTATTTATATGCAGACATTTATGCTTAATTAATATTTAATTTATTTATGTTGTATAGTTACATTTACATTTATGTTATAATATTTAACTTTACATTTAATTAACTTAGTGAATATATTTTCACCCCTTGTCTTGACATCTAGAACCTATGGTTTTTGCACTGTGAATGAAAAATCATAAGATGAGAATCATTAACAATACTCTACCCAAACATGACACGAAAGTAACCAAATCCTCGCCTAATCATGTATTATAGTCCTTGTTTATTCACCTAACTTCCTAGGCATTCGGCACCTCATTCAAATAGATCTGAATGCACACTCGAAGTGCGTGAAGATAATATGTCCCTCCTTTACAATGGCTTGTCAAGATGTTCGCATGCATGTTCATGATTACCAATACCAAAACATATACTAAAATGTATATCATTACAAATATCATAGGGAAACACATGTAATAAGTAAATATAGAAGATAAAATAAGTCCTAAAATTAATTACACCACATGGACACCATACATAGATACATCAATTACGAATCCATCCACCATAATCCATTAATAATAAAGGCATTACATATCAAAAGTGGGATACATAACCATACGATCATAGAGTCATACACGCCAATATATCAGAACAACATAACCCTATCACATCAATTGTGTCTAATACAATGGATTACATAAGATATTTATAGGGTGGGGAATTTCCCTTCACCGCCTATGCATTCTCAAAATAGTCTACATGCTCAAAATAACCATGCGTACATACAAAAGAAACTATAAAGCATGTATGATTTCCTAATAATAGATTAAATCTATAAATAAACCCTCCTTTATTCCTATTATCATTCAATCCATGCATGACCATTCATCTTCACTTTATCCTAAAAATAGCTCTTGTTTGGCCTTCAAATCTCCTTGTTTTTCTCCTTGGCGTGATACGCACTCCAAATCGATTACTCTATTTTTATCCCGTACATGAAAAATCGACTAAGTCCTAGGATTAGACTTTAGGCTCGCATAACTTAAATTGGCTCTTACATGTATTGATACACCCCACTTGCGCACCCCAATATTCCGCATGTTTTTTTGATACTTAGTCAATTTTTCCAACCCACCATTACCCCAAACTAATTACATTTCTGCCCTCTCGGAAATGGGTTGCACATCTTATCTCTCTAAAGAATAAAAAATGAAGAATGTGCATACAAGAATGATAGATTGAATTAAATGGAAGAATTCCCAACGTGTCTTACTTCTCATCTGGTTGTAATAGTTTGGGGTACTCCTTATTTATGTCAGCCTCCAATTCATTCCACTCTTCCAACCCCTTCTTTGATTTATAAGAGACGTCACCAAGTATTTTCTCTATTTCATCCAGAGTTATGTCCTGACCCTTGTGCTCCAATTCCCTTTTCACAACAGCAAGGCTTGAGACCATTCCCTCCATGAAATCTATTTGTCATGTTGTCATCACCCTTAGGTCCTTTATCTAATCTTCATGGGGATCCCTAGCTGTTTTGAGCACGTCACGCTTCTTTTCTACCACCGCTAATCTCTCTTCATGCCCGAGGACTCATCCTTCTTAGCTGTAAGGACATCATTCTCCTCCTACACCATATACGCCTTAAGGATATTTTTGGGATCCTTGAAATTTCCTAGTGCTCAATTAGCCTTCATCAGTTTATCCTTCAATGTTTTTAGTATGACATCATACTCTGTAATCCGGCACACAATCACCCTTTTATTCTTCTCTTTCTTAGCCACAACATCTACCTGTGTCTCTTCTTTCATAGATGGCCTCTCCTTGAGTAGTAGGTGTATGTAATCTTGTAGAAAATGCAAGGTTGATGGGTAGGTATTTTGAATCTATTTATTGAATTATGGACATGCCTCTAATATTTATCTCCCAATCTCGACAACAAAGTATAAAATATCCTTCTTCCATTTCTCATCCCTTATGCACACCTCATTCAATTACTCATTTTTATTTTCCTTCTTATTATTATCTTTCAGCTACGTCCCGAGCATGGATTCCATATCCAAGTTCCTCTATGTTACCTCTTCTACCATCTTCATCAAGGTATTACTTGTGTGTTCATCTATAAACTCGTTCGACTTGATTTTCATATGGGGTGTTTGTGGTGTCTTCTTCATCTTACAATTAATGGAAGATTCCTCTTTTATTTTGAACTCAAGTTTTTCCATGTGTGAATGCATACTCTAGTATGGATTCTTTCTAGTATGTGTATTTGCACCCCTAGGATCTATCAACTCCCAACCATATAATTGTTTATGAGCAAGGGTGCTCTGGAGCCTTGCATGGATGATCTTTGAATGGTCATCCAAATAACCCATGTATGATGTCTTCAAAATTTATCCCCCCTTCTTCCTCTCGGACTACCTACCCTTTGGAATATGTGCCTCTGTGCCTAGAATTGAACCTTCACCGAATACACCACCATGTTCACCTAATGGCCCACCAACACTCTTCTCCTTTTCTTCACCATGTTATCATGTGGGGAATTCCTCCTCACAATCACTATGTTCCTTTATGTCATGTTGCTCTTCTTCTTCTCTAGGCTTCTCTACTCCTCCCATCTCCATAACCGGAATTGCCCCTAAGTGTGTATATGTTCTTCTAATGTCTCTTCCTCAATGTCACCCCTAGGAACATACTTGTGCATTCTATTTGTTTTATCCTACGGGTTTAGCTTAACAAGAGATATCCTTAGTGAACTTCTCAATAACGAGGAGGGTCCCATGCCAAAGGTGCTCTCTATCTTAGGTTTTCTCGGTGATCTCTTAAACTTCGATCAATCACATGACATTCCTCCTTCTCTATCTCCTCGGCCTTAGTTTCAACTCTTACTTCTTCTTCTTCTCATCTCGGAGGGATTTCTTCACACAACCTATTTATACCTGCAGTCAACTACCTTCTTACACCATGATCTAGTGCACCAACATCCTCCATATCCTCCTCCTCCTCCTCCTCCTTAATTTCTTCTTCTTCCATGCTAGGAATAGTGGAATTACTCTCATGCATGGTGTCAACTATATGCTTTCGCTTTGATGCCTCTAGGAGTTTGAATTCATTTTCAATATACTTTCCATTCACTATTTTAGGCTTAAGGTTTATATATACCTTAGATGTACCCACCTTTGTAATAGATAAATTAATGGAATTAATGATGATATCATCGATATCGAGTCTCAATGTAGGCGTGACTTACTTGGATAAACATAAGTCTTCATGGAGTGTCCGTAATCGTAATCAACTCTGTCGCATTGAATATAAGCCTCCGTGCATATGAGAATCTATTCATTGATTCTTGAAAATAACATGTTGTGAATGAATAGGGAGATTACACCAACAACTCCACATACCAGTCTTCATTTGGAATCTTCCAATGCAATAGTGTTGGTACATTATGAACTTTGCCTCCCCATCAATCATTGTGGGAAAGAATTTTAGTATGTGCCTTTAATATTCAAAGGATTCATGCATTATCCTATATCATGTCTCTAGCCTAATTTTATAGGCACCACCCGTGGCTCCATCACATGTATATTTTTCAAACCTTTCAGCCAGAGACTTATTTTCTGGTGGGTACTGCCACATCTTGTCCTTGGGGCCATCTGGTACCCCAATCTCTGCAAATATAATCAATAGAAGGATTGTGCCCCAACTAATTTTGTCTCCTTTGTACACTTCCTCAATAATACCTTCTGCTATGAACACAACAAGGTTGTAAACAATTCATTTCGCCATCTTCTTTATGATATGAAGCCATTTCTTATTCACCTAGCCCCATCTCTCCTAGCCATTAATTTTTTTAAAGAGATGCACTACATTCTTAACAACATTGTCGATTACCTTGGATGTGTGCATTGCACTGCCCTTATTTTTTATAATCCATGTCCACAGTAGTGGCTTCCACACCTACTTCATCGTCTAAGTAACTAGGAACTTCAGTTCTCAAGATTCTCAACCTTATAAGTCCACATCGATCAAAGGTGCAGTGATGCTCACTCGTTGTCTTGAAAAGTAGAAAAAGTCCTCATGGAATCTTGACATCAACGACTGGTAAAGCCTTTATGGTTTACCAAAGTATGACAACTCACATATATGCAAGAATTGAGCTTTCTCCAAAGTCTTCTATCCTTTTTCATCATATATGGGTTTGTCGTCCTTAGTGTGCAAGTTGGTCTTTTTCACCAGTTACTTGTTTATTTGATCCTTATTCATACTTGTGTGGTGGTTGTAGTCACTTACCTTACTCTTAAAATTTTTGGACTCCCATACATGCCTCATGATGATGCCCTCGGGATAATGCAACTCAAAAATAACTCCTTTAGTGCATATTATACTTCCACCTCTAGTTTGTTCCTCTTATTTCCCATCATGGTTTCTTCAAGTGCTCATTTTTGTGCCATGTACTACTACAAATTATGTTTGTGATTTTTCTACCTTCTACTTCCTCTACAACCCCGAACTCGCATGCCCTAACCATAGTTTTTTTCTCAAACCTTAACTCCTCAAACCCAATACTTTGTATGCCTTCCACTCGCTCAAACACTTTCTCAATGGAGCTCTACTATGGCTGTGACCAAATTCAACTGGTTCATCGATCTTCACTTCTACACTCACACTTCGGTCATTCACACTTTAATTCACTCTTGTAAGGCTCAAAAATAAAACATACAAGGTAAGAATAAAGCCACATACACCCCTTTTATAGAGTTTACAAAAAATTTCACATTAATTTCTCCTCACCTACCACCATAATTCTTCTTTAATGATACTTCTCTACCTTTTCCACACTTTGTGCTAATTTCTAATGTGCCATAGTCATAACCTTCGGCATGAATTCTACTTCTCATTTGTAGACCTCCTTACACACACCTATATGTGTCGAAGTACCTAATCCTCTACGCCTTATACCAAGTAGGTTACCATGTTGTTTCATACCTCACGTCACACTATGTGAATGTTTTCTCATGTGTGTTCAATATTACAAAATTTCCTATAAGCACCTTTATTCCAAGAACCTGTAACACCTTTCTCTGCGTGCATTGCCCCTTTAGATGAAATTCATATTCCAACCTATATATATATATATATATATGTATGTATGTAAACCTAAACTTGAATCTCAACACAAATAGATTCCTTTTTCTCTTGTACCTACTCCACCCACACTAAAAGTATGTGCGACACTCTACGCATAAAATCAATAGATAGTAAGCAACTTCCCTGTGTCCAAACACGCTTATTAAAACAAAACAAAGGAAATAAAAACCACAAAGCATAAAAATGATGTAAAGAAACAAATGAAAGGGAAATCTAATCTAAGTGACAATACTACCTTATTACAAACATAAAGAAGCTTTATTTATAGTATGGATTTATCCTACTCCCATTGAAGTATCTCGGGAAGAATAATACCATCCGTTCCTGCAATGAAAAGTGCTTGATTCAAGTATCTTGGTTACTACAAAAGATCCCAACCAATGCACTTTCAATTTTCCAGGGTAGCGCACAAACATGGAGTCATAAAGAAGGACCATCTTCCCACCATCAAATGTCTTGCTCTTGATATGCCTATCATGCCATGATTTTGAGTAGCCTTCTCTATCTTCTAGCTCCAATGTGTGATGGCACACCGCTCATTTAACAACATTAGTTTGTCAATGCACTCTTCAACATCTTGTTCATCAGCTAGTCCTCCAACAAGCGTAATACACATGGATGGTACCATAAATTTTACCGGTAGTATTTATTCTGTGCCAAACACCAAATGGAAAGGTGTGGCTTTATTCAACCTTTTATAAGTGGTTCTATATGCCTAAATTACAGCTGAAACTTTATCATCCCAATATTTTCTTCCAACATCACATATTTTGTCAATGTCTATCCCAAAATCTTGTTGAAAGGTTCTGCGGTACCATTAGCTTGAGGGTGATAAAGAGTAGTCCTATGGTGTGCCACCACAAACTCTTCCGATAGAATTTTGATTGTCTCATTAAACAAATGAGTTCCTCTATCACTTTTCAAGCTTAATGGAAAACCATACTTGATAATAATATTTTCCCATAAACATCTTGCTTCTATAACTATAATATAATCATTTGTAGGTGTTGCTTCTACCCACCTTGTAAGATAGTTTGTACAAGTTATAATGTAGCACACACTAGTCCTATGCACGGGTGGTGAAATAGGACCTACAAAGTCAATAAATCACTTCTCAAAAGGCTCAGCACTTGCAATGGGCCGCAATGAAATTTCATCTCTACTTCCGGGATTCCCAAGTGTTTAACCTAGTCAATGGTGTTATCATTGATTTCAAATTACATTTATGGAAAAATGTGAGAATGGTGAAGTGAAGCTCACTCAGAGTCTTCTCTAGCAAGCAAGGTGTTTGGTGACCCCTCCCAAGGTGGCATGAAAATAGGGTCAAACATATATGAATTAGGTATATGAGGTGTTACAGGTCTTAAATTCATATTCATATGTTTTAAGTACTCACAAAGTTTGGTTGGAGAAAACAAAAATTCCAGCAGTTAGAAAAAATTGGAGAAATTTGAGTATATTGATTTTCTAGTGTATTGCGGAGATATGGTGTGCCAATAATGTAGTAGAGAAGTATCACAAACCCGTAAAGAATGATTTTTCCATTGCATTTTAGGTTTATGATGTGCTAAGAATGTGAAGCAATGAAGTAGAGAAAATTAGTTGTGCAAACCTATAGAAAAGGGAAAATAAAAGATGTTATGCAGGAATTTGGTGTGCTACAACTACAAAACAATGGAGCTCACAAAACCCACAAGATAAGTCACTCCAAAACCATGCAAAGTAGAATCAAATGAAGGAGAGTAATCCGAGAAAAATGACTTGGGGAAATTTCAATGTAATGACACTTTGTAAACCCAAGAAAATCAAAGGTTCCCTTCAAACCCACAAAGATGAAGTTGTGAGTAACTCAAGTTTTCGACATGCATCAACTACAAGTAATGGAGGCCCTAAAACCCAAAGTAGAGTAACTTCAGAAACCCAAAAAGAAAAGAAAATTTAAGGAGTAGAGTGAAGATCTTAAACGCCTCAACTAAGAATTAATGGAGGTTGACAAGTCGAAGTAAAGTAGTTATGAGAACCCGCAAAGCAAAGGGCACAAGGTGGAGTAATATGGAAAACCAATGCATCACTATTGTGAAGTAGTTGGGGTTTGGAAACCTGTAAGAGAGTAGTTTTCAAATCCCACAAATCAAAGCAAACACATCACAATTGTGAAGTAGTTGGAGTTCAGAAACCCGCATTGCAATAAATTTCACTCTAGGTGTCAAAATTTGGTGTTTTTGGAATTTCGTGAAAGGAATTTCATTCTTGTTGTCATGGAATAAGAAAATCCATGATTGGAGGAATAATTAAATTCCAGAAAGGGAATCTTGTAATTCCTCCACCTTTACATGAGAAAATCATGGAAGAGTGTCAGATAATTTTGGGAAACTATTTTGAAACATGTCATGCATCTACTAATAATGCGAATAGAAATAAAAATAGAAAATCAAAGGCCAAGAAGTAAAAGATATAGTTTTCCATTTAATAAAAAAATTAGATGCATGATAAGAGTTGAAGAAAAGAGAGAAAGATTGTAGCCAAGTAAAGGTTTTTTTGGGGAAAGGAGACATTGTTTTCTACATGAAGATTTGTTGATTGAATAAGAGGGTCGGAAATAGAAAATTAGATTAGATGAATGTTTGAAAGAATAAGAGAGAGATAATAAGAGTGATAGATATTTGAGATTGAAGACCGAGTAATGAGAGAAATAGAAAAGTGATCATAATCCATTGTAAAATCAATATAAGATCTATATGATCAAATTATTTATAATATTTTTCTAAGTGGGTGCTTAGATCATAGAGGGTGGGTGCTCCTTGCAAGTTGCAACTTGCTAAACTAGATAAGTGGGTGCTTATATTTATTTAAGTAGGTCCTTCGAGATTTCAAGTGGGTTCTTCGTAGCTTGAGTGAGTGCTAAAAAAAAACAAGGTTATTATAAGCTTTGGAATTGGTGTTCCTAATAAAGCCTTGGTTTCAAAATGGGTTTTATCCCTTTATGGGTTTCCCACTATAAATTTTGTGTTATGAGTTATTTTTTATTGGACGTGGTTGATCGTATTTTCATGTTGCAACTCTTTCTCCTAATCAAGTTACATTGTTTTGAAGTTCTTTAAAGTTTTTATCTGCACTGATTCACCCCCCACTCAGTGCTTGTGATTTCTAACACCAAGGCGTTGACAATGATCACACACCTTGACATATTCCTTAGTATCTTTGGAAAAGGTCACCAACTAAATTCCAGCCATAAGAATATTTTGCGTGGTAGCATCACCAATGTAATTCCCTCTTGCTATTCCACCATGAGCCTCTTCAATAAAACCTCACACTCATGTTCAAGAAAAAAATGACACAAGAATTCATCACTTTGCCCAATTTGTACAAATCTCCACCAATCAAATAATAAGGTGCCATGTGTATTACAAGTTGCTTCTTCTCTAAAGTCTTCATTCCTTCATATTTTTGTCTAGTACGCAAAAATACGGTAATATCCTCCAACTCTATGGGAACAGTTTAACTGAAAAGTTATGCATCTAACATTATGTCCTCAATGCTCTACGCATCCTCATTAGAATTGATCCTTAATAAATGATCAAGCCCTGAATTACTCTTTCCTAGTTTCAAAACAATTGTGAAATCAAAATCTTAAAATAGAAGTATCCATCTACATATGTGCCCTTGCAAAACATGCTTGTTGACCAAGTACTTGAATGTCATATAATTTGTATAAAATATAAACAGGTGGTCACTAATAAGTATTGTCTAAACTAATGTAGAGTGTAGATCATAGAAAAAGCTTTACGCTCAGTAGTTGTGTAATTTTTCTTTGCGGGTGTTAACTTCCTGCTTGCAAAACAGATAGGATGATCCATAATTCCTTCCCCTAGTTGTGCCAACACTATGCTAATTGTCATGCCATAGGCATCATTGTGAACATGAAAGGGATTATCTCATGAAGGAAAGTGCAAGATAGGTGTAGTAGTCAACCTTTCCTTCAATGTGTCAAATTTCTATTGTTGCAAATCACCCTAAAAAAATTTCCCTTTAGTGCCTTCAATAATTTCTCCAAGGGAAAAAATATTTACATAAACTTTAATAAATTTCTGTAATAACTAGTATGTCCTAGAATTCTACACACTTCAATCTAATTTTGGAATCTTCTAAACCCAAGATCACTGACTACCTTGGCTGGGTCTACCAATAATCCTTTCAAATTATATGCCCAAGTAAAGTGCCAAAAGGTGTTGCAAAGATGTACTTATCAATGTAGAGAGAGATGCTTAACTACTTGTACCACTCAAACATGAGCCTTAAATTATCATAATGATCCTTGACTAAGTCATATACTATCCAATCATCCAGATACACCTATAATAACTTATGAATAAATTATTTAAAGGACTCCACAAAAATGCACAAGAATACTACTCATCCATTCTTCAGTCAAAGGGTATAGATGTGTATGCAAAACTTCCCCATTCGGTGGTGAAAGTTGTCTTTTCTTGATCTTCCTCACAATGCGCACCTAGTGATAACCTGAAAAACCATTTGTAAAAGAATATATCTCACACCAAACAACTCCTTCAAGGATTTCTTCTGTGAATGGGGTGGGAAAAGGATCAATCACACATAAAGCATTAAGTTTGTAGTCTAAAAAAATCCTTATCCTCCCATCCTTCTTAATGCTTATAACCATGGGGCTAACCCATTTCAATTCTTCAGTAGTATCAATTATACCAAACTTGAGCATATTTTCAATTTCCTCCTTTACCTTCATGCATAGATTAGGATTCATCCTATAAGGCATCTTCATAACCGGATGCACACCTTCCTTCAACTTTATTTTCATCTCGCCTAAAGAAGGATGCACACCTTTCAATTTATGGTAACCTCGTGGGAATAAGTCTTGGAAATCATACAAGATCTCAATAATATTTTCTACCTCTTGCCCTGACCAATAATCACCAATAATTACCTTTAGGTTATGCCTCTATACTAATGTTAAATTTCTTTGTCTTCATAGAAGCATGAGATGTGTGTTCCTTCTCATCTGTAGTATCCATTACCTCACATGTACCTTTAGTGTGGTCAACATCTAGGTCATCAACTTCCCCATCATATATCATGTACACCAGTTTACCCTTTTCTTTTTCTTTCTAGGCGTGAACCATTTCTTCTTCATCTATGTCCTTAAGATCAAGGCATGTTTTGATATCAGGTTCCCCAAAATAACTCCAACATAAGTTATTCAACATTCACACTATCTCCCAAAGTAAGGAGCTTCATAATGTATATTGCTTCATGGACAGGAGGATTAGTAGAAAAGTAATCAAAGGTTTGAATCATACCCGTAGTCATCTCTTTCCATTTTTTTCTTTTCATTTTCAACTTAGCATGGACATACCATCCATGCGCACAACCACGTAAGGTGGAGTATAAATTATGCACCTAGAGTGATGGTGGTAATTCCTCCTTTCCATACTCCCAAGATCTCTCACACTCTTGGAAGTGATGAGAGGCAAGATACTTCCCATGAAGTTCACATGTTTGTGTAGGTACATTACTCTGAGTAAACCTGGTGGAGAAAGATATTCTCACTAGTCACCACTCCAGAAGGTCATCTTTATGTGTTTCCCACCGGTGCACTACTATTGTGTTCAAGGTATAGACAACTATATTCCTTCGATCCCCTTCATTCTGCCACGCCACCGAGTCTCCATAGTATGTAGGAATGCATCGGGGTTCCCCTCACTAGTGTACCTTGGTGCGAGTAAATCCTAACTACCTCACCATGCATGGCCTAATAATTCTAATGACTCTTATTTTTACCTCACATCCAACCATATTGTATGTTCCATGAGCCCAATTATCACAAGAGACACTATTAGTGTCACTTATAGACTGCACATCTTCCTAATGAAGCACACCCTCCTTGGATGGTTCTAGATCCTCTTGATCATGCAATGACCACACATATATTATTTTAAGCTCCTCCTCACTCATGTTCTCAAAACTGATGTACCTTTTATTAAAGTGCAAATCTTCATTGTCTGTGTAGAAACTTTGGCTGCCCAAGTAATGCTAGAAAATTATGATCTTTAACAAGCTCTAACAACTCAAAGTCTAAAGTAAACTTGCACCCTTGAATAGTAATGGATGTATCCTTTAGTACCCCAATAGGCATAGCCATAGTTTTATTTTCCATATACAACACATTTGAATATGGATGCAATTGTGATCTACCCATCTAATTCCAAGCATCCAGAGTTAACACAGTCACTTACACGCTAGTATCAATAAAAAATGTTGTTCAATAAACACCCATCAATTACTACATCAAGTGTATTATCTTTATCAAATTCATGACTATGAGGTGGTATATTTACATGAAGTATCTACCTCTCGTGCTCAATTCCAACACATTTCTTGTGACCATTCTCCTACAGGGAATGATGTTTTATCATAACATCTGGAATAATTCCTTAAATTTATCAACATAATTTTTGGGAGTTCAACCTTCTGTCATGATCACTCTTGTTTGCATGTTCTTTCAAGGACTATATCTATCAATAGAGCTCCATGAGGACATCCATATATCTGGTAGACTTCCTTCTAGCACAAAACATGTTACCACTTCTTCCTTTTAATGAGTGGCAGCATTTAGAGGCTCATGTGTACACATTACCTCAAGTAGCCATTGTCACTAACTCAGATCAAGAGTCTTCTTAGGTATCCATTAATAAGAAAAATACATTATACCTTTATCATTCAATGAGTCTTGCACATGTGTTCATACAACTCCGAACAATATTCTAACTCATGTTACTTCCCACATCATGAAAAAATATTGTTATAAGGGAAATTATGTTGATAATGATCTGGGATCCATACATATAAAAATTTCATCTATTAAATCCTCCTCTTCCATCGCCACGATCTCATTCTATATATCCTCCATGGAAGACTCTATTCTTGTTATCCCCATGGTTGTGCCCTTTACGAGTATTTTCTTCTTGTTCCTTTGATCCGCTTACCATGCTAGTATAGTGCACCCCGTATCAATGAATTTGTGAATGTGATCAATAAATCTATAGTCAACAAAGTGTCACAAGTTTAGGAATTGAAAATATTACAATACATGGATAACTTCTTTGTGAGTGTGTGCTACAAAAGAGGGAAATATCAAACATCATGATTCAGGTGGTATACTTCACAATCTAATATTAACAATGCGCACCAACTTACGTGGAAAATTATATTTAGTTTTTCCCTCTAATTCAAAATCTTTGCACCATATCCCACTGAGTCTCATGAAATGAGTTGGAAGAAAGCCTCTCCAAATATTTTTCCATAGTTGGAATGTGCACCTCTAAAAATGGGCTCACTCTAGTATCAACACTTCCAACATCCTCACGGTGCGAGAGATGCTTCCAAAGCTTCACGTGAATCCACACATGTCTTATGAGAGAGGTCTATTCGGAATAGAGTTAGTAATCCCCTAATAAACTATTGTGCATGTTGACTGAGATGAATGTTAGAATACAATTTTGACAACAAGGTCTTGAAACACATACTCCCTTACACTTTTAGCTAATCCATGATTGATATCCTTCAACTTTTTGATGCTCTATTGCTCAAATTTTGGAATGTGAACCTTTTTTAGAAATGTAAAATGAAAAGCATCATATGTAACATTCCCATTTTAAGAATTTATAAACAAGGGAATTTTTTTTACACAATGTCCTCTATTCTAAATAAAACATAATTTAGAACAAAAATTCCATGCCAATCAATCTCATAATAGATAACCATATGCAACTGTAAATGACTCGGTGAATTACCAATCTCTCATTACATGACTCGGTCCCTAACCGATATCTCATGCTTGTCTCTAAGTATTGAATACTTTTACGTATACTACATATACTTGGTTTTCTTACCCTAATATGGGTATTGAGTGACCTATTTAAAGAACCTATCTAAATATTTGTTACCAATATTCATTTGAAATCATGTTCCTTAAACTAGGTGACATCAGACAATGTAACCAGCAGTTTGCGATACTTTGGCCAAATATTTCCAACATACTGTTCATGTTACTATTCCTAGATGACATAAACATCAAATTGGAATACATCATGCACCTCACTCTTTTGTTATCTAGAATGGTCTTCACTAACTTATGTCGGTCCTCTTGCCCAAGGTTTGACCCTAACCCAGGTTAGTGACATAATTTGTTATAGGGAGATGCTCATGATGACTTAGGGTATATGGGCATACTCATCCGACCTAAGTCAACCAAATGTGACAAGGTACTGATTCATCGAAAGCTACTAACTATTCCAAATCATACTACTAGCTTAGCCTAGAGAGAAACTAAGTTCAAGATTAGATGTGTGTAGATCTAGATGAACTAATGTGGAATGGTGTTGCAACATGTGCAACTTGTATCCTAGGAAGAACACCTAATTGGCATGTGCCAACATCCGACAGAACTACTTCATCACAATGTACATACCCCTAGGAGGTCATCAACACTTAATAATTTTGGATTTAGATTCAAATTACGACAACCTTTCTCAACCCTAAATCCAACACCCCTTGAGTTCTTCATCCAAAATTTGATTTAATTAATACTAAATAACTTCATTAACTCATGATTGCTTTTATGTTTGGTAACTAAGACATGTCAAGCAATTATCCAAAACAGAACAACATACATCACAAGGTTAAATTAATGTAACTCAATTGTTCAAATAAGGTGCAATAACCACTCAGGTTCCACTAGAGAAGGCTTCATAGAAAATGAAGTCTCGAGTAATTAACGATAATAAAAACCATTATTTCACTTTATCATTTTTTTAGAGGAAGATTCTTCCTCTCTACATGGTTATGTGTTAGGGTTTATCATACCTTTCATATCTTTTGCACTTTCTATAGTTTAATTGTATATTCAATACACATCCCATTATCATTATATGTTATTTAGATAAAGAACATAATATTATGCAACTTAACAAGTTGCTTTCAATTAAGAGAGAGATTGAACTATTTCTCTTCATCCAACTTATTAAATGACAACATAAATAAAAATACAAACATATATGAAAAATATAAACAAGATAGTATTCCAACTACCTTCATAAATGTACAAGAGAAATTACACAACCATTTGAAGTGAACCTCCAATATTTTCAATTCATCATGATAAAATAAAACATTTACAAGACTATGCATCTCGGAGAAACTCCATGTCAAATAGTACTAAGATAATTAAAGAATAAAAATTTTCCTTTTCAATACATCTCAAGAAAGAATCAGAGTTCTCTTTAAAAGAGTCGAACTTTAAATCAGCCAATACATCATAAAAGTTATTACCTTCTTTTATCACTTACGAAGTCCATATACAAAATTGCTAGCACGGGTGGAGTTCATCAATTGAGCATGATAAGTACTAAGCATTAAAAAAAGTGCATTCCACTAATTTTTCCATTAAAATAACTCTGCTTTAATGAAACAATTAATGTAATCATCGAAATAAATCACAAGTAACAACGACCATAAAAGAAGCACAAATAACAATCTGAATTTATTTAAAGAAAAGATCATAATATAATCAACAAACTACTGCCTTATAACAGATAAGTATTGTCCTAAACAATTACTCATTTATATCAATAAACAGCTCCTAACATTGAGTTATTTCATAATTCTTTCTGAATTTGAAATATAAATTTTTAACTTCAATAGATAAACAAAAAGAGCTACTTTCAGAATCAAATACCTTCTTGTCATCTTTACCAAGTTTCCAGAAAACATGTGAAGACAAGTTCATTTCAGCATCGTTACGTTTTTAAGATGAATCAACTATCAACTTAAACAAATAAGAGATTCACAATTTAGGTGTGACAACCTAATTCTTGGTCAAATAAATATAACCTAAGTTCTTAGATTAGGCCTCTTATTAACAATAGAAAAGTATTTCCCAACAACAATGTTTCATTTCAATTAACTGAAACAATTATTATTTCCTTAAATATAATTTAAGTAGAGAAGTAATTAGTAACAACTACTAATCAATTACTTAATAAAGTAATACATTTGATTCAATTATAACATTCAGTTATACTGAAATCTCATATGCATCTTCAGAAAAGGAGAGTCAACTTCTTACCCTACAGTTTCCAAGAAATGACAAAGGAGAAACTTACCTCTGAAATTGGAAGAGGAAGGAGTTATGCATAGGAAAGGATTTCTATTACTCATTCAAAAGAAATAAGGTAAGAAGAAGAATCAGTACAAACCCTTCACAAACCCACTAATCTTTTAAGGAATAGAAAATAGGCTTAGAAGATACAAAACCGAATACTTAAATAACTGATTCAATCAATAAAACTAACAAAGAGTTTCATCTTTCAAGCACATCAACTATTAACAAAATTATTAATCCATTCAATAAGGATACATTAAACAAGTATAAGTTAATAGTTATCAATTCACTTCAACCTAACTATTTTATTCTTCCTCCTTGAAGATTCCAGTCAGATCCAAAACCATATGTAAACAATTTCCTAATGGTACATCGAAAGATAAGCATGACTCAGCCATTGCAAACAAACAGTCCAGGAAATAGATAAGTCTTCCTTTCTACAAGTCAGGCTTAGTGGTACACTTTGCCATGAATAGGCAAGACATTCGATTCCACTGAAGTAATTGAAATCATTTAAGCTCATAAACCGAGATAGTTTGGATGGTTCTAAATACAAAAGAAATAGTCCATGAATTGATTATACATTCAAAAATTCCCATGAACATACCACAATCAACTTAAAACATGTGAGTTAACAAACTACAAAGAATTTTCCAACTCTGGCAAGTAAGTTCTCATTACTTCACCCAAGCCCAAAAAGGACAGAAAATCGAACTTAAGAATGTCGAACAAACCTAAAAAGATAATCACCAAAATGACTTGGAGAAGGCCGACTACCAGAGTGTCACAATATCAAAAGGAACTTCAACCAAGACAACCATCTCCTCTTCAAGATTTAAATAAACTAGTAATCTCCTTACATAGTTTTTGATCAAAGAATTCCAGTAATAAACACCCACGTAAGACAATTCTCATTCTTATCTCCCTACGAGTTCAACTGAACAGTAATTCCAAATAACAAAACTTACCCAACCCCCCTCGAATTATGATTCAAAGAAGAGGATATTTAGACCAAATAAAATAAGAACATGATATTTATTTTAAGACCTTATACAAGTTGAAGTAAAAAAAACCAACAATTCCATAAACATCAAACACCCATTACCCTTTATTTTTAAGCCAGTTTGAGTTCATACAGAGAAACAAAGTATAAAAATACTGTCCCAGAAAGGGAGTATAAAACTTAACAAGATAGGATATAGTTTAAAAAGGATATTCTTCTACCTTTCAAAACAAGCAAAAGCATTCAAGTATAAGAATGCAAGTGTTAACAGTATAAATACAAACAAGATGTCCATTCCTCACTTTCATGCACATTTGTGTTCACACAATGAGATAAAATATATCCATACTAGATCATAAAAGGAGTAATACAACTTTAAACTCAGAGATGCATCAAGGAAAAGTACCCATTCATATACTACTCTCAAAAGAAACTTCCAACTCAAAGCTTAAGTCAAAACTAGCTACTCAAACTCTTTTTCGAGAAGATAGTCTAGAGTAATTAATCCAATCAAAACACAAAAGTCTCGATAGATATAAATGCATTTCACCATTTTAACTCACTCAGAGAAAACACCCAAAAATGCATTATCATGCAAGGGTTCCAAAACCAAAAGCACAAAAATTATTTCAACCAGAAGGCAAATAGCAGAACCAAAAATAGAAAACATCTATCTCAAGATAACAAAATTGTTTTAATGAAACATTTAGAGAAAAGAAAGAAATCTTAATGGATAGATCCTATCATTCCTGATAGTGCTTCTGCCGATTTGAATAAGACTTCTAGTCGAGCTTCCAACTCTTCTTCTTCTCCAAGAAAGATCAACAACCAAAATTCTCTTTCCCTAATGTCTCATATACTTTCCTTGAATGGAAAATAGACCAAGGAAATCAAAAATAAACACAAATCAAAAGTAGAATTTCTGGTTTAAAGAACAAGATAGTTCCATGTAGAGAAAAAATTGGAGAGTATGAGTGACCAAAAAATCTTCAATAAATCCACCTGCATAGTTTCCTAGGATGTTTTCTCACCAAAAACAAGAATCATTAATGCCATTAATTCTCAAATTCCCACCTATCTCTCCATGCCACCGCCATCCAAAATTGGCGAATCCTATTTCAACTTCTACATGCATCACTAAACCTTAGTGATGACTCCACGTGGATTCCACCAATTTTTCATGCTTCCGCCTAAACTGGTAGTTCACTGTCATTTATTACAAAAATCAAATCACATAAATAGCTTAGGAACCGTTGCCAGATTACCACATGCCATACGACCCTTAGGTCCCCTTTCCTTATTTCATTAGTTTAGGGTAGATTCCCTTAGTTTAGGTTATGACCATATGATAGTTTAGAAGTAATAACCTTAGGTTTAAAAACATTTCAATAAGTAAATTGCCACCTTAGGTTAGGTCATAGCTCACAACCATATAGTATTAGGTATTAGATTAGAAATAGACCTAACATTACCTTAGGTTGTTTCCTCAACTTAGAACATGCAACTTAGGATAGGATGTTATCCAAAATTAAGTAGACATAGATAGAAAAATAGGTACATCTACCTTAGTTTAGATCTCTTAGGTCTAGGACTTACATTTTCCTCAATAGTCTGAAGCAGGCCTCATTTCACTTAACATCATTAAGCATCCTGAAGAGATCATTCATAAAGATCTCGAGAAAATAACATTCAACAGAATGTAGCACGATCTTTCAAGAAGATAAAATAATTTGTAAACATACTAGAGTTCATTCCATTATGTCATCCAACCTCTGAATGTCAGTTTACCATTTAGATCAGGTAAGAAGATTTAAAACATACCTTGGATCAATGAAATTGATCCAAGGATGTGTTAATTAAATCAAGATAAGTTTGCAACATCATTACTAGATTACAACTCATCTATTTGAAGTGAAAAGGGATTCTTTGCAAGTAATATCATTTCAGCCCACTAAATCCAAGAGCAAGAAATGACTCATCCATGACAAGCATGATTTCCAAAAATCAAAGGAACACTCCTTATCTAGAAAAATCACATGTCAACGCTTGCAATGCAAAAGAGGAAAGATAACAATTTTTAAAGATGTTACATGCTTCCCTCCTACAAGAATCATCATCCCGATGATTATCTCCTCAAAAAAATTATATCAAGGACAATCATTCTTATTAACTTTCTTTTCATATGTTCAAAACATAACAAATTTTAAAGTTCCGAAATCAACATTTACTTAGATGTTTATTCAAAATAAATAAATTTCTGTCCCAAAATTGGCAGATTTATTGTCATAAAAGAATTAAATCACAATTTATATCAGTCAACAAAATAAATTTTGTTTAAATAAGTATGGAAAAGTAGTTTTCATATCTTCTAGATTTTCCTAGGTTATGCTTTCTTCATTAAATTGGTCCCACTAGACCTTAAATTGACTTGTTTCCCAATTTCTTAAGCACAAATGGTGAGTTTCTAAAGGAAAGGGTTAACCATGATAATTCCGGGTCTTGGACTGTAAGGAATTCCAATTTAACACATGTGATAAATCGAAACATATTTCTTAAGCAAAGAAATATGGAAAACATCATACATTCATGACAAAGTAGGAGGTAATGCTAAATAATAAGCTACAGGTTTGATTACTTCAACTATTTCAAAAGGTCCTACAAAATGAGGTGATAACTTGGCAGCCTTGCCAAAAGTAATAGAACTCTTTTTCGGTTTAACCCAAAGAAAGACCTTCTCACCGAGTTCAAATTTCCTATCAACCCGCTTCAAGTCAGCATAACTCTTTTGCCTATCTGCTGCCTCTTTCAAGTGTTCATGAATAATTTCAACTTCATTGTTCCATTTCAAGTAAGGATTTTAGGTCTAATTACCTCTCTATCCTTAATGTTTTCCCAACTAATGAGGGTTCTGCATTTTCTTTCGTATAATGCTTCGAAAGGTGCCATTTTAAGAGAGTCATGATATGTGTTATTATAAGAAAATTCAACTAATGGAAGGTACTCTTCTCACTTATATGGTTGATCCATATAATACATTCGTAACATATCATCTAAAAATTGATTAACTCTTTCAGTCTATCCATCCGTTTCTAGGTAATACATAGAACTAAAATTCAGCTTAGTTCCTAGAGCTGCATTAAGGGTTTGCCAAAACCTTGAAGTCATTTTAGGATCTCTATCAGATATGATTGATTTAGGTACTCCATGTAATTTGAAAATTTCATGTACAAACCTCTTTGCCAAAACAAGAGAATCATCCTTAAGATTACCATCAATAAAATGAGCTACTTTTGTTAGTTTATCCACAACAACCAAAATAACATCATGTTTATTTTTTGACATAGGCAACCCTTGTACAAAATCCATGCTTATTACTTGCCATTTGTACTGTGGTATGATGTGAGGATACAATAAACCGAGTTGGATGCATATGTTCAGCTTTAACACGTTGACATTCCAAACAATGTGTCACAAAATCAATAACGTCCTTTTTCATCCCTTTCTAGAAATATTATTGTTTTATATCAGCAAGAATCTTTGTAATACCAGGGTGTCTCAGAGAAAGGTCAATTATAAAATCAGGCTAGCAATTTCTTTCTTAAATCATTTAGCGAAGGTATGTATACTTTGTTTTCAAATCGTAAGATTCCTTCATTGTCAAAGTGAAAACCTTTATATCTCACATCATTTGGATCTGCAGCA
The DNA here is from genome assembly GCA_018340775.1 of Taxus wallichiana var. yunnanensis. Taxonomy (NCBI): domain Eukaryota; kingdom Viridiplantae; phylum Streptophyta; class Pinopsida; order Cupressales; family Taxaceae; genus Taxus; species Taxus wallichiana. The sequence goes on from CM031242.1 coordinate 403,309,298, forward strand.
AGCACTATTTTTACTTGCTGAAAATAAGAATTAGATTCCATAACACTTTTTACTTCATCCTTAAACTGAGTTCGTAATGTTATAAGAGTGGAAATGTGCTTCGTACGTCTTAGAGCATCAACTACTCCATTTTCCTTGCCTTTAATGTAATTTATGTCAAAATCATATTGAGGAAAAAAATCTAACCATCTTCGTTGTCTTGCATTTAGATTTGGCTGAGTGAAAATATACTTCAACTTAAGATGATCATTTTTAATTCAAAAGGTTTACAAGCGAGATAATGCCTCCAAACTTGTAGTGCATGAAAAATGGTAGCAATCTCTAAATCATGTGGAGCATAATTTAACTCATGTAACTTTAGTTTTCTACTTTCTTAAGCTATGACATGATCATTTTGCAAATTAAAATACCTCCAAGAACTTCCCGGATGCATCCCTTACAACATTAAAGTCTCCATTAGGGTATGGTATAGCTAAAATAGGTGCTAATGTTTATCGATCCTTCAAAGTTTTGAATGCAAATTCACATTTCTCATTCCAAACAAACTTCTTATCCTTTTTTTGTAATGAAGTTATTGGTGCAACAAATTTGGAAAAATATTTTACAAATTTTCTATAGTAACCAACAAGACCCATGAAGCTTCTAACTTCATGTACATTCTTTGGTGCAGGCCACTCAGTTATAACTACAATTTTAGAAGGATCTACAGTAATTCCATTCTTACTTATAACATGACCCGAATAGTGCAATTATGTGTCATAGAAAGAACATTTAGATAGCTTACCAAATAACTGTCTCTTTCTCAAAATTTCCAAAACTATCTTCAAATGATCATGGTGTTCCTCAATACTTTGTTAGAATATATGAGAATGTCTTCCAAGAATATAAGCACAAATTTGTCCAAATATTCTTGATAAATATTTTTCATCAAATTCATAAAAGTTGCTCGTACATTTGTTTATCCAAAGGGTAAAAGCGTGAACTCATAATGTCCATACCTTATTCTAAAAATATTTTATGAATGTCCTCATCCTTAATCCATAATTGATGATATCTAGATCGAAGATCCATCTTAGAATATATTGATGCTCGATGCATTTGATCAAATAGATCATCAATTCAAAGATTACCGGGAGTGGACTCTTAGACAAAAGTTCTTCTGATATGTTCTAATTTGATTGTTGCTTTCAACTTAATATTCAATTGTGAAATAATCATTACACAATCTAAGTGTTCCATCCTTATTGTTTTTCACAAAGATTGCATACCGCAACATTTATTTTTGCTCTCAAGGCTTGGAAAAACACTTGGTCAAAGAGTCAAAGATCTTAGACAAAAGTTCTTACAACTATGCCTTAAGCTCTACTAATTCATAGTAGTGAAGTCACCCGCATGATGATTCGCTACATATCCTTGGAAGGCGGAGTTTGTTCTTGTCTGCGCCAAGCACCTTGTCTTTTTGAATCACTTTCGTAGGAGTAGGTTGGTTTGCTTCCCCACTTTAAATTAAACTCTCTTGTAAGCACTCCCTTAGAAATAGGCTCCTTATCAAACTCTAGGCTTGATTTCAATTGTGAAATCAAATGCTTCTCCTTTCTCTTTGGGTGGAAGACTGGTAAATGGATGACATTGCTCGTGATCTTCGGAATTACATCACGGATAACCCTTCAGAAGAGTTTTGTAGGTAAAAATCTTGCTAAGCAAAAAGGGATATCGTTCCATTAATTCATTGTATAATATTGCAGCATTTTCTCGAAGGTCATGCAAGATTTTTGACTCGGAAATACTCTTTTTAAAGAACCAGAGAGGAGCTCGATAAGACGGATCCGCTCATATGACCACTTATTTCGGGTATGTATCATGCTTGGAAAAAAGTAAAGATGAGCATATAAGGGCTCCGGTGTTCTTTCTTTTGTAACTTTTGTGCTTTGATACACAGGCTTCTCGCTCCTCTCTCTTATTCAAGTGCTTTTAGGCCTCCTTTGCAACATTTATTTTTGGCCTTTTTAAGTTGCATATTTGATAGTTTCCTAACTAAAATCTCACGTTTCACACCCTAAATCTCTATTGTTTTCTCGTAGATCATCTAAACAACTAATATGTTTTTCAAAACAATATACTTTTGCTTTATGCTTAGCTTAACTAATTAACACCTATGATTACATCACAAGACCACAAAAGAGCAACATAAAGATCAACTTTAGTGGATAAACTAGGTAAGTCAGAGGATTGCTCCAAAAAGACACATACTAACTGTATGAACACCATTGTTTCCATAATGTACAGTCCATGTTTTATCCATTTTTCTAGATTTACATTTTTTTAGTTTCGATGCTAATTTACTAGAAATTAAACATTATGTAGCTCATGTATCAAAACAAAATAATAGTTACAAGTATGCCGAATAACTTACCCAAAAATTTTATGGGTGTGACTTGTTTTTCATCCTATTTATCATTTTTGGAGTGTGTATCTTGTGTTGTTGATTACGATCATCCTTTTCATCTTGTGTTGTTGATTACGAAGGACATTTGTTTTGCGTAATGATCCTTGCCACAATTATAAAATCCTCCTACAGGTCCCTTTTTAGGCTCATATTTATTTCCAGCCTTAAAGTTATCATTTTGACCTCCATAGGACTTTTGTCCGTTATTATTATTCTTGAAAAAGTTATTTCATGGATTTCCAGTAGACTTATTTGTTGTTGTTTTCTTATTATTAACAGCTGAAAACTTACTTTTCATACCAAATTTATTCCATGGTCCTTTCTTAGATGCAAGAGATGATGAAGAGGAGTTGGGAACTTTCTCCCTCACTTCCTCCTTATGAGCGAAATTGCCTTTAACTCCTATTCTTGTCTTATGGATTTTTCAAGCAACCCCTTCCATAGTGGTTGGGATGTGAACATCCACCTTTCCCCTATAATGGGATTCAATCCCATGATGAATTTCCGTATCTGAACTATTTGTCGGTTTGATCTTGAGGTACATAATTAAGGAGTTTAGTAAACCCCTCCTAATACTCGATTCTGCTTAGCTTTCCTTATGCTAAGTTCTGAAATTCAGTCATTTTATGATCATAATTAAAGTTATGGCAGCCAACGTTGCCTAAAGTAACCTTCAAATTGATCCCAAGTGATATTAGTTTCATCAATATTCAACTCAGCCTTACGTCTGTCCCACCATGAAGATGCCTCATGCGAAAGATGAGATGCTCCCTAAATTTCCTTTGTTTCTTTCAAGAAATTCCTTATTGCAAATTACTTCTCCATTTCCCTGAGCAAATTCTCAACTCCATCTCCTAATGTGGTGCCATCAAATTTGGGTGGACTTATCCTTTTCATATCATTAGTGAGTTCAGCTGCCAACCTACCCTTTTTATTTTCTAGTTGATCAGGCATGTTCACATTGTTATTATCAACACCCCAATTGGCGTTGTCCTTAGGAGATGGCTGATTATTATTACCGGCATCTTCTCATTACCCATTACTTGTTGTTCAATCACAACCAAATGATTTCTTATGTCCAATAGGTCAGTAAGGATCTCATCGAGGTTTTAGGTAGTTCTTGCTCCTTCCTCGGGTGGAGGATTTTTGTAACATTTCCTCTTGTTCTAACAATTTTATGTAAACAAGAAAATTTTAAGTTTTATCGATTATGGACACAATAGGTCCAATATCCGTAACTTTCAGCTTCGATACCAAGATGTAACATTCCCATTTTAAGACTTTAGAAATAAGGGATTTTTTTACACAATGTTATCTATTCTAAATAAAACATAATTCAGAACACACATTCCATGTCAATCAATCTCATAATAGATAACCATATGCATGTAACACCCTTTAAAGTTGATATTTTCTCTTTTAAATTTCTAGTGTTGACATGTGATTTTCCTTATGAGGATATGTTCTTTTGATTATGGGAAATCATGCTTGATATGGTTAAGTATTTTCTACTCTTAAGATATTTTGATTGAACTGGAATGTTTCTGAATTCATTTTTCACTTCTCATAGATGAGTTCATTCGATTTAAGGAAAATTGTAAACTTATCTATTTATATGACTCATCCTTGGATCAATTTCAGTGATCCAAGGAATGTTTTAAATTTGTTCAGAATGAACAACTGATGAATTGGCATTCCATGAATTAATAGCATATGGACTGAACTTAGTAGACGTAAGTTCTTTAATTCACTTTTTGTGTGAAAATATTTCCATTCAGTGGAAAGTTTTGTTGGATCTTTGGAAATCAACCCTGGCAGGTCATTACTGGTGTAATTGGGATTTTAGCCTATTCATGGCATTGGAGAGAACTAGAATCCTAAGCTAGGTGAAAGTATCTCCTACCTAAGCTATGTTACTTGATGTAATTCTGATTCTAACCTAAACTTGGTACTAAGGAGTTGGAAGGGTTGCTAAGTATTAAAACTTGAACCTAATACTACAAGGCTATATGGTGATCTAACCTAGTGCTTTAAACTATGGCATTTTTTATTACTTACCTATGTGGAATTATCTAACCTAATTGCTAAGGACCTATGTTAGGGGTTAGTGGTTAGTGTTATATCCTAAGGTATAAACTTTAATCTACCTAAGATCTAACCTAAGCCATTAATCTATCCTAAGTTATTGGCATGAAGGGGAACCTAAGGGGTTACAAGTATTGGGTGATGGTTCCTAAGGCATTAATGTTGTTGATAAGGATGAAAGGACTTGCAGTACTGCAAACTTTGGTAGGGGCTAGTTGGGTTGGCAGAGGCCTAGGTGGCAGTATCACTAAAATTTGAAATGTTTGTTAAACTCAACAGCAATGCTTGAGACTTGTCGGGCGATGGCAAGGAGGATTGAGCGGGAGATTTGGAGTTAATGAAATTAATTACATTTGGTTTTCGAGTCCAAACCACCTTGATAGGCATGCCAATGATTTTTCCTTGGGTTGTTTCATTTTGCATGTTCTCGATTTTCACTCTGCATGAACTCTGGTTTTTCAAACCAGCAGATTAAACTACACTTCATGACTATTTTTGAGGTTTCAAATCTATTTTCATTTCATGGAATTTATAAGAGGCATTGTGGAAGAAGTATCTGGTTGTTTGATATTTTGTGGAAAAGAGGAAAAGTGGTGAGCTCGGCTGGAGGTCTTCTTCGATTCGACCAGAGACACTATCAGGCATGATAGGCTCTAACTGTTAAAATATTTTGCTCTCTTCTAAATGATTTCATAGAAACAACTCTTCTCTGTTAGTTTAGTACATTGCATGTTGCCTGGTTATTTGTTATTGGGTTTATTAAATCTTTCTCTTCTTGGCTTGAAATCCATTGCAAAGAATAATCTTGATTGGAATATTCGTTGTGTTAGTGTTAGCATATGAAAATTTAAGCAAAAAGGGAACTCTGTAAGTTTCTTGGCATAATGGGAGCTGGTAATCATGGGTATTGGTTTTGTTTAAATTTATACTACTGTTACTCACTGAGTTTTCTTGGGAACCTTGGGTTCTTTTTGTTTCTGTAGAAATAAATGATTTATGGTTTTAATCTGGATAGAACTATGTTATTGTTTGAGGAATCTCATCTGCAATGGTGGTCTTAGTTGAAACTTATCGTTTATCTAGGTTCTGCAGATTTAGTGCCCAGATCTTATGATTTTTGTGACTCGTTTCATAGTGGTAAGAACCACATTGTGTTGAAGATGGGTTATTCTTGTTCATCCAACTTGATAAAACTATGAGTGAAGTTTGGAAACTGTGTGATATAAACAAGGAAACTAGGGCCTGTAGTGAACCCATATTTGGTTGGAGTTAAATGTTTTATTGTGACCCTATAAAGGTTTATAGAGAGTTTCCTTTAATGGAAATGGTTTTGATATTTATGGGAGTATGGTCTGAACTCTGAATTTAATCTTTCAAATCATCCTGTTATTAACCAAGGACTGAAAGGTGATTATGTAAACTGTCTTGACTAAGTTAGCTTTAAGGCTTACTTACCACTCTCGATCTTGTTCTATGATGTGGAAGCTTTTGTTGATTCATTGGGGGAAATATGTTGCAAGGAAATTCAATGAATTTGTTTTATAATGATTGAAATGATATCGGGGCAAGGTGTCGGTCCAGTTAAGAAGCTGATTGGTTTTCTTTATATGTATTGTAAATTATTAAAGGGTTGTGATTACCCGAACTAGATATAAATGGTTGAATGATTTGATTTGGTAAGAGCACATGCTGAACTAGGTGCTCGAGTTGTATTTCGAGACTTGGGCATAAAGGTTTTTGTTGTAAATCCTGCTAGCTCTTGTCATTTAAATTCAGTCTATTTTTGGTTGAACTTTTGTAAACTCGAAATCGAAATGAGACAGTTGCATGTTTGGGATAGTTGCATGTGTTTGGAGGAAACTAGAAATGATAGTCTACTAATTGTTTGGTAAACATTGAAAGTTGATTGTAATTAGTTTAGTAGTTACCATTCTCAGTTGCATGTTAAAAGATTAGTTACATGTACTTTGGAGGAAACTGGAAATGATAGTTTTGTCTAATTTCTTGGTAACCATGGAAGGTTTGACTTGAATTTGTTTAGTAATTTCTATTCCTATTGGGAATTCAATCTTTTACTTTAGGAGTGTTAAGTTGAGAAGTAGGCAATTAATTTTTCTGTTTGAACTCTTGGGTAAATTCTAAGTACGATTTCTTACTCGGGTTTCAATTCTTGATTGGGTTCATTGAATTAATATAGAGTTTATAAGGAATTATTATGACTCTTTGTGTATTATGGCTGTGTATAGCCTTCACTATTTTAATGAATTAAATGAAAGGGATCACTTGTTTGATTGGGAGATCTTGTTTTTTTTAAACAGGTTTATAATTTTCTCCTTCTTTCTTAAAAAGTATTTGGATCTCTTCCTTGGAACCTTTTATACATTTGTAAAATTGTTATTGGATTGAAAAAGAAACTGTTATTAATAAAAGTGAAAGAGATGATTGATTGATGTAGTAGGTTCACTACTGCTATGCTTCTTTTATATTCAGTTAGAGTAAATTCAATTGTAAGGATTTACGATTGAATATTCTTAGGATAAAGTTAAACATTGTTGATTAGCCTTCTCTTACTTATCTTTGGACTAAAATACAAAAGAAGGTGAATGATGATTAGTTTGTTGAAAAGGGAATGCAAACTGTTGATTGGGTGATATTCTCTCTCTCCTTATTGGGTATTTTTATATTATCCTGTTGTGATGAACATCTTAATTAATGTTAGATGAATCATCTTAATTTGAATCATGTTGTAAGAAACCTTTTTATCTTAAGATAAATAACTAAGTATCGTATACTATTGTGATGAGGTTTGGAATCTAATGTGATAGTATGATCTATTGTTGTTGAAGGAAATCAATGGAATAAATATTATGTTAAAATGTTAGGATAGATAATATATATCATATTCTACTCTTCCCTCTTAGAAGTGATTTCAGGATGTTATTGCTCTTCTTTTTTGATTGTAATTACTTACGCCTATTGTATGATATACTAATTGATCCTTAAAGCAGGGTTGTTTTATGGAAGCAATTAGTTGAGTGCACTTCATTTTAAGGATTAGTGCTTATCATGCTTAGTTCATTGAACTGACTCATGCTAGTAATTTTTACAGATGGACATCGTAAGTGATAAAAGAAGGCACAAACTTATATGATGCATTGGCTGTTTTAAATCTGATTCTTATAAAGAAATATAATTGGCATTGATTGTATTGAACAAAAAAGTTATATTCTTTTTGAGGAAAGGATGTTTTTATGCCGTGTTTCTAAGTTGCATAAATTTTGTAAATGTATAAGTTTGACTATGAATTGGAAGTTGAGAATTTTTGGCATTGGTTGTGTAAATTCTCTTGTACCTTTTTCTGTAGGATGGTATCTTTTCTTGAGGATATTATACTTATTATCTATATGATTGGAAGTGAATATTGATGAGGATTGTAAAAGGAACTCAAACGAATTCCTTGAGTAAGTTGCGAGATAGATAAGTAGCAGAATGCAATATTCTTATCTAAGCAATTCATTATATTGATGTGATGTAAAATAATCCTATAATGAAAACTATTGAATCAATAAAAGACATGAAATGGGGTGTGTTATACTCTAGCATTTAACTATAGGAGGAAGACTCTTCCTCTCTAACAAAGATATACATAAAAGAGGAAGATATGATTGCTAATCATTAAGACTTAATTATAATAAGTTTGATAAGTTTCAGCCTAGTAGGTTGTTACACTTCCTTAAGTGGTTAAGTCATTTAAAAAGAAAGGAACTCAAGTTGTTGCTGTCCTATCTTTGGATAACTGGTTGTTGAGCCAAAAATAACAAATTTGGAAGCAATCTTAAGTTAATTAAGTTATTAGGATTAATTGAATTTGACTTTTAAAAAGGACTTAAAGAGTGTTGGACACAGGGTTAGATGAAATTTGCCGAAATATGTTGTCTATTAACCCAAATTTAACTTAACATAAGTAAACTCTTGGAGGTATGTACATCCTAATGAGGCTGTTCTATAGGATGTTGGCACACGTCAACTACTGAGGTTGTACCTTCGAGAAGATTAGGATCTTCTCAAGGATACAACAATACAGTTAACATGTGGCAACACCCTTCTGCATTGATCGTCAAGATCTACACACCTTTGAACTTGAACAAGTTTTCCCTCTAGGTCTGGATAGTAACATAGTTAGGATATGAAGTAGCCCTCTAGGACTCAGGGTACCTTGGCACACGGGGATAACCTAGGTTGACCCAGTATGCCAATTTATCCTAAGTCTTTGTGAGCCTCTTCATATCATGACCTATGTTGTTAACCTAAACTAGAGTTAAACCTTGGGCAAGGGGACTGACAGAAGTCAGTATAAGACATTCTAGATAAAAATGGAGTGGGGTGAAGGATGTATTTTGGATTGATGAGTATGTCATCAAGGAATAAGTAATATGAACAAGTATGTTAGAAATCTTTGGCCAAAGTATCGCAAGTTGCTTGATTGCATTGTCCTATGTCACCTAGTCTAAGGATCATGATGCCGATGAATATTTGGAAGAAAATATTCAGTTAGGTTCCTTAGACAGATCACTCAATACCCAAAGTAGGGTAAGAGAACCAAGTATATGAAGTATTCAGGAGAATACTCAAAACTCAATGTTACACATGAATAGATCATAGTTCACCGAGTCATGGAATGAATAGATCGGTTGCTCACCAAGTCATTACAGCTACATATGGTTATCTGTTATAAGAATGGTTGTTATGAAATGTGTGTTCTAAATTATGTATTTAGAACAGAGAACATTAATCATACAAAAAAATTCCTTGTTTCTAAAGTCTTAAAATGGGATTGTTACATCTTGGTATCAGAGCTGAAGGTTGTAGCTCTTGGACCTATTGTGTCCATAATCTGATAAAAAATTGGATTTTCTTGTAACAGAAAATGGTTAGGACAAGGGAAATGTTGCGAACAATGCTCCACCTGAGGAAGGAGTAGTAACAGCCCAAAAACTTGATGAGATCCTTGCTGCCCTGTTGGACACAAGAGATTGTTTGACTATGCTCGAGCAACAAGTGATGGGTAATGAGGAGGAAGAAGAAGCTGGTAATAACAATCAGCCACCTCCTGAGGACAACCCCAATATGGGTGTTGATAATAACAATGTTAATGTGCCTGACTAGCCAGAAAACAAAAAGGCTAGGTTGGCTGCTGAACTCACTAATGATATAAAAAGGATAAGTCCACCTAAGTTTGATGGCACCACATTAGGTGATGGAGCTGAGAATTGGCTCAGTGAGATGGAGAAGTACTTTGTAATAAGGAACTTCTCAGAAGAGACCAAAGCTATTTGGGGAGCATATCAGCTTTCCCATGAAGCATCTTCATGGTGGGACAGCCGGAAGGATGAGCTAAACATTGATGAAACTAACATCACTTGGGATCAATTTAAAGGTTATTTTAGGCAACGATGGCTGCCAAAACTTTATTATGATCAGAAAATGACTGAATTTTAGAACTTAGCTCAAGGGAAGTTAACTGTAACTGAGTATTGGGAACGGTTTATGAAACTACTCAAGTATGTACCTCAGTATCAAACTGATGAGAAGTTCAGGATATGGAAATTCATCATGGGATTGAATCCCATTATTGGGGGAGAGGTTGATGTTCATAGCCCAACCACTATGGAAGGGGTTGTTGAAAAATCCATAAGGTAGGAATAGAAATTAAAGGCTATTTCGATCACAAGGAAGAGGTACAGAAGAAAGTTCCAAACTCTTCTTTAGCTTCTCTTGCACCTAAGAAAGGACCATGGAAAAATTTTGGTAACAAAAGTAAGTTTCCAACCAATATTAATAAGAAGACAACAATGAATAAGACTGTTGGTAATACACGGAACAATTTTTCCAGGAATAATAATAACGGGCAAAAACCCTATGGAGGTCAAAATGATAACTATAAGGCTGGAAATAATTTTGAGCCCAAAAAGGACCGAGGAAGGATGTTATAAATGTGGCAAAGATCATTACACAAATCAATGTCCTTTGAAGAAGGATGATCGAAATCAGCAGCACAAGATACATGCTGCAGTAGCTGACAAGCAAGCTAAAAAGTAAGTTACACCTATTGAAGTTCTTGGTAAGTTATTCGGCATACCTGTAACTATTCTTTTTGATACAAAAGATACTAAATGTTTTATTTCTAGTAAAATTGCTTCAAAACTTAAAAGAAAAGCTGGAAAAATGGATAAATCATGGATTGTACATTATGGTAATAATTTTGTTCATATAGTTAGTATGTGTCTTTTCAGAGTAGTCCTTGACTTACCTAGCTTTTCCACAGAAATTAATCTCTATGTAGCACCTTTGGGATCTTATTAATCCAGAGGATCCTCACAGAGAAACATCGATCTAAGATCTTCTCAGAATAAGTTGTAGTCATTTTTAAAGCATGGAGAAAAATTATACGATTCCATCGATATCTTGTTTGCAAGAAACGGAGCTCGTTTGCAAAAGTTATAGCTCGCTGAAATTTTTGGGCAACTGGCAAAATTTGGAGTTTTGTGCAGGTTGGACGTGTGCACGCTCGCCAAGTGTTTCAATTATATTGCGACATGTGGAAAAATTGTGTGACGTACTAAAAGTGGTTTTGGGAACGCCGGTCTTGGACACTCGTTTTCAGACAAATGGACCCCGCTATTTACTGGTTGGGGGCCCTCAGCCAGGTTCGACACACTCGATTATGGAGGGGTGTCTTGGCCTCCTTCTCATTTAATCACTATACCAACTTGTACATATATATGCCTATAATTGCATTTGCGCTATGCATGTGGGACTATTAGACATGCCATTTTAAACTATGCAACTACCATTTCCACGCATTATTTATTTAACTCCATATTCCACGCTTTACATTCAAATCACTCTTACCTTTTTATTCCACGCATTAAATCCAAATCCTTATTGTTTCCCACGCATTATATTGTGCATTGTTTTTGGCGCCTAAAAATAACACATACATGCACCATATACAGCCAACTAATGCACCTCTTTCCATGGCTAAGGTGGCTCTTAAGCCACTTAAACAATGCACCCACCTACCTTTTAAAACCTCTTCCAAGATTTTATGCGCCAAATGTGGGATATTGATCCCAAGGAGATAAGTCAAATGCATGGGGAGGAGAATGGAACCCGGGTGGGCCGTGTAAAAGGATAAGCACCCAGCCGGCATGCTAGGAGGCTTAGAAACAATATAAAAGGAGTGATATTTTATTTGTATAGCATTCGGGTCTGTGCTAAAATATTGAAATGCTCATAACTTGAGCTAGGAGTGGAATTTTGAGGAGATGTAAAAAGCAACCCCTATTATTTTTGATAGAGGAAGATTGTGAGAAGGTCAGAATTTTGTAGAATTATTTGTAAAGAATTATTTTAAAGATTTTAATAGATCATCCCATTCAACCGGACTAGAGATGTAGACCTCAAGCACCGAACTCCGTTATCAATTCTTGTGTCAGATTGCTGGTGAAATCTCTTCTTTTCTTTAAATATTTGCAAAGTACTTGTAGTTTTTATTCTTTTATTAAAAATACAAAAAGGATATAATGCTCAATTTTTACATCAAAAATCAATACGAAGCAAAGAAATGTGTGTGCACCATTGCTAGTTATATTTGATTTTCAGATCATTGGTATCAGAGCTAGTTTTGACTGATTTTAGTGCAAGTTCTGTGTTGGATGTTAACAAGGTCTCGATCTAAGAAGGGTGAAGGAGAGTTAGTTAAAGGAGATCCCAAAATTGGTACCAGACAATCTCGAAGTCCTACAATGGTGGATCGAGAGGAAGTGGAAGAAAAATTTCGTCAATCATTCCAACAGATGAAGGAAATGGTGGAAGAAATGTACCAAGATAGGCAAAGGGAAAAGGGAACTAGAGGAGGTAAGAAAGAAGAAAGCTCTAGTTCTGATATTCCAAAAAGAGACTCTTTAAAATTTGATTTTCCTTCATTAAAGTTAGATATCAAGTTTGAATTGCCTATGTATACTGGAGAGCTAAATGTAGAGAAGTTGGATAACTGGGTCAAGCAGATAGAAGTATATTGCAGGGTTCAAAGAATTGTTGATGATGAAGAAAAGATTCATCTGGAAACTCTTCGGATGGGTGGCACAACACTCATTTGGTGGGAGAGTAAGCTTCAGGAAGTGGAAGAAAACAAAGGTATAGAAATCACTTCTTGGTCTGAATTTGTTTCAAATCTTAGGCAACAATTTTATCCTCTTGGTTATAAGCAACAAGCTATGATGGATTGGAAAACATTAAGACAAACTAAGGGACAAAGTGTTCAAGAATACACACAAGAATTTAGGAAAAGGGCTCTAATTCTGGGAATTTCCCTAAACACAGAAGAAACACTGCTCAAATATATTGGTGGATTGCATAGTTATCTAAGGCATATGATACTTGTTTTAGGTCCTACTAATCTTGATGCAGTATGTGTTCAAGCAACCCATTTGGAAGCACGAGGGAAAATGAAAAGGAGTCCTCTTTCTCTTCTGTTAATCAAAAGAATAAGAAATTTGAAGGAAAAGGTTCGAAAGAACAAGGAAAAGGAAAGGGTAAGCATAAAACAAACTCTACTGTTAAGAAGGAAGATGAAAAACCATTTTGTAATCATTGTAAAAAAAACCATGATGAGTCTAAATGTTGGAAATTACATCCTGAAAAGAAGCCTAAATGGATGGTTAAGAAAGGAAAAGAAAAGAAAACAAACACCGTAGTGCATGATCTTGGTTCTAATTCAGGTGATGAAACCAAAATCACAACTATGAGTTTTCAAGGTAAATCAACTCTTTCAATTTCCAACAATAGCACTACAGATGTTGCATCTTCTTCTAGTAAACAAACTATACCTGACGATAAGAAAAGAAATGAGCTTTTCCACATTAGAGTAATTTCAAAGCATACAAAAATTGATACTCTTTTTGATAGTGGATCTCAAGCTAATCTAATTTCTGAGGAGGTTGTTAAGAAACTAGGACTCAAAAATAAACCACATCCTAAGCCTTATCCTTTGGGATGGGTTTGTGATGATGCAAAACTACAGGTAACTAAAACTTGTACTTTCAGATTTTCCATTACAGACAAGTTTATTGATGAGGTTGAATTGGATGTAGTTCCTTTGGATATTTGTGGGGTGGTTTTGGGAAGTCCTTATTTGTATGATTGTAAAGCAATCTTCTATAGGGAAGAAAATAAATATTTGCTTGTAAAGGATGGAATTGAGTTTATTATTAGAGCTCACCGTGAAAATAATAATCTATCCTTGGTAACTGTAGGTCAAATGAAAAGGCTTGTAAACTCAAGCAAAAGTTTTGTGCTCATGGTGGTCAAAGACAAAGAAAAAGAAAATGAGATGGATTTTGATACTTGCGATCTGAAACATAAGGATGAATTGGTAAAAATTGTTTCTCATTTTGATGACGTTTTTAGGATCCACAGGTCTACCTCCCAAAAGAGGGGTTCAACATGAGATACATTTGCTTCAGGATGCACCTCTTCCCAATATCAGAATGTATAGGTTGTTAGTAGTAGAGAATGAGGAAATCAAGAGACAGGTAATGGAACTTTTGGCTCAAGGTATAATTCATCCAAGTACATCCCCATGTGGTTCACCAATTATATTGGTTCCTAAAAAGGATGACACTTGGCGAATGTGTGTTGATTTCCGTGCTTTAAACAAGATTACTATAAAGAATCGTTACCCTCTTCCTAGAATAGATGATTTATTGGATCAATTAAAGAATGTAATTTATTTCACTAAGTTATACTTAAGAAGTGGTTATCACCAAGTAAGAATTACCGAAGGTGATGTTTGGAAAACTACTTTTAAAACAAAACAGGCTTATTTGAATGGTTAGTGATGCCTTTTGGTTTGTGCAATGCACCGACAACATTCATGAGAGTTATGAATGAAATATTTAGACCATTCATTGATAATTTCGTTATTGTCTACTTAGATGATATTCTTATTTTCAGTAAGTCATGGGATGAACATGTTAAACACATCCAAAAAGTCTTAGATGCACTAAGGAAAGAGAAATTGTATTTGAAGATGTCAAAATGTGAATTTGGAAAAACATCTTTAATTTACTTGGGTTATATTGTGGGAAATGGAGAATTGAGAATTGATCTTGCAAAAATAGAGGTTATTGTGAAATGGCCTAGACCCACTAATGTGACAGAAGTTAGAAGTTTTCTAGGTGCAATTCAATATTGGAGAAAATTTATTGCTAACTTCTCATATATTGCATCTCCTTTGCATTCTTTGACAAGTATTAAACATGTCTTTCAGTGGGGAGGAAAAAAACAAAAAGATTTTGATACACTGAAAGAGAAGATAAGTACCGCTCCGATCTTGGCACTTTTGGATTTACAACATTCATTTGAGATTGAGACAGATGCTAGTGACTACATAATGGGGGCAGTTTTGATGCAGAACAAATGACCAGTGTGTTACCATTCAGAAACCTTTACAAGTGCGGTAAGAAACTATCCAACTTATGATAAAGAGTTGTATGCTTTGGTTCAAAGTGTTAAAAAGTGGAAGCATTATTTAATGGGAAAAGAAACAATTATCCATATTGACCATCAACCGCTTCAATACTTACAAACACAAACCAAATTGCAGCATCTAGACATTTTGTGGATGGGATTTTTGCAACAATTTCATCTTGTAATCAGGTATAAAAAAGGTATTCAAAACAAGGTTGCCGACATGTTATCCAGACCACCAGTGGTAGTAGCATCTATTCTTTTGCAACATAGTTCTTTGGCTCATGTTAGTTACAAGGAACAATATGTAAATGATGTTGACTTTAGAGAAGTGTATGAGGATCTAGTAAGTGGGAAACAAGTAGGAGAAAAAGATTATCATTTGCATGACGGATTTTATATCATTCGGAAAATTTGTATTCCATAAAATGAGCGTGTGCATATGATTAGGGAAGCACATACTTCTCTTATTTCAGGGCATTTTGGTGTTAGTAAGACAGTTGCACATTTACAAAAATATTGTTATTGGCCTAGAATGCATGAACATGTAAACCGGTATATTAAGGGATGTGTTCTTTGTGCCACAAGCAAGCCAAGTAACAGAAATTAGGACTTTACACTCCTCTTCCTGTTCCAACAAGGCCTTGGGAAAGTGTTTCCATGGACTTTGTAGGAGGCTTGCCCATGACACGGAAGAAACATGATTACTTATATGTGGTAGTGGACAGATTTAGCAAAATGTGTGTGTTGGTTCCATGTACTAAACAAATAACTGGTGAGGGAACTGCACATTTGTTTTTTCAGTTTGTTTGGGTTCATTTTGGTTTACCTAATTCAATCATATCTGATCGGGATTCTAGATTTCTTGGGGAATTTTGGTCAACATTGTGGGGGTTAATGGACACAAAACTGAAAAAGAGCATTGCTTTTCATCCCATGATCGATGGTCAAACAGAGGTTATAAACCACACAAAGTGGTACAATTACTTAGGGGCTATAGTAACAAACATCCTAAATTATGGGATGAACATCTTTATTATGTGCAACATGCTTATAATCGTGCCTTACATTCTTCTACTTTGAATTCTCCATTTGAGACTTGTTATGGATATCTGCCTAATTCTCCATTAGATATATATTATGGACATGAAACTGTTGTTAATGGTGCAAGTGATTCTGACAAGGCTAAAATATTTGTGCAGAGAATACAATAGGTTCATCAGTATGTCCGTGAACAATTGGAGAAAAGTCAAGCTAAGTACAAAGCTAGGCATGATAAACATAGAACTGATCACAAGTTCAAAGTTGGTGATTCAGTTTGGCTTCACATCAACAAGGAAAGACTGACAGGTGAAGGTAAAAAATTGAAACCTATATGGTATGGTCCATTCCAAATATTGGAAAAAATTGGTAACAACTCTTTCGGTTGGATTTACCTCCATATATGCAAATCTACTCAATTGTAAATGTTGAGAATTTAAGATTTTATGAACCACCTATGATTCTGGATCATGATGATTCTAACATAATGCCTTCCATTGATGATTTTGCTCCTGAGTATCTTGATGAGTTGCAGGAAGACATCATTTTGGATAGGAAAGTAAGAACTTCACGAAGGGGTGATATTGAGTATCTTCGTGTTTGGTTCAAAGGCATGCATCCGAACAAGGCTAAATGGATGGAAACCGGAAAAGTGAGGGAGAAATACCCTCACCTATTCACCAATTAAGTTGACTTTTGGGGTCAAAAATTTTCTTAGTGGGGAGGAATGATCTAGAGGATCATCACAGAGAAACACCAATCTAATATCTTCTCAGAATAAGTTGCAGTCATTTTTAAAGCGTGGAGAAAAATTATACGATTCCGTCAATATCTTGTTTGCAGGAAATAGAGCTCGTTTGCAAAAGTTATAGCTCACTGAAATTTTCGGGCAACTGGAAAAATTTGGAGTTTTTGTGCAAGTTGGACGTGTGCACACTCGCCAAGTGTTTTAATTATATTGTGACATGTGGAAAAATTGTGTGACGTACTAAAATTGGTTTTTGGGAACAATGGTCTTGGACACTCGTTTTCGGACAAATGGACCCCGCTATTTACTGGCTAGGGGCCCTTAGCCAGGTTCGACACACTCGATTATGGAGGGGTGTCTTGGCCTACTTCTCATTTAATCACTATACTAACTTGTACATATATATATGCCTATAATTGCATTTACGCTATGCATGTGGGACTATTAGACATGCCATTTTAAACTATGCAACTACCATTTCCACGCATTATTTATTTAACTCCATATTCCATGATTTACATTCAAATCACTCTTACCTTTTTATTCCACGCATTAAATCCAAATCCTTATTGTTTCCCACGCATTATATTTTGCATTGTTTTGGTGCCTAAAAATAACACATCCATGTGCCATATATATCCAACCAACTAATGCACCTCTTTCCATGGCTAAGGTGGCTCTTAAGCCACTTAAACAATGCGCCCACCTACCTTTTAAAACCTCCTCCAATATTTTATAAAATGTGGGATATTGATCCCAAGGAGATAAGTCAAATGCATGGGGAGGAGAATGGAACCCGGGTGGGCCGTGTAAAAGGATAAGCACCCAGCCGGCATGCTAGGAGGCTTAGAAACAATATAAAAGGAGTGATATTTTATTTGTATAGCATTTGGGTCTGTGCTAAAATATTGAAATGCTCATAACTTGAGCTAGGAGTGGAATTTTGAGGAGATGTAAAAAGCAACCCCTGTTATTTTTGATAGAGGAAGACTGTGAGAAGGTCATAATTTTGTAGAATTATTTGTAAAGAATTATTTTCAATATTTTAATAGATCGGTCCCATTCAACCGGACCCGGAGACGTAGGCCTCAAGCGCCGAACTCCGTTATCAATTCTTGTGTCAAATTGCTGGTGAAATATCTTCTTTTCTTTAAATATTTGCACAGTACTTGTAGTTTTTATTCTTTTATTAAAAATACAAAAAGGATATAATGCTCAATTTTTACATCGAAAATCAATACGAAGCAAAGAAATGTGTGTGCACCATTGCTAGTTAAATTTGATTTTCAGATCACTTATGATATAGTCATAGGTGTAAATTGGTTAGTAGAGCATAAAGAAAAGGTAGACTATTTTGAAAAACATATTAGTTGTTTAGATGATCTGCAGAAAACAACAGAGATTTAGGGTGTAAAACGAGAAATTTTTGTTAGGAAATTGTCAGCTATGCAACTTAAAAAGGCCAAAAATAAGGGTTGTACCTTATATGTAGTAAAAATTTCTGAATCTGTGGAAGAAAATAGTGATTTCATGGAACGTTATCCATTGTTATAGAACTACGGTGACATGTTTCTGGAAGAATTACTGGGATTACCACCCAAAAGGGAGTTTGACTTCACGATTGAAATCAAACTAGGTACTGAACCTATTTCTAAAGCACCTTATCGAATGACTACCACAGAGTTAGTAGAGCTTAAGGCTTAGTTACAAGAACTCTTGTCTAAGGGTTTGATTAGACCAAGTGTTTCACCTTGGGGAGCACTAGTGATCTTTGTGAAAAAGAAAGATGGAACACTTAGATTGTGCATTGATTATAGGATGTTAAACAAAGCAACAATCAAGAATAGATACCCACTTCCTAGAATTGATGACCTATTTGATCAGATGCATGGAGCATTGGTATATTCTAAGATAGACCTTTGGTCTGGATATCATCAATTACAAATTAAGGAAGAGGACATTCATAAAACAACTTTTAGGACAAGGTATGGACATTATGAATTCACGGTTTTACCCTTTGGATTAACAAATGCACCTATAACTTTTATGAACTTAATGAATAATATCTTTCAAGAATACTTGGACAAGTTTGTGCTTGTATTCTTAGATGACATTCTCATATATTCTAAAAGTATGGAGGAGCATCATGAACACTTGAAAATAGTTTTAGAAATTTTGAGAAAGAGACGGTTATATGGTAAGCTATCCAAATGTTCTTTCTATGACACTGAAGTTCACTATTTGGGTCATGTTATAAGTAAAGATGGGATTGTTGTAGATCCTTCTAAAATTGTAGCTATAATCAAGTGAATCTAATTTTAAAAATTTGAAAAGTCAATTGACTTCAACACCTATTTTAGTTGTACCTAATCCTAATGGAGACTTCACGGTTGTAACAGATGCATCCGGGGAAGGTCTTGGAGGTATTTTGTTACAAAATGATCATTTCATAGCTTATGAAAGTAGAAAACTTAAGTTACATGAGTTGAATTATGCTCCACATGATTTAGAGCTTGCTGCCATAGTTCATGCACTTCAAGTTTGGAGGCATTATCTACTTGGTAAACCATTTGAATTGAAAACTGATCATCTTGGACTAAAGTACATTTTCACTCAACCAAATCTGAATGCAAGATAGTGAAGGTGGTTAGAGTTTTTGTCTCAGTATGATTTTGACATAAGTTACATTAAAGGAAAAGAGAATAGAGTGGCTGACGCTCTAAGTCATAGGAAGCACATTTATGCTCTTATAACACTAAGAACTCAGTTTAAGGATGAAGTAAAAAGTGTTATGGAATCTGACTCTTACTTTCAGCAAGTAAAAATAGTGCTTGCTACAAATCCGAAGGATGAAAAGTATAAAGGTTTTCACTTTGATAATGAGGGAATCTTATGATATGAAAATAGAGTATACGTACCCTTACCTAATGATTTGAGAAAGAAATTATTGACAGAGTTTCACAATTCACCTTTTTTTAGACACCCTGGCATTAGAAAAATGCTTGCTGATATAAAATAGCAATACTTCTGGAAGGGAATGAAAAAGGATGTTATAGATTTTGTGACTCATTGTGTAGAATGTCAATGGGTAAAAGCAGAACATATGCATCTAGCTGGTTTATTGTATCCTCACAGCATACCGCAGTACAAATGGCAGGTAATAAACATGGAATTTGTACAAAGATTACCTATGTTAAGAAATAGGCATGATGTTATTTTGGTAGTAGTTGAAAAACTAACGAAAGTAGCTAATTTTTCTTGCTGAAAATCTAAAGGATGATTCTCTGTTTTGGCTAAAATATTTTTACACAAAAATTTTAGATTACATGGAGTACCGAATTAATCATATCGATAGAGACCCTAGAATAACATTAAGGTTTTGGAAAATTCTTAACGCAGCTCTTGGCCCTAAATTGAATTTCAATTTCGTGTATCATCCAAAAATAGATGGACCAGACCAAAAGAGTAAATTAGGTTTTGGAGGATATGTTACGGATGTATTGTATGGATCAATAGTATAAGTGGGAGGAGTACCTTCCATTAGTTGAATTTGCATACAATAATACATATCATGCTTCTCTTAAGATGGCACCTTTCGAGGCACTTTATGGAAGGAAATGCAGAACCCTTGTTAGTTGGGATAGCATTGAGGATAGAGAAGTAATAGGACCTGAAATCCTTACGGAAATGGAACAACAAGTTAAAATGATTTGTGAACGCTTGAAAGAAGCAGTAGATAGGCAAAAGAGTTATGCTGATTTAAAGTGGGTTGATAGGAAATTTGAGCTTGGTGAGAAGGTTTTTCTTCGTGTTAAACCAAAAAAGAGTTCTATAACTTTTGGCAAGGCTACCAAGTTATCACCTCGTTATGTGGGACCTTTTGAAATAGTTGAAGTAATAAGTCCTATAGCTTATCGATTAGCACTACCACCTGCTCTGTCATGAATGCATGATGTTTTCCATATTTCTTTTCTTAAGAAATATGTTTTAGATTTATCACATGTGTTAAATTGGAATTCCTTACAGGTCCAAGACCCAGGAATAATCATGGTTAAACCCACTTGAGTGCTGGAAAATCACCAGTTGCATTTAAGAAATCATGAAATAAGACAATGTAAGGTCCAGTGGGACCAGTTTAATGAAGAAAGTGCAACTTGGGAAAATCTAGAAGATATGAAAACTACTTTTCCCTTTCTTTTTTAATAGAACTGACTCTGTTGCCTGATAAAAATTTATGATTTTATCTTTTCATGACATTAAGTAAGCCAGTTTTGGGCTAGATATTTATTTAATTTGAGCAAACAGTTATATAATACTGATTTCTGGAACTATAAGGTTTGAAATAGTTGATTTTGAATAAGAGAAGTGAATGAGTTGACTTTCCTTAAATACCAATTGTTAAAAGGAAATAATCATCGGGACGATGATCCTTTTTAGGAGGGAAGCATGTAACACCCTTTAAAGTTGATATTTTCTCTTTTACATTTCAAGTGTTGACATGTGATTTTCCTTATGAGGATATGTTCTTTTGATTATGGGAAATCATGCTTGATATGGTTAAGTATTTTCTACTCTTAAGATCTTTTGATTGAACTGGAATGTTTCCTGAATTCATTTTTCACTTCTCATAGATGAGTGCATTCTAATTTAAGGAAAATTGTAAACTTATCTATTTATATGACTCATCCTTGGATCAATTTTAGTGATCCAAGGAATGTTTTAAATCTGGAAGGAACAACTGATGAATTGACATTCCATGAATTAAGAGCATATGGACTGAACTTAGTAGACATAAGTTCTTTAATTCTCTTTTTGTGTGAAAATATTTCCATTTAGTGGAAAGTTTTGTTGGATCTTTGGAAATCAACCCTGGCAGGTCATTACTAGCGTAATTGGGATTTCAGCCTATTCATGGCATTGGAGAGAACCAGAATCCTAAGCTAGGTGAAAGTATCTCCTACCTAAGCTATGTTACTTGATGTAATTATGATTCTAACCTAAACTTGGTACTAAGGAGTTGGAAGGGTTGTTAAGTATTAAAAATAAAACCTAATACTACAAGGCTATATGGTGATCTAACCTAGTGCTTTAAACTATAACATTTGTTATTACTTACCTATGTGGAATTATCTAACCTAATTGCTAAGGACCTATGTTAGGGGTTAGTGGTTAGTGTTATATCCTAAGGTATAAACTTTAATCTACCTAAGATCTAACCTAAGCCATTAATCTATCCTAAGTTATTGGCATGAAGGGGAACCTAAGGGGTCACAAGTATTGGGTGATGGTTCCTAAGGCATTAATGTTGTTGATAAGGATGAAAGGACTTGTGGTACTGCCAACTTTGGCAGGGGCTAGTTGGGTTGGTGGAGGCCTAGGTGGCAGTATCACTAAAATTTGAAATGTTTGTTAAATTCAACTTGGCAATAGCCAGACTTGGTGGGCGGTGGCAAGGAGGATTGAGTGGAGATTTGGAGTTAATGAAATTAATTATGTTTGGTTTTCGAGTTCAAACCACCTTAATAGGAATGCCAGTAGATTTTTGTTGGGTTGTTTCATTTTGCATGTTCTCAAATTTTCACTCTGCATGAACTCTAATTTTTCAAACCAGCAGATTAAACTGCACTTCATGACTATTTTTGAGGTTTCAAATCTATTGTCGTTTCATGGAATTGATAAGAGGAATTGTGGAAGAAGTATCTAGTTATTTGATATTTCATGGAGAAGAGGAAAATTGGTGAGCTCGACTAGAGGTCTTCTTCAATTCGACCGAGACACTATCAGGTATGATAGGCTCTAACTGTTAAAATGTTTTTCTCTCTTCTACATGATTTCATAGAAAAAACTCTGCTCTATTAGTTTAGTACATTGCATATTGCCTGGTTATTTGTTATTGGGTTTATTAAATCTTTCTCTTCTTGGCTTGAAATCCATTGCAAAGAATAATATTGATTGGAATATTCGTTGTGTTAGTGTTAGCACATGAAAATTTATGCAAAAAGGGAACTTTGTAAGTTGTTTGGCATAATGGGAGCTGGTAATCATAGGTATTGGTTTTTGTTTAAATTTATACTACTATTACTCGCCGAGTTTTCTTGGGAACCTTGGGTTCTTTCTGTTTCTGTAGAAACAAATGATTTATGGTTTTAATCTAGATAGAACTATGTTATTGTTTGAGGAATCTCATCTGCAACGGTGGTCTTAGTTGAAACTTATCATTTATCTAGGTTCTACGGATTTAGTGCCCAGATCTTATGATTTTTGTGACTTGTTTCATAGTGGTAAGAACCACGTTGTGTTGAAGATGGGTTATTCTTGTTCGTCCAACTTGATAAAACTATGAGTGAAGTTTGGAAACTGTGTGATATAAACAAGGAAACTAGGGCCTGTAGTGAACCCGTATTTGGTTGGAGTTGAATGTTTTATTGAGACCCTATAAAGGTTTATAGGGAGTTTTCTTTAAGGGAAATAGTTGATATTTATGGGAGTTTGGTTTGAACTCTGATTTTAATCTTTCAAATCATCCCTGTTGATAACCAAGGACTGTAAGGTGTTTGAGAAAACTGTCTTGACTAAGTTTTATGGTTTTCTTACCACTCTCGATCTTATTCTATGATGTGGAAGATTTTGTTGAAAGGCAATTCAATGAATTTGTTTTATAATGATTAAAATGATATCGGGGCAAGTGTGTCGGTCAATTAAGAAGCTGATTGGTTTTCTTTGTATGAATTGTAAATTATTAAAGGGTTGTAATTACCCAAGCTGGATATAAATGGTTAAATGATTTGATTTGGTAAAAGCACAAGCTGAACAAGGTGCTTGAGTTGTATTTTGAGACTTGGGCATAAAGGTTTTTTTTGTAAATCCTGCTAGCTCTTGTCGTTTAAAATTCAGTCTATTTTTGGTTGAAATTTTGTAAACTCTGAACTCCAAATGAGACAGTTGCATGTTTGGGATAGTTGCATGTGTTGGAGGAAACTGGAAATGATAGTCTGCTAATTGTTTGGTAAACATTGAAAGTTGACTATAATTAGTTTAGTAGTTACCATTCTCAGTTGCATGTTAAAAGATTAGTTGCATGTACTTTGGAGGAAACTGGAAATGATAGTTTTGTCTAATTGTTTGGTAACCATGGAAGGTTTGACTTGAATTCGTTTAGTAATTTCTATTCCTGTTGGGAATTCAATCTTTTACTTTAGGAGTGTTAAGTTGAGAAGTAGGCAATTAATTTTGTCTTGGCTGAACTCTTGGGTAAATTCTGAGTATGAGTTCTTACTCGGGTTTCAATTCTTGATTGGGTTCATTGAATTAATATAGAGTTTATAAGGAATTATTATGACTCTTTTTGTATTATGCTATGTGTATAGCCTTCACTGTTTTAATGAATTAAATGAAAGGGATCACTTGTTTGATTGGGAGATCTTGTTTTTTAAACAGGTTTATAAGTTTCTCCTTCTTGCTTAAAAAGTGTTTGGATCTCTTCCTTGGAACCTTTTATACATTTGTAAAATTGTTATTGGATTGAAAAAGGAATTGTTATTAAGTAAAGTGAAAGAGATTGATAAGAACCTTGCATATGATAAATCAATAAATTGTAGAAGATAACACAACACCAGATATATGGGGACCAAGATGCCCTAATATTCAATATATGTAGAATAATACCCTTAAGGTAGGGCAACACCATACAATGCTCCTTAAGGAAGGAGTAACTCCACAATCTCCCAAGATGGGAATCCACTTCGAGGGGGACACCTCCAATAAACCTCTACCAAGTAAAAGACTTAACTCATACATACCTCCCTCATAATGATACTCACATCCTTTAAATAGGATGGGTAACACCTAATCCCAATGTAGGCCGACCCATTACCCAATATAATTAATTCCTATGTGAGCCCCTATAACTAACTAAGGGGATGTGTGCCACATGTCGGCATCTCCATCAACCCATATACATTATAATATTATATCCCATGTGAACCCATACACATAACTAAGGGGATGTGTGCCACATGTCGGCATCTCCATCAACCCATATATATTATATTATCATATCCCAAGGTACATAGCATTGCCTCCCTCTTTGACATGTTTCGTCCCCGAAACATAAGAAGAAGCCATATAATGAGTGCGCTGTAAATTATTGCACACTTGTCGCCATGCTCGATCATCCAACCACCCATATGAAATCATAGGGGGTGATGCTGCTCCAAACCTGATTCCATATTCCCTTGTGCTCATCTGATTCCATCCTGGTCCATATGTGTTCCTCCTCGGCATCCATGTATATCCATAATTATTATTCATGTGATTCCATGGCATATAATTATTGTTCCATTGATTCCATGTATAGCCAAAATTATTACTCCTCCAATTCCCTGTATATCCATATAGATTGCTGCCCTTGTGTGGCCTGGCATGTCTCCATGATTTTTTCCTGTCATGATGATGTGGGTGTCTATATGGTGCAACCTTAGTATGCTCAACCTTAGCAATCTTTTCCTCCACTTTCTTTTCCTCTTCCAACTTGTTTGCTATTTCTTTTTTCTCTTGAGTAGAGAAACTATTTTTTAATTTTTCATCATGTTCATCATCCTCTCCTTCTGATTCATCCTTATTCCCTTCTTCACCATCTTCAAATTCATCTTCATGATCCAATTTTACATTACTTTTTTCCTTGCTAAGTGTGATATCTTGCAATGTAATTTTCTTTCTCTTGTACCATAATTTCATGAACTTCTTTTGCAAATTAATATTAATTGTTCCCAAGCTCTCTAACCAAGGATATCCAAGAACAATATCCATACCATCCATATCTAAAGCATAAAAATCTGAATGTAAAACATATTTATCCATAGAAAGCTTTAAATCTTCAAAAACCTGAATCTGCTTACCATCCATTTGAGATTCCTTGATATGCTTGGCTTGCACCTGTAGATTTTGAGCTACATCCATATTGATGAAGTTATATTTGCTGCTAGGGTTTATGGAAACAATTACCTTTTTTCTTTGAATACACCCTTCAAACTGAAATATTGAAGCTTCCTTCTTTGGAGATGCACTATCATGCGTAACAACTTCTTCTTCTTCTTCTTCTTCTTCTTCTTCTTCTTCTTCTTCTATTGCTGCTTCTTCTTCTTCTTGAAAAAAATATGTTTCTTTTTTGTTTCCCATCTAGCTAAGAAAATATCCTCCATTTCCTCCCAATCCCAATCCAATAGATCTATATCCAAATAAGAATACCAATGTCGCTTTCCCACCAAGATGAAGATAAAAACTAACCCATACTAAAAATTCTTCAAAATACATTTGTTTAAATTGTATCCACCATTTTTTTGCATCAATTTCCCCATTACCATAGAAAATTGGTATATCCATGATGCATAAAAATTAGGGTTTCACAAACTTACTCCTTTGACCAATATTTTACCTGATGATTTCGTCAATCAGTCAGCCTCAAATCTGAAACCACAAAGAAGTAACCCCTACTAAAATTTTGAGAGATTTCCGAAAATGTAAGAAATTCAGAAAAATTCCTCAAATTGCGGCCTATGGAGCAAAATAGTGAAAAAAATAAAACTGAAATAAATATGTCAAAATAGATCCAAAAGTTCTGAAATTTTAGTGGTATCACCGTTTGATATATTACCAACAACCCAAAAAAAATAATCTCCTAATTCGTCATTATTCAGAAGATATAGATGAAACCTTAGAATTAGGGTTTCAACCCTAAAACGGACACAACTTTTGCAAATCAGCTCCAAAGAGTCTGAAATTTTTAGGGAAGATCACTTGAACTATGTATCCACTCCCCACAAAAATATCTGAAAAATTCCAAGTCGATATCTAGATATAAATGAATCACCAAAATTAGGGTTTCATCCCACAAATTGCCTAGGATCACTGCTCTGATACCACTTGATAAGAACCTTGCATATAATAAATCAATAAATTGCAGAAGATAACACAACACCAGATATATGGGGGCCAAGATGCCCTAATATTCAATATATGTAGAATAATACCCTTAAGGTAGGGCAACACCATACAATGCTCCTTAAGGAAGGAGTAACTCCACAATCTCCCAAGATGGGAATCCACTTCGAGGGGGACACCTCCAATAAACCTCTACCAAGTAGAAGACTTAACTCATACATACCTCCCCCATAATGATACTCACATCCTTTAAATAGGATGGGTAACACCTAATCCCAATGTAGGCCGACCCATTACCCAATATAATTAATTCCTATGTGAGCCCCTATAACTAACTAAGGGGATGTGTGCCACATGTCGGCATCTCCATCAACCCATATACATTATAATATTATATCCCATGTGAACCCATACACATAACTAAGGGGATGTGTGCCACATGTCGGCATCTCCATCAACCCATATATATTATATTATCATATCCCAAGGTACATACATGCGAGAGATGATTCTATAAGCGAGTTCTTTTACTATGCTTCAGTTATATTCAGTTAGAGTAAATTCAAT
Source organism: Taxus wallichiana var. yunnanensis (assembly GCA_018340775.1). Taxonomy (NCBI): domain Eukaryota; kingdom Viridiplantae; phylum Streptophyta; class Pinopsida; order Cupressales; family Taxaceae; genus Taxus; species Taxus wallichiana. Next base: position 403,336,657 of record CM031242.1, read on the forward strand.
TGTAAGGACTTACGATTGAATGTTCTTAGGATAAAGTTAAACATTGTTGATTAGCCTTATCTTACTTATCTTTGGACTAAAATACAAAAGAAGGTGAATGATGATTAGTTTGTTGAAAAGGGAATGCAAACTATTGATTGGGTGATATTCTCTCTCTCCTTATTGGGTATTTTTATATTATCCTGTTGCGATGAACATCTTAATTAATGTTAGATGAATCATCTTAATTTGAATCATGATGTAAGAAACCTTTTTATCTTAAGATAACTAAGTATCGTATACTATTGTGATGAGGTTTGGAATACAATGTGATAGTATGATCTATTGTTGTTAAAGGAAATCAATGGAATAAATATTATGTTAAAATGTTAGGATAGATAATATATATCATATTCTACTCTTCCCTCTTAGAAGTGATTTCAAGATGTTATTGCTCTTCTTTACTGATTGTAATTACTTATGCCTATTGTATGATATACTAATTGATCCTTAAAGTAGGGTTGTTTTATGGAAGCAATTAGTTGAGTGCACTTTGTTTTAAGGATTAGTGCTTATCATGCTCAGTTCATTGAACTGACTCGTGCTAGTAATTTTTGCATATGGACATCGTAAGTGATAAAAGAAGGCACAAACTTATATGATGCATTGGCTATTTTAAATCTGATTCTTATAAAGAAATCTGATTGGCATTGATTGTATTGAACAAAAAAAGTTATATTCTTTTTGAGGAAAGGTTGTTGTTATGCCGTGTGTCTAAGTTGCATAGATTTTGTAAATGTATAAGTTTGACTATGAATTGAAAGTTGAGAATTTTCTGGCATTGGTTGTATAAATTCTCTTGTACCTTTGTCTGTAGGATGGTATCTTGTCTTGAGGATATTCTACTTATTATCTATATGATTGGATGTGAATATTGATGAGGATTGTAAAAGGAACTTAGATGAATTCCCTAAGTAAGTTGCAGATAGATAAGTAGCAGAATGTAATATTCTTATCTAAGCAATTCATTATATTGATGTGATGTAAAATAATCCTATAATGAAAACTATTGAATCAATAAAAGACATGAAATGGGGTGTGTTATACTCTAGAATTTAACTATAGGAGGAAGACTCTTCCTCTCTAACAAAGATATACATAAAAGAGGAAGATATGATTGCTAATCATTAAGACTTAATTATAATAAGTCTGATAAGTTTTAGCCTAGTAGGTTGTTACACTTCCTTAAGTAGTTAAGTCATTTAAAAAGAAAGGAACTCAAGTTGTTGTTGTCCTATCTTTGGATAACGGGTTGTTAAGCCAAAACTAAAAAATCTGGAAGAAATCTTAAGTTAATTAAGTTCTTAGGATTAATTGAATCTGAATTTTAAAAAGGACTTAAAGAGTGTTGGACTCAGGGTTAGATGGGCTGCCGAAATATGTCGTCTATTAACCCAAATTTAACTTAACATAAGTAAACTCTTGGAGGTATGTACATCCTAATGAGGCTGTTTTGTAGGATGTTGGCACACATCAACTACAGGGTTATACCTTAGAAGATTAGGATCTTCTTGAGGATACAACAATATAGTTAACATGTGGCAACACCCTTCTGCATTGATCGTCAGGATCTACACACCTTTGAACTTGAACAAGTTTTCCCTCTAGGTCTTGATAGTAACATAGTTAGGATATGAAGTAGCCCTCTAGGACTTAGGGTACCTTGGCACACGGGGATAACCTAGGTTGACCCAAGTATGCCAATTTATCCTAAGTATTTGTGAGCCTCTTCATATCATGACCTATGTTGTTAACCTGAACTAGAGTTAAACCTTGGGCAAGGGGACTGACATAAGTCAGTATAAGACATTCTAGATAAAAATGGAGTGGGGTGAAGGATGTATTCCAGATTGATGAGTATGCCGTCAAGGAATAAGTAATACGAACAGTATGTTAGAAATCTTTGGCCAAAGTATCGCAAGCTGCTGATTGCGTTGTCCTATGTCACCTAGTCTAAGGATCGTGATGCCAATGAATATTGGTAGCAAATATTCAGTTAGGTTCCTTAGACAGATCACTCAATACCCGAGTAGGGTAAGAGAACCAAGTATACGAAGTATTCAGGAGAATACTCAAAACTCAATGTTACACATGAATAGATCATAGTTCACCGAGTCATGGAATGAATAGATCGGTTGCTCACCGAGTCATTGCAACTGCATATGGTTATCTGTTATAAGAATGGTTGTTATGAAATGTGTGTTCTAAATTATGTATTTAGAACAAAGAACATTAATAATATAATTTTTTTCCTTGTTTATAAAGTCTTAAAATGGGATTGTTACATGCATTTGTAAATGACTCAATGAATTACCGATCTCTCATTACATGACTGGGTCCCTAACCGATCTCTCATGCTTGTCTCTAAGTATTGAATACTTTTACGTATACTACATTTACTTGGTTTTCTTACCCTAATCAGTCTTGAGTGACTGTTTAAAGAACCTATCTAAATATTTTTACAAATATTCATCTAAAATCATGTTCATTAAACTAGGTGACATAAGACAACGCAACTAGTATTTTGTGATACTTTGGTGAAATATTTCCAACATACTATTCATGTTACTATTCCTAGATGACATACTCGTCAAATCAGAATACATCGTTCACCTCACTCTTGTGTTATCTAGAATGGTCTTCACTAACTTCTGTTAGTCCTCTTGCCTAAGGTTTGACACTAACCTAGGTTAGTGACATAATTTTTTTATAGGGGACGCTCACGATGACTTAGGTTATATGGGCATACTCATTTGACCTAAGTTAAATGAATGTGCCAAGGTACCTTGAGTCATAAAAAGCTACTTCCTATTCCAACTCATGCTACTAGATTTTCCTAGAGAGAAACTAAGTTCAAACCAGATGTGTTTAGATCTAGATGAACTAATGTAGAAGGGTGTTATAACATGTCAACTATAACACTATATTCTTGGGAAGACCTTAGTCTTCACGCAGTATAGTTCTCATAGCCGGTGGCATGTGCCAACATCTGCCAAAACTATTTCATCACAATGTACATACCCCTAAGAGGTCATCAATACTTAATAATTTTGGATTTATATTTAAATTGCGACCACCTTGCTCAACCCCAAATCCAACACCCCTTGAGTTCTTCATCCAAAATTTGATTTAATTAATACTAAATAAATTCATTAACTCATGATTGCTTTTATGTTTGGTAACTAAGACATGTCAAAAAATTATCCAAAACAAAACAACATACATCATAAATTTAAATTAATGTAACTCAACTATTCAAATAAGGTGCAACAACGACTCGGGATCCACTAGAGAGCTTCATAGAAAATGAAGTCTCGAGTGATTTATGATAATAAACACCATTATTTCACTTTACCCTTTTTTTTTGAGAGAGGAAGAGTCTTCCTCTCTACATGGTTATGTGTTAGGGTTTATCATACCTTTTATATCTTTCACACTTTTTATAGTTTAATTTTATATTCAATACACATCCCATTATCATAATATATTATTTAGATAAAGAATGTAATCTTATGCAACTTAACAAGTTGCTTTCAATTAAGAGAGAGATTGAACTATTTCTCACCGTCCAACTTATCAAATGACAATGAAATAAGAATACAAACAGATATGTCATATATCAACAAGATAGTATTCTAACTATCTTCATAAATGTATAAGAGAAATTACACAACCATTTGAATTGAACCTCCAATATTTTCAATTCATCATGATAAAATACACAATTTACAAGACTATGCATCTTAGACAAACTGCATGTCAAATAGTACTAAGATCATTAAAGAATACAACTTTTCCTTTTCAATACATCTCAAGAATGAATCAGAGTTCTCTTTAAAAGAGCTAGACTTTAAATCAGCCAATACATCATAAAATTTATTGCCTTCTTTTATCACTTACGAAGTCCATCTGCAAAATTGCTAGCACGGGTCAGTTCATTGAACTGAGCATGATAAGCACTAAGCATTAAAACAAAGTGCATTCCACTAATTGTTCCATTAAAACAACTCTTCTTTAATGAAACAATTAATGTAATCATCCAAATAAATCATAAGTAATAATGACCATAAAAGAAGCACAAATAACAATATGAATTTATTTAAAGAAAAGATCATAATATAATCAAAAAACTACTACCTTATAACAGATAAGTATTTTCCTAAACAATTACTCATTTATATCAATAAAAGCTCCTAACATTGAGTTATTTCATAATTCTTTCTGAATTTGAAATATAAATTTTTAACTTCAATAGATAAATAAAAGAGCTACTTTCAGAATCAAATACCTTCTTGTCATCTTTACCAAGTTTCCAGAAAACATGTGAAGACAAGTTCATTTCAGCATCGTTACATTTTTAAGATGAATCAACTATCAACTTAAACAAATAAGAGATTCACAATTTAGGTGTGACAGCCTAATTCTCGGTCAAATAAATATAACCTAAGTTCTTAGATTAAGCCTCTTAATAACAATAGAAAAGAATTTCCCAACAATAATGTTTCATTTCAATTAATCTGAAATAATTATTATTTCTTTAAATATAATTTAAGTAGAGAAGTAATTAGTAACAACTAATAATCAATTACTTAATAAAGTAATCCATTTGATTCAATTATAACATTCAGTTATACCAAAATCTCATATGCATCTTCAGAAAAGGAGAGTCAACTTCCTACCCTACAGTTTCCAAAAATGACAAAGGAGAAACTTACCTCTGAAAATGGAAGAGGAAGGAGTTATGCATTGGAAAGGATTTCTATTACTCATTCAAAAGAAATAAGGTAAGAAGAATAATCAGTACAGCCCCTTAAAAAACCCACTAATCATTTAAGGAATAGAATACAGGCTTAGAACTTACAAAACCGAATACTTAAATAACTGATTAAATCAATAAAACTAACAAAGAGTTTCATCTTTCAAGCACATCAACTATTAATAGAATTATTAATCCATTCAATAAGGATACATTAAACAAGTATAAGTTAATAGTTATCAATTCACTTCAACCTAACTATTTTATTCTTCCTCCTTGAAGATTTCAGTCAGATCCAAAACCATACGTAAACAATTTCCTAATGGTACATCGAAAGATAAGCATGACTCAACCATTGCAAACAAACAATCCAAGAAATAGATAAGTCTTCCTTTCTACAAGTCAGGCTCAATAGCACACTGCCATGAATAGGCAAGACATTTGATTCCACTGAAGTAACATAAATCATTAAAGCTCATAAATCGGGACAGTTTGGATGGTTCCAAATACAAAAGAAACAATCCGAAGTTGATTATACATTCAAAAATTCCCATGAACATACCACAATCATCTTAAAACATGTGAGTTAACAAACTACAAGGAAGTTTCCAACTCGGTGAGTAAGTTCTCATCACTTCACCCAAGCCCAAAAAGGACAGAAAATCAAACTTAAGAATGTCGAACAGACCTAAAAAGTTAAATACGAGAATAAATTGGAGAAGGCTGACTACGAGTGTCACAATATCAAAAGGAACTTCAACCAAGAAAACCATCTCCTCTTCCAGATTTCAATAAACCAGTAATCTCCTTACAAAGTTTCAGAGAAGAGAATTCTAGTAACAAACACCCACGTAAGACAATTCTCATTCTTATCTCCCTACGAGTTCAACTGAACAATAATTCCAAATAACAAAACTTACCTAACCCCCATCGAATTATGATTTGAAGAAGAGGAGATTTAGACAGAATAAAATAAGAATGTGATATTTCTTTTAAGACCTTATACAAGTTGAAGTACATAACACCAACAATTCCATAAACCTCAAACACCCATTACCCTTTGTTTTTAAGCCAGTTCAAGTTCATACAGAGAAACAAAGTATACAAATATAGTCCCGAATAGGGAGTATAAAATTTAACATGACATGATATAGTTTAAAAAGGATATCCTTCTACCTTTCAAAACAAGAAAAAGCATTCAAGTATAAGAATGCAAGTGTTAACAATATAAATACAAACAAGATGTCCATTCCTCACTTTCACGCACGTTCATGTTCACAAAATGAGATAAACATATATCCATACAGATTGCAGAAGGAATAATACAACTTTAAACTCAGAGATGCATCAGGGAAAATTACCCATTCATATACCACTCTCAAAAGAAACTTCCAACTTGAAGCTTAAGTCAAAACTAGCTACTCAAACTCTTTTTGAGAAGACAGTCTAGAGTAATTAATCCAATCAAAACACAAAAGTCTTGACAGATATAAATGCATTTCACCATTTTGAATCACTCAGAGAAAACACCCAAAAATGCATTATCATGCAAGGGTTCCAAAACCTCAAGCGTAGAAATTATTTCAACCAGAAGGCAAATAGCCAGAAACAAAAACAGAAAACATTTATCTCAAGATAACAAAATTTTATTAATGAAACATTTATAAAAAAGTAAGAAATCTTAATGGATAGAGCCTATCATTCCTGATAGTGCTTCTACCAATTGAAATAATACTTCCAGTCAAGCTTCCAACTCTTCTTCTTCTCCAAGCAAGATCAAAAACCAAAAATATCTTTCCACAATGTCTCATATACTTTCCTTGAATGGAAAATAGACCAAGGAAATCAAAAATAGCCACAAATTGAAAGTAGAACTTCTCATTCAAAGAACCAGATAGTTTCATGCAGAGTAAAAATTAGAGAGTATGAATGACAAAACAACCTCCAAGAAATATGACTGGATAGTTTCCTAAGTGGTTTACTCACCAAAAACAAGACTCATTAATGCCATTAATTCTCAAATTCCTGCTTATCTCTCCATGCCACTGCCATCCAAAATTGGTGAATCCTATTTAAAATTTTGCATGCATCACTAAACCTTAGTGATGACTCCGTGTGGATTCGACCAATTTTTCATGCTTCGCCTAAACCGGTAGTTCACTTTGTCATTTATTACAAAAATCAAATCACATAAATAGCTTAGGAACCGTCACCAGATTACCACATGCCATATGACCCTTAGGTCCCCTTTCCTTATTTCATTAGTTTAGGGTAGATTCCCTTAGTTTAGGTTATGACCATAGGATAGTTTAGAAGTAATAACCTTAGGTTTAAAAACATTTCAATAAGTAAATTTCCACCTTAGGTTAGGTCATAGCTCACAACCATATAGTATTAGGTATTAGATTAGAAATAGACCTAACATTACCTTAGGTTGTTTCCTCAACTTAGAACATGCAACTTAGGATAGGATGCTATCCCAAATAAAGTAGATATAGATAGAAAAATAATTACATCTACCTTAGTTTATAAACTTGTTAGGATAGATCTCTTAGGTCTAGGAATTAGATTGTTCCTCAACAGTCCTAAATTAGACCTCATTTCACTTAACGCCATTAAGCATCCTGAAGAGATCATTCAAAAAGATCCAAGCACATAACATTCAACAGAATGTAGCATGATATTTCAAGAAGATAAAATAATTTGTAAACATAGTAGAGTTCATTCCATTATGCCATCTAACCTCTAAATGTGGGTTTACCATTTAGATCAGGTAAGAAGATTTAAAACATACCTTGGATCAATGGAATTGATCCAAGGATGTGTTAATTAAATCGAGATAAGTTTACAACATCATTACTAGATTAAAACTTATCTATTTGAAGTGAAAAGGGATTATTTGCAAGCAATATCATTTCAGCCCACTGAATCTAAGATCAGAAATGACTCATCCATGACAAGCATGATTTCCAAAAATCACATGTCAACACTTGCAATGAAAAATAGGAAAGATAATAGTTTGTCAAATATGTTACATCGTAGTCAAATATAGTTTGATATGGGTCATACTTCCAATACCGCTTATGCACGTGACCTTGTAGCGTAGTAGAAAAATTACTTGCTTTCTTGTCCGAGGTTGTAATTCCCTTAACATTCCATAGTAATTATCACTTGTGCACATTCTCACTACATCTTCAATACCTCTATATTATTCAAACCGAATAGACATATCATAGTAAACATTTTGAGGGTGATGTGGGGGTTTCTAGGGATGTGTACCTTGTCCACCAGATCCAGAACCAGAACCTCCACCAGTATTTCCTCCTCTTAATCCACTTGATCCACAGGGTAGGCTATGGACCAATTGATGTACTTCCTTGTATTCTATTCGTAGTACTAAAATGAACACCAATGGTTTGTGTGGACGTATCTCGCTATAGTAGTACTTCCAATGGTTTGCATGCCAACATACTTGTCCTTATTACATGTCTAGGAACAATCTTGCCATAACACTTCCAAAAATGATGTTGACTATGATGCCATATGTGCACTACTAAATTTATCTCTTGAATTAAAAAAATTATATCCACTTGCCTCTGTTTGCTTACTTGCACTAGCTTTCTTCTCAATGATGACTTCTGGATTTGGAACACTGTGCACAAGGGCAAGGTGACTAGGTGGGATCAGATGTGAGCTTGCGGTCCTCATGCTCTCCTTTGAGGCACTCTCATCTGAAGTTAGAGGGGATTCTTTGTTGTGCTTACCCAATGCCATGAGAACCAAATGATGTAGTTCGTCTTCTTCTACAAGAGATTCAAATCCTTCATGAGCCATCTCTTTCCTCAACTCCAAGGACTCCTCAATCTCCCTTTGTTTCACCATTTCCCTCTCTCATGTTTCATTAAACTCAAGTCATATTTTTTCTCTCTACCTTTTTGCCACTATGTCCACCATATTTCTCCACACGCATGGTGGGGGTTTAGCTAGCCATGGGTAGGCACTCTAAATCTAGTTCTACCATAAAAATCTTGATCAATAATGGTATAACACACAAATAAGATCCTCTAGGCTAGTGTAAGAACCTGAAATTAGCTTGCCCTGAGACAAAAATAAGTATAAATAGCGTACTCTAATGTATAACTATGCAATACTCCAGCCCACCAATGATTTACATCTCTGGTCTACTCCACATCAACATCAATAAGAGTTTGGTAATCCTTTTGCATCAAAATTCTTGACCTATAACTATAACGCTTTCCTACTACATACGTTGTCATCCACTCATATAATTATACTAGAAAGAAGATGAAGAACATCTTAGAGAGTGCATCATAAAGGTTGGTTTATACACACCAAATTGCATTGAAATCAGGTCCAGTGCTATATCTTTTCACAAAATTTTCTTGTCTATCATCTATCCACCCTTTAATACTCTTAAGAGTCAGTCACTACACCATTTGCAAGAGACATCCTAATAGAAAGTTTGAAAAGAGGCCTCGAAAAAGAAACCAAAATGTAGTCCTTGTTTATTCACCCAACTTCCTAGGTGCACTGGTACCTCATTCAGATAGTTCAAAATTCTCACCCGAAGAGAGCAAAGCTACCATGTCCCTACTTTGTGCTAGATTTTCAATATGTTAGCATGCATGTTCATGATTACCAATACCAAAGCATACACTCAGATGTAGATCATTACAGATATCATAGGGAAACACATGTAATAAGGAAACATAGCTGATCAAATAAGTACTACAATTAATTGCACCATGTGGACACCATACTCAGATACATCAATTATTAGAATCCATCCACTGTAATCCATTAATAACCAAGGTATTACATATCAAGAGCTGAATACATAACCATGGGATCACCAAGTCATGTGTGTAAATATATCAAAACAACATAACCCTATCACATCATTGTTCGTAATGCCATGGAGTACATTAGATATTTATAGGGTTGGGGACTTTCCCTTCACCACCTATACATCCTCAAAATAGTGTGCATGGTCAAAATAGCCATGCACACATCCAAAACAACTATAAAACATGTATGCTTTCATAATAATAGATTAAATCTATAAATAAATCCTATTTTAATCATATTATTATCCTGATCCATGCATGACCATTCATCTTCACTTTATCCCAAATACAAATCTTATTTGGCCTTCAAGTCTCCTTGATTTTGTCCTTCACATGATCCAGAATCCAAATCACTTGCTCTATTTTTAGCTTGTACATACAAAATTGGCTAAGTCATGGGATTAGACTTTCTAGAACACCCCACTTCAACTAGCTCTTACGTGCATTCACACACCCCACATGTGCACCCCAATATTCCACATGCCTTCTTAAGGTTTAGTCAATTTTTCTAACCCAACATGTATATCATGTAGTAACTTCTCTGCATCATGAGATCTTAACTTTATAGTTGCACATACTAATATTTCCCCACCAATAATTTCTTTCTCTAACCAAAATTATCATGTGGCATTCTCCTCAAATCACTTACACATTAGTGCCTCTATTAGATATATCCCTATCAATAACACTAAGGTTGATCCATCTTGGCCCATCAATGCATGTTATATTCCACTTCTCATCACTATTGGCTATCCACTATCACAAATTTCATATCTCATGAACAATTCATATGGCATTCTCAAGCTACAAGTTATGGTTGGTATTATTACTATGCTAATAACCTTCCTTATCAGATAAGAAATCGATAGATGTGACATGCTTCTAGGCTTCAATTGGATTTGCAGGTCTAAGTCTATAATCTCAATGAATCATTTATGTCTAATGTTTATTCACAACAATAAAATATATTTTATCGATGGTGTGCCTCCATCTACTCCATGGTCTCCACCTCAGCTAGCAACGACCAATGCATCACCTACTCCATCTAGTATGCCACAACCCATAGCACTTAAAACAAATTCTACTCCTATCTCACCTACTCGCACACACTTTATGTGGCCTCATCACTTTGTTAGTCCAACACACCAGTGTAATCCAATTCCTAGGAAAATTACTACATCTAGACATAAATTTCCACCTTATTTTATTCCATGTATATGTCCATCACCAAAACATTTTGTTGTGCCAACACACCCATCATATACCGATCCAAAGCACATGCGATTAGAATTTACTCACATGTGTAGTGTTTATCTACTTGTACCACCACTACTAGAGAATGGTCACATGCTTTCAACACCACAATCATCGGGTAGAGGACATTCGTCATTTAATTTCATTAGATAGTTCGCTCACCATTACACACTTGGGGGAATTATTCGTACTCCCCCTAAATCAACAACACACATATTATACTTGATACACCCTAGCATTGACATTTCCTAATGACACACTCTTGTGCTTCGGTTCACACTTGACTGTTGAGGGAATCCTATACACATGAACCTTGAACACTACAAAATAGACACTACACATTGCATATCTTCACACATATTACATTTTACATATTACATCTTTTTATTCATGCATCATAAAAATTCTACACCTATATCATATAAAAATCTCACATTACAACCTATAGAATACACATTACATGCTTTACATATCAAATTACATCTACTACACATATTGCATATTCTACTTATCTACTTATACATGTTGCACTTCTTTGAGTTGTGGAGCTCAATTACTTTGGATTAACATGTAGTATGAAACTTGCTAGAAAACATAGTAACTGACATCGATTATGGAGGGACCGACATTATTCACGAATGACTAGCATCGGTCAAGCAAGGAGGAACCGACATCGTTAGGTCTACCGACATCGTTTACACGTGTGTGGGTGTTTTAATTAACTCTCGGGAATTAGATCTATTTTTAGTATTAAAGAAGATATATTGATTGTAATTACATGGCTAAGTTCCCTAAGTTTGTATACACCTATATAAGCATGAAAGATAGGGTTTAGAAGTAAGAATTAAGAAGAACTTGCAAAATTTGATGATTATTGTGAGAATAATTGTGAGAGAGAATTCTTGATGAAGAAGAAAAGCTTAAGAGTAAGACATTACTGTATATATGAGAGGTGTGGAAGATTGTTAATATTTAATTGTATATCTTGTTAAAGTTTTGAATAATAGATTGGCTTTTTTCTTGGTGGACGTAGCCCACACTAGGTGAACCATGTTAAATATGGTGTTGATTTATATCTCTTGTTTTGTATAATTCTTCTGGTAGAATATCCACTTTCATTGCATGTATGTTTAGATCTGATATATTATTTGTACAACCTTGTGCTAACCCTAACAACTGGTATCAGAGCTTTGTTTGAGGGTTTTGTGTGTTGACAAATTTACTCACAGAGGGTTTTTTGATTGAGTGGGAGCTACAACAATGGAAAAAGAAAAAAAATACAAGGTAAAGAAGTTTGATGGTTGAAATTATCAATTATGGAAGATGTAGATTGAAGATTATATTTATCAAAGATATTAGTACTTACCTTTGGATGAGAAGTCTAGACCTATGAAGATGACTGATGAAGAATGGAAGATTCTTGACATAAAGGCTTTGGGATCTATAAGATTAAGCCTAGCAACATCGTGGCTTCTAATATTACAGAAGTGACTTCTATGGTAGGGTTAATGAAGTCTCTTGCTAATTTATATGAAAAACCTAATGCTTCAAATAAAGTTTATTTGATGAAGAAACTATTTAGTTCTAAGATGCATGAAGGTGGATCTGCATCTTGTCATTTGAATGATTTCCGATCTATTGTAAATCAGTTAAAATCGGTTGATATTTCGTTTGATGATGAAGTGAAAGCAACTTTTATTCTTATGTTATTTTCCTGATATTTGGGATAACTTGGTAATGACTGTTAGTAATACAACATTTATAATAATATTTTGAAGTTTGATGATGTGGTTAGTATAATCTTGAATGAATAAATTCATAGGAAGAGTACAAAGGAATCATCATCTGGGAATGCTTTGAATGTAGAAAGTAGGGGTAGGTAGAAGGAGAGATCCAAGAGTAAGAGTAATGGGAAATCAAAGTCAAGGGATAACAAATATAAATCCAGAGGTAAGGGAATTACTTGTTGGAAATGTGGAAAGAAAGGACATGCAAAGAAAAATTGTTGGTTAAAGAATAAAGAGAACCAACAACCAGAAAAAGGTAAAGATGAAAATTTTGCTGCAACAAAGGTAATGCAAGATGATCTTATTATTTCTTTAGATAATAGAATTGAATCATGGGTTTTAGATTCAAGAACTTATTTCCATGCAACCCCTAATAAGGGTTATTTTAGAAATTATGTCTAAGGAAATTTTGGACATGTTTATTTGGGTGATGATGAACCTTGCAGTATTACTTGGTAAAGGGAAGTTCATATAAAATTGTAGAATGGAAATACATGGGTATTAAAAGATGTGAGGCATGTGCCAAGCCTCAAGAGGAATATTATTTATGTAGGGAAACTAAGTGAAGCTGGTTACATGGTTACTTTTATAGGAGACTCTTGGAAAGTCACCAAGGGTGTTTTTGTTATGGAAAGAGGTAAGAAGGTAGGAACGTTATATTTATCTACCTATGTTACTAATTCCTTTTCTACATTATCTACTTCAGATTTAGATGCATGCATGTGGCATAATCGGTTGGGCCATATGAGTCAAAAAGGAATGCAAATCTTAAAGGCTAAGGGTAAGTTATCAGATTTGAAATATTTAGATATTGATTTCTGTGAGCATTGTGTCTTTGGAAAGCAAAAGAGAGTGATATTTATCAAAGTTGGGGAAACTAAGAAGAGAAAAATTGGAGCTTTTACACTCAAATGTGTAGGGACTCACTCGGGTAGCTTCTCATGGATGATCCCAGTATTATGTTACTTTTATTGATGATGCTACAAGAAAGGTATGGTTTATTGTATTAAACGTAAATATGATGTTTTTGAGACTTTTAAAAGATGGAAAACCCTTGTTGAGAATGAATCAAATTAAAGTTAAAGTGCCTTAGATCTGAAAATGGTGGTGAATACTATAGCAAGGCTTTCAATGATCATTGTTCAGTGAATGAGATACGTAGAGAAATAATGGTTCCAAGAACACCACAGGAGAATGTGTTATAGAAAGAATGAACATGACAATCATGGAATGCACTAGAAGTATGACGATACATTTTGGATTGCCTTTGTAGTTTTGGGAAGAAGCAGTTGATACATCGATTTATTTGATTAACCATGGGACTTCAAGTTCACTAGATGGAGGAATATCAAAGGAATGTTGGACTGGAAAAGAAGTAGATATTTCTTTTCTAAAATTTTTTGGTTTAGAAGCTTTTGTACATATTGATAAGGAAAATAAGAAAAAGTTAGATGCAAAATCAAAGTGATGCACTTTCATTGGTTATGGATCTGGTGATTTAAGATTCCATTTTTGGGATTTAGAGAATTCTAAAATTATTAGGAGTCGTGAATTCAATGAAATGAAAAGAAAATGTACAAGGATCAAATTTTGGTACCCAAGGATGAACCGGTTGAGAATTTTGTGAATGAAAATGAACTCTTAGATTTAAAAGTAATACCGACAGGGTTACATAGTAATTGATGTCGGATTGACCCTTGACCCGACATTAGTCAACTTAACGATATCAGTTATAGAAGATCGAAACCAACATCGGTTAGCTAAACCGATGTTAGTTACAAGTGACAGGTGTCGATCACTAATAGATTTAGATATAAATGTCTAGGAGGTCCAGAATGAGCTTCAGTACCCTAAACTCCTGTGAGAAGGTCACAAGTAAGTAAACCTCCAGAAATATTTACACCTCTATTTTATTTATTATTGGTGATAATGGAGAACCAAAAAATTTTGAAGAAGCAATGTAGGATAAGACCCACGACCAAAGTGGGAGCATGAGCATAGATGAGGAGATGGAATCCTTGGAAAGAACCAGACTTGGGATTTGGTTAAGTTACCAGCAGGTAAGAGGACATTGTAGAACAAAGTGGGTTTACGGGATCAAGGAAGAAGAGGGTGGACATAAAAGGTGCAAATAAAGGCTTGTAGTAAAGGGATTTGCACATAAAGTAGGTATTTACTTTGGTGAAATATTTTCTCTGTTGTAAAGATGACTTTATTAAATGTATTGTATTGAGTTTAGTTGTAGTACATGATTTGTATTTAGAGAAATTAGATGTGAAGATGGATTTTATTCATGGTGATTTGGATGAAGAGATTATATATGCACTAGCTGCTTGGGTATGAAGTCAAGGGTAAGAATAAATTAGTGTGTAGGTTAAAAAAGATCCTATATGGGCTCGAGAAAGCTCCAAGGCAATGGTACATGAGGTTTGATAGTTTTATGCATGAACATGGTTACTTGAGATGTGAATTTGACCATTGTGTTTATTTCAAGAATCTTGAAAATGGGAGGTACATTATTTTGTTAATGTATCTAGATGATATGCTTATTGTAGGATCTAGTATACAAGACATTAGTGAGCTTAAGGGAAATTTAGCTAACACATTTTATATGAAGGATATAGGAGATGAAAAAAGAATCCTTGGCATGCAAATACACAAAGACATGAAGAACAATAAATTGTATTTTTATTAGGAGGATTATATCTATAGGGTGTTAGAAAGGTTCAAAATGTAGAATACAAAACCATTAGTACCTATGGTGGAAATTTCAAATTGAGTAAATATCAGTGTCCTTCATCATATGAGGAGGTCAAATACATGACATGACTTCTATATGCTTCAACAGTTGGGAGTCTCATGTATTTTATGGTTTGTACCAAACCAGACATTGCATAGGAAGTGGGAGTTATGAGTAGATATATGGTCAATCTAGGTAAAGAACATTGGTAAGTAGTCCAATGGATACTCAGGTATTTGAAAGGGACATATAGCATGCAACCATGCTATGAAGGTTTAGATATTTCATTATGTGGCTATGTTGATTCAGATATGGTTGGAGATCTGGATGGTAGAAGGAGCACTACTGGATATATTTTCACAGTAGGTGGGATGACAATTAGCTAGATTTTAAGATTGTAGAAGGTTGTGGCTTTGTCTACTATAGAGGAAGAGTATGTTGTAGCTACAGAGGCTAGTAAGGAGATGATATGGATGAGTAGATTCATGAAAGAGTTGGGAAAGAGTAAGATGATTGCAAATTGTTGAGTGACAATTAGAGTGCAATTCATTTGGAAAAGAACTCAATATTTCATTCAAGAATGAAACACATTTAGTTGAGGTATCACTTCATACGGAAGGTATTGGAGGATAGGAAGTTGAATATGGAAAAGATTCATACCAGTGAAAACCTGTGGATATGTTAACAAATCCATTAGCATAGGAGAAGTTGGAGGTACACTCCACTTTTTTTGGTCTTTGAGTTTGATACTTGAATAGGAAGAAACAAAGCTAAGGAAGGATCCAAGAATGATGTTGTATAGGTATGGTGCAGTAATTAATCTCCAATCGGGAGATTGTTGAGTTATGGAGCTCAATTACTTTAAATTAGCATGTAGTATGAAACTTGATGTAAAACATATTAAAGCGACATTGGTTATGGAGGGACCGACATCGGTCACCAATGACTGACATCGGTCAAGCAAGGAGGAACCGACATTGGTTAGGTATAACCGACGTCGGTTACCTATGTGTGGGTGTTTTAATTAACTCTCGGGAATTAGATCTATTTTTAGTGTTAAAGAAAATCTATTGATTGTAATTTCATGGCTAAGTGCCCTAAGTTTTTATACACCTATATAAGCATGAAAGCTAAGATTTAGAAGTAATGAATTAAGAAGAACTTGAAAAAAGTTGATGATTATTATGAGAATAATTGTGAGAGAGATCATTTTTGGTGAAGAAGAAAAATCTTGAGAGAAAGAAAGTACTATACATCGAGATGTGTGGAAGATTGTAAATCTTCAATTGTATATCTTTTCAAAGCTTTGGATAATATATTAGATTGTTTCTTTGTAGATAGCCCACACCTTTGGATGAACCACGTTAAATTTGGTGTTGATTTATATCTCTTGTTTTGTATAATTCTTCGATAGAATATCTACTTTCATTGCATGTATGTTTAGATCTAATATATTATTTGTATAGCCTTGCTCTAACCCCAATAGCACTCACTACCCTATAATACACTATAGTCACATGATCCATACTAGATTTTGAAGGTATACATCACAAATGGACCACATCACATTCACACATTCAACCATTCAATATTTTTCTCACACGACATTCCTAGATTAGTAATATATGCCTTTTGATACATCATCACATTTTCTACCATATTACTCATACATTTTGTGATATACGCTTTATGCTACATCGTCACGATTTTGGGGCATCTTCCTCACACATTTAGTGATATACAATTTAGGATAAATCATCACATGTTCTACCACCTCATCAATTTTACTTTTTGTATTCAATCCTACACATCTCAAAATGACTTATAATCACCATATTTATTCGCACACATTTTAGACCATTTTCGATGATGTAATCTCATTTATAGTTCATTTTTGAATAGTGAGGGGGCATAAATAAATGAACCTAATTGCATACATACACATCCAATTGGGGGGAACACTACTTCTACCATCCACTTACATTCCATTCCATCTCATCCACCGCATACTGCATATTTGAGTTACATTTAATCTTCTTTACTTATGCTTTTACATGTTAATCTTATTACACATGATAGATAGATATGTTATATGTCATTATATTTATCATACACACATGCACGTTTAATTTATTTTCTAGTTGTGATCATAGATTCTATAGATCTATTACACACAACATGGATGCTTGGCATAATACCTATTACCAATTTCACAAAGGCTCCAAGGGGCATCCACTTTCGTACACTATAGGTGCTATTGTTCAATTTTTTACTTAACACTTTAAAGTATCATATTATAAATGATTTGACATAATTTTTTATCTTTCTAACTTGTTAACGGGTGTTTTATATGTAGCATTTGTTACACAAGACTATTTACTTCCATGGTTATATGTTACACTATTTTCCTTTGCATGTCATTATATGCTCTTGTTTGCGGGCTTTTCCCTTTTTTATTTTGTGCACCCTTTTTTCTTATGACCATGATGGCCTTGACTATCTTGAGACATCGTGAGTGATGTCCCATGTTTGCAACCCACATTTTGTGGTATACATTTGCTTCTTGTGTGTTTGCACATTGTCTTTGTAGCTTACATTTCATATGATACATGAGTGTTTTCCTTTGATTGCACCAAAACTTGTTTTTCCTAGACACTTTTTTGTGTTTTCCTTGGTTTCTACCAAGCAAATTCCCTTCCCCATACGGGGCATACTTGAGCATAGTGGTTGGTCCTCTTTTGGGCCACTTAGTCCTTTAGTGATGTTGAATGCACCCCAAAAAAGGGGGTGCATCATATGGGTGAATCAGTCACCCTATACAAAGTTACACACATCATGGTACCAATACAACACAATTTCATTTTTAGATAGGGCTTAGGATAAGACTTAGGTCCTTAGTACACAATGAGCTTCCCTGAGTGCTAGTTACATGGGGCAATTACACAACACTTTGATATGTCACAAAGGATTTTGATAGGGCATATATTTATTTAGCACTAGATATTTACACAGTGGATTTTATAGGCAGAGAGTCCTTAGCACATGCACACCATCTGCAGTGGTGTTTTACACAACGAGAAGTAGTTAAAGGTTGGAAAAAGATAGTATATAGTTCTCCCTACACTTCTTCCATTACATTTACGTGAAATCACCTAAAGAAATTGTGCATTAACATCATATTCAAGATGATTTCTACACCCTTTATCTCATCACGGATCAGGTGCACATGTTCCTTTTTCACATTTTCATTCTTTTCTTGTATATACTTCCTTACATGTTTTTTATACATAGACATGTGTATTTGAATACTTGATTGTATTCTCTTTTACATGTTTGTGTGTATGGGAAGAAGGTAGTCAAAATCACTTTACATCACACACATCAACACCAAAAACAAGTAAAATACTACATTCACACATGCATTTCCACCCTAGGTTCATTCTCACTACATTTTACACTTGTTCATCTTTAGTCTCCATGCTCCATCT